>CAMZMU010000065.1:2982652-3416852 GCA_947311845.1 Poa pratensis
AAGTTTGCGCCGGGGCAAATCCTCCGTCCCGATCCAAATGGAAGATACTTAAAATCTTGACCCAAGCCGCTAGTTTTCTCCCAACCTTCCTGCATGAACCTCTCGGGCATGAACTCCTCTGGTTTCTCCCAGGCCTTTGGGTCTCTCCCGATGGCCCAACCGTTGACAAGGATACGTGTCTTGGCAAGTATGTCGTAGCCGTCGATCTTGCAATCGGCGGTGGAGTAGTGTGGGAGGAGCAAAGGCCCTGGTGGGTGCAAGCGCAGGGCCTCCTTCATGGTTGCCTTTAGGTAAGGCAAGCTGTTGAGGTCCTCTTCCCTGATCGAGTCCAACTTCTTGCCCTCGGATGATGCAAACGCCCTTACCTCGGTCTGTAGTTTCTTCATGACGTGTCTGTTGTTGATGAGCTCGGCCACGGCGTACTCCAGCACCAGATATGACGTCTCTATGGCTGCCTCAAATATGTTCTGTTAAGAAGAAGATCAAAGGAACAACCTGATTTTAGTATCACCTATCACACATGTATGTGCACTATACATAATAACGAATATCAACCATATATGGATTCTTATATATTTTTTGAAATTTTGCTACTTATTTAATTGCAATGGAAAAGCTATAAACCAATTAATTATGTACGCACCATCAAGAGGGACTTGACGTTGTCGTCGGTGAGACCGTACTCTTCCTGTAGAGAGAGGAAGACATTGATGAAGTCTGCAGAGTCCTTGTCGTCGTCCTTGTCGTCGCCGGCGCCGGACGATGGTTTCTTGTCGTGGACGTGCTCCTTGATGACCTCCTTCAACAGGGCGTCCCACTTGTTGAGGTGGCGCTGGACCTTCCAGCAGACCAGCCTGAAGAGCACCTCCGTCAGCGGCCACCTCGGGATGTAGTTCTCGAGGTTGAACCCCACCAGGAGATCCACGTTGGTCTCGGTCATCTCCCTGAAGAGCGTGTTCCGGCCCTTCTTCCGGTGGGTCGCTCCCAGCACCGACCGGCTCACCACGTCGTTGGTGTAGGCGGCCAGGACCTCGCTCATGTCCACCGCCGTGGACGGAGCGTTGGTCGCCGCCTCTCGGATCCTGTTGATGGCCAGGCGCACCTGCAGTTAACAGTAAGTCAGATGACTAACATGGGGAGATTATGTAGTAGCTCCATCAGCTTGTGTACGTAGCTGGTGTACCTCTTCTTGGCGGCCATGGCGGAAAGAGAAGACCTTCTTGTTGCTGAGCAGGTGCGTGTTGACGAGCTTCCTGGTGGTCTGCCAGTACTCGCCAAGGGGCGAGAAGGCGACGTCGGTGGTGTTGTAGCGGAGGATGTGCGAGGCCATGGACCACGGCCGCGACGACAGGATGTGGTCGTGGGTGCGCATCACAGCCTCGGCGGCGCTCGGCGAGCCCACGATGACGGTGGGCACGGCGCCGGCGCGGAGGAAGAGGAGGCCGTTGTCGCCGTACTTGGCGACCAGGTTCTGGAGGGAGATGTGGGTCTGGGCGCCGATGTGGTGGAGGTGGCCGATGATGGGGAGGCTGCCCGGAGGCGATGGTGGGAACCGCAGCTTCCTTCCCGCGGTCTTGCTCGAAGTAATTATTCCCCATGCTAGCAGCAGCAAGGGTACTGCAAAGATGAGAAGCAGTGCTACTGCAGGCGTGGATGTGCCATTGGCGACGGCGGACTGCAGCCCTGCCGGAAGTGCCATGTCCACCAGATCCAGTAAGACTGGTCAGGAAGAAGGCAATGGCTGGGTTGGGATCCTACTCATCGGAGTATCTTTCTATATAAGCACGGCCTCCAGCCACCTACGATGTATGATGTCCATTTGAATTGAGCTGTAAATGATCTGCACAAATTTTCATCTCTACCCTACAGGGCATATATTACTTGTTCGTTGTTGGTGCAAAATTCTTCTTAGTGTTCCTGATTAAAAAATAAATATATTAGACCTAGCCTCCTATAGATTCATCTGTGTTGCCCGATATTCTAATCCTAGCGGTCAGTTTAAAGCAACATTCACACTCCACATTCCTTCTTCACTTACCCATGTATTCATTCTCTTTGATATTTTACCCGCACAAGCTGGGCACCACCAATATGGCAGTGCTGCGGATCCGTGAGGGGGTGAATAAGTGGTTGTAAAATAAACTTAAATTTGGTTGTTTTAGTTATTATTATTTACATGTTTATACCCTAAGCGAGCATACTATTAAATAAACTTGTGGAAAGATGGATTGCATAAATATAAAGATGGCAAGTCGCAAAACACAAATATTTATCACCGAGGTTCAGATAATTGGCGCTATCATGCGTGCACGTTAGAGGAATATCGGAGACAAAGTCCGACCCACCTAAAGCGGAGACTCATTTAGGGTGTGTTGTTTGGTTATTCGCAAGGCCTCTATTCAGAATGTAGGGGATGCAAAAATCACTTGTTTTGTTGACTGGGCCGCACCACGTTTCTGATCCACATGAATCTTAAATCTCCATTTGAGTTCGACCTTGAAGAAACGGTTAAATCAACTGTTTTCCCAGAATCACCCTCTTCGCCTGTAGAAAGGGGAAACACGACGCTGAGATCATGCGAATTTTGAGATGGCGCGAGCTCGTGCGCACACGCAAAAATACAGCGGAAGAAATTTTGTCATGACTCACCATTTTGCTCCCTCTATTTCACCCCCTTGGGCTCATCGCCAAAACTTCCACCACCATTTCCCCCCCTTCGTGCTCTCCCTACCGGCAACGAAACTCTTTCAACGACGAGCAGGTAAGCGACATCTCCTCCTCCGGTCGGTGGTGTTGGACGGCGGGCGGCGGAAACTCCTTCCTGGAGGTGAGAGTGGCCTCCTTCGCTCCTCCAATGCCTGTAACTACCCTCAAACCCTAGGTCTTCTAGTTTAGATCTGTGAGTATTAATTAGAACTGTAGGTCATGATGTACTATGCAGTTGAAAATGGTGTGGTATATAAATTTGTGGTAGATGTTAATGTTTTCCATAATCTCCTGAGCATGTGGTATATTTGTGCTAGATTCACTTTGTACAGTAAATCTATTAGGGTAACCATTGTAGTGATGCACTTGTCTTGGTGGTACCGTTGTAGGACATGAGTGTCGTAGAATTTAACCATGCCTGAATATTGTCAAATACATACCCTTGTCGCTCCTTTATCCCGAACTCTCAGGTGTTCGAGGTGCCGCTTACCCAAGATGCAGAGTTGTTAAACGTGCCTAGGCTATGTTCACAGGTGGTCGATATGCCTCGGAATGATTGTGCAATGGAGAAAACTAGAATGCATGCATCAAGGCTGCTAAAGAGAAGAACAAGGCATCAAGATGGGGACGACCATGAAGTGGCCTCCGTTCTTGCCCACCTTCGTGCTGAACAATGTGAGATATCATTGCCTCCGGGGTGAGAACTGACAAAGGATTTAATAAGGTGCACCTCAACACCATTGCGAAGCTGGTGTTTGAGTTCTCTCGCAGTGAGGTCACCTCGACTCGGATATATAACCACCTCAGAAAGTGGAGAGCAAGGTGGGTCCAGGTTGGAAAGTTTATTTTGGAGACCGAGCTTAAGAGGCCACATTCTGGTTAGCCTAACTCTCTAACTTTGTTGAATATTATCAAACTTATCAAACCTCACTAATTTTTTCTCGTATGTCCAGTTTGTCGTCATTGTGGCCGGCTCAAAAGCTTCTTAATTCGCGTCCAGTTCGTCATCATTATGTATTTGTTGTTGTCCTAATTTTGTATTATAATATGTGAACATTATAGGGCTGCTAACATCACCACAAGTCGATACAAGGTAACTACAACCGACCCGCAAGTGTGCAACCAAACACAACACATTAACCCTTAACACAAAACGAGGGAAACCAAATACAAACACCTTGCCTCAGGTCAGCTGAAACCCCTCCTGCAGTTAGGAGATTGTTGGCAAGTGACGAAATGCAGAACATGGCATAGGCCGTGTTTCTCCCAACCAGACTCTGGTAAGCCAAATATGCAAAGTGCCAAAATCCAAGCAAGTAACCTAACATGCCCCTAGTATTCGCCTGCCATTTCAGGAGCAAATTCCAAAACCACTCAAAATGCTGACTTGGAGCGATGTGAATACCAATTCAGAATTCCAAGGCTGAATACAAACATTATAGATGGTATTGGCTAAAATGCTCCTCATACTACTTTTTTTTTACGCTTTTACCGGAGGGGAGGTTTTTTCCTGTAGGTTTACAACCAGTACAAATACAGCGCCAAAAATTCACGGAGGGAAAAAGTGAAAAGAAAAAAGCTGAGACATTAGGTAAAAGTTTCTAAGACCCAATTAACCAAAGGCTGGACAAGGGTAGCCGGAACCCTGTACTCTGATGTATCAAAAGGTCATGCTTAAACATGACTCTCCACCTGGCCAACGACGGTTGCTGCTGTTTGAAGATCAAATCATTTCTACTTCTCCAAATGTTTCCACAAGGCGCAAATTGCAATTTCCATGAAGCAAGGGCCGTTGAAGTTTCTTCTAGCAGAACCAAATCTATCTGATATTGAGAGAGAGCTGTCCCAGACCAATTGCATTCCAAGTAGGAGAGGGCAAACTGACAGTCAAAAAAGAGATGATCCCCTGTTTCTAACAGGTTGGAGGTACAGAGTGTTGAGTTAGTTAGGAAAGATAGGATAGCGTAGGATTTGATTCTACCTTGACTTGTACTCCAAGCAGATCATGTACTCCTTTATATACGCCCACGAGGCTCAAGCAAAACAACCAACTATTCCGCCAATCCCTCTCTATTCCTTCTACATGGTATCAGCCTAAACTCGATCCAAAACCCTAGCCGCCGCTTCCGCACCGCGCCGCCCCCGGGGAGGTCGATCTCCATGATCTCCGCCGGGGACCGCGCCGCCCGTACCTAGTGTTCGTCCGCCGGTCCGGTTGATCGGCTGCCCTAGAGTCTTTTTTCCCGATCCTTTGATCCGGGTTTTCTCTCTCTCGCCGGTCGTTTTGATCGGTGTTTCTTTTTGGTTTTTCCGATCTAAGATCGGTTTG
The DNA here is from genome assembly GCA_947311845.1 of Poa pratensis. Classification (NCBI taxonomy): domain Eukaryota; kingdom Viridiplantae; phylum Streptophyta; class Magnoliopsida; order Poales; family Poaceae; genus Poa; species Poa pratensis. Next base: position 2,987,688 of record CAMZMU010000065.1, read on the forward strand.
CGTCGCCCGCCGCCGCCGTCGATCCTCGTGCGCCTCTACTCCGACATGGCGGCCTCTCGCGCTACGCTACGGCCCTCGCGGCCGCCGTCCGCGTGTGCTCTTCACCGACTAGGCGGCCTCACGCGCCGCGGCGGCCCGAAACGGCCGCCCTCCGCGCGTCTGCCCGCCGTCGTTTTGCGCCGGCCGCCGTCGTCTACCTCTGAACGGGACACCTCCATTAGCACCCCGCCTCCACCGTGGCGGCCCGACACGGCCGTCCTCCGCGCGTCTGCCGCTCGGGAGCTTCCGCCGTGCGCCTGGCTTCCTCACGCCGGTGCTGCGTTGGCCGCCTGGGCGTCGAGGCTACGTTGGCCGCTCGGCTTCTTCGCCGCCCCGCCTCCCGCCGAGCGGCGCCTCCTCCGCCTCGCGAGCGATCGGATTGATCACCCGCTCGCCCGTGATCCACTCCATCCGCGTCGCGCGGTCGACCAGTACAGTCCTCTGCGTGCGCCTTCGCAGGTTCCCGTGAAGATCGTCCTCGAGTTCAGCGCGCCTACCACCGATCGAGCATCGGGCTGCCGCTGCGTCGCCCCTTCGGGCTGCAGCGCCGCCGCCCTGTGGTTCTCCCCGCGGCTGCACCGAACCGCACGTCGCCGCTGCGTCGCCCCTTCGGGCCGTAGCGCCGCGGCCCGCGGTCCACGCCGCCGCCCTGAGGCCGTACCCGCGGTTGCACCGACACGCACGTCGCCGCTGCGTCGCCCCTTCGGGCCGTAGCGCCGCGGCACGCGGTCCACGCCACCGCCCCGAAGTCGTCCCCGTCGTCGCCCTGACACGCGCGTCGCCGCTGCGTTGCCCGTCCGGGCCGTAGCGCTGCGGCACGCGGTCCGCTTCGCCGTCCTCGCACGTTGACGTCTCCGTGGTATGCGCCGCGCCGCCTTCCGAGGCGCGGGAACGCCACCGTCCGTGTTTGGTCTTCGTCATGATGTTGGGCTCTTCTTCGCCTACTTCGAGCACCGTCGCCGCGCCTCTACACGCGACCGCCGTGGCCTTTTGCAGCCTATCGCCGCCGTCGTCGCGCTTCTACATGCGACCGTCGTGGCCTTTTAACGGGCTACCGTCGTCGTCGCCAACCACAACTTCGTCTCCGTCCAGTACCAGCTCATCGCCAGCGTCACCGTCATCTTCCCCGACCACTTCATCTACTCCGACAACCGCGGGCGACATCGGCACCTTCTACCCCACGCCGTTTGGCGCCGCAACCGTCGTCGAGTCCTCCTCTGCTGGCCCCTTCGACATGGCGTACAGCTTGTACTGGTCTCCGTCTACGCATGCCCGGTGCTGGCAACACCGACGCGTGCCTTCATCCACGACGTGTCCCCGGGCTTGGCAAACCTGGAGCGGCGCCTCGTCAACACCGACTGACCTTCTGTCTACGCATGCTCGGTGCTGGCAACACCGATGCGTGCCTTCGTCCACGATGTGTCCTCGGGATTGGCAAACCCGGCGCGACGCCTCGTCCACGTCATCTTCCACTCGGCGCACCACTGCGCCCTGAGTACCTGGCGCTACCTTGCGCCCGCGGCTCCTGACGGCTCCCTCTACACCGGCAACCCCGACTCGACATCGACCACGGCGCCCCACGCACGGCTACTTCGACTACGGCTACACCACCCTACGCTCTCGGCTACATTGACATCGGCACAAAGGGCTACCGCCTTGCTTGAGAACCTCGTCAGTTTTTGCTCCAGCCACAACTTCCGCGACGCGTCGACCGTTACGACTGTGGTGGGGATGTCCGTCGGCTCCACCTTCGGATTCTTCTCCAGTCTCACCATCTGCGTCGCTACCGCTGTGACTGCGGGGGATGTTGAGTATCGTGATTAGTTAGGAAAGATAGGATAGCGTAGGATTTGATTCTACCTTGACTTGTAATCCAAGCAGATCATGTACTCCTTTATATACGCCCACGAGGCTCAAGCAAAACAACCAACTATTCCGCCAATCCCTCTCTATTCCTTCTACACAGAGAACGCAAGTGCTCGGGTCATCGGTCATCCAAGTGCCAATGCTCACGTGTTTATATAGAGAGAGATATAACTATAGGAGATGAGTAGTAGGAAGGAACCCAACCCAGCCATTACTAGCTAGGTAGATCTGAACGCCGGCCATGGCTCTCGAAGCAGCGTACCAGTACGTGCAGCGTGCAGTCGTCCATGGGGCATCGACGGAAGCGGTGCTTCTCGTCCTCCTCCTGCTGCTCATCACTCGTCTAGCATGGGTAAGAGCCATATCGACAAGCAGACTCAGCAGCAAGCTCCTCCCGCCTTCGCCTCCGGGCAAGCTTCCCATCATCGGCCACCTCCACCTCATCGGCTCCCACCCGCACGTCTCCTTCCGCGACCTCGCCGCCAAGCATGGCCGCGACGGCCTCATGCTCGTCCACGTCGGCGCCGTGCCCACCATCGTGGTGTCCACGCCCCAGGCCGCCGAGGCAGTGCTGCGCACCCACGACCACGTGCTCGCGTCCAGGCCGCGCAACCCCGTCGCCGACATCATCCGCTACGGTTCCACCGACATCGCCTTCGCGCCCTACGGCGAGTACTGGCGCACCGCCAGGAAGGTCGTCAACACGCACCTGCTCAGCGCCAAGATGGTGCTGGGCAAGCGCCGTGACCGCGAGGAGGAGGTGCGCCTGGTGGTGGCCAAGATCCGGAAGGCGGCCACGGCTGCTCCAGGCACGGCGCTGGACATGACGGCGATCCTGGGCGGCTACGCCAGCGACTTCGTCTGCCGCGCGGTCCTCGGAGAGTCCCACCGGAAGCAAGGCCGGAACAAGCTCTTCCGCGAGCTGACCGAGATCAGCGCCTCCCTCCTGGGCGGGTTCAACCTGGAGGACTACTTCCCGAGGCTGGCCAACATCGATATTTTCCTGAGGCTCATCTGCGCCAAGGCGATGGGCGTCAGCAAGCGGTGGGACAACCTCTTCAACGAGCTCTTCTCCGAGTACGCACGCGGGGACGACACTAAGTCCCAAGACGACTTCGTGCATCTGTTGCTCAACCAGCAGCAAGAGTACGGTCTCACCACGGGTAACATCAAGGCCATCTTGGTGGTAAGTAATTAACTCGACTCATAATTCTTTTTTCGAAAGTTCCCATGCATTGTACAGTACTAAGTATGTAGAAATTCTTAACATCGAGGCCATCGTGGTGGTAAGTACTAATTTTGACTCATGATTTGTTTTCGAAGTTGTCCTCCAACTCATATGGTGGCGCAACTCATATGATCTTTTTTGTTTGTAATAACAGAACATGTTTGAGGCGGCTATAGAGACATCGTTCCTGGTGCTGGACTACTCCATGTCTGAGCTCATCAACAACAGGCACGTTCTGGCCAAGCTGCAGCAGGAGGTGAGGACCGAGTGCGGGAAGTCGGGCATGGTGATGGAGGAGGACCTCAGCCGCATGCCCTACCTCAAGGCGACCATCAAGGAGGCGATGCGCCTGCACCCGCCGGCGCCATTCCTGCTCCCGCACTTCTCCACCAACGACTGCGAGATCAACGGGTACACCATCCCCTCCGACACACGCGTCATCGTCAACGCCTGGGCCCTCGCTAGGGACCCGTCCTGCTGGGAGAGGGCGGAGGAGTTCTTCCCGGAGCGGTTCCTGGAGCAAGGCCGTGACGCGGAGGTCGACATGTACGGCAAGGACATCCGGTTCGTGCCGTTCGGGGCCGGGCGGAGGATCTGCGCGGGGGCGACCTTCGCCGTTGCCACCGTCGAGGTCATGCTTGCGAACCTCATATACAGCTTCGACTGGGAGCTTCCGAGGGCGATGGAGGCCGCCGGCGCCAAGGTCGACATGTCGGACCAGTTTGGGATGACGCTTCGCCGGACGGAGAGCCTTCACCTTGTTCCTAAGATTTTCAAATAAGTACTATCATGCATCGTTCACCTAGCTTGTTCCTAAGAAAATTCAAATAAGTGTCATCCCGGCTCAGCCCCTAGGTAATTTGTTACTAGCTATGATCGGGAGTTCAAATTTGTTGCACACGTACGATGGCCCTCTGAGATCCTCTACAACTGTAACTGGAAATGATGAATAAAGGTCCTTGTTGTTAGCACTAATCATGACTTGCACATGTTTTTGAGTCTGTAACACGTGTATGTGCGTGTCTAGGTCTAGGACTAGGTCGAGTTCGGACGCTGGTGCGTGGCCGCGTTCGAGTCCGTCGTGCAGGTCTAGGTTAGCTTTGTGTTGGGCCTGCGATCGAACGGCGACGGAGGATCCAGCGGGCGCAGCGGAAGATGACGCCCAGGTCTCGTGGATGAGGAACGGCTCACGATCGAGGAAAAATCTGATCGCCAGGGCGTGCGTGCGCGTGGTGATCGTGGCGTGCATGGGTGATTGGGTGCTGCGTTGCCCAGGGCTATAAAGCCGGTTGTAATCGTTGTGCTAGGCACTGGTATGAGCCAGTTGAAAAGGAAGAAAGAGCGTCTGTGCGCGGCGTTTGTGCGCTGAAAACTTCTATGTTGTCTCCCTTTCTTCTACCTCCGCCCGTGAGAGAGCTTGCTAGGGCTTGGAAATAACACTTGTTATGGTCAGATGCATGGCCCGGCGCCGTTCCTCTCAAGCTTCGGGCGCCGGCGCTGTACGCGGCAGTGGATGCGTATGATACCTGCCCTCGTACAGTTGCAGAGGCGCTCATAGGCGCTCACAGACCGCCAGTGGATTATCACGGGGCCGCTGAGTGACAATCTGCGGGAGGTCACGTTGCAAGATAACGTTCTTGATCACGTTGAGTGGAAGTGGACGCCGTTTGCCTCGCCAGCACGGCCTACAAGGCCTGGGCCCTGGCAAAGTGCAAGGTGCCTTGCACTGCACTTTGCTGGGGCCCGGGCCTGGACCTCTTCATAGGCCTGCAATTCTTCCTTGCAGCCATTTGGCAAGCCTGGCCTCGGCAAAGTGCGAGGTGCACATGTGGCTTGCTATGCAACGTTGCGTTGCATATGGACTGCGGATCGGATGTGCCAGAAGGGGGAGGGGGGAACACGCACACCGCGTGCCCTATATGCAACCAAGAGACGAAACCGTGGACCACATCGTGGTGGGTTGTGTGCTTGCTCGAGAAGTCTGGTATAACACCCTACGCCGGTGCAACTTGCACTAACACCATACATGGACGCGACATTGATTCGGATGGTGCACGGATGTGAGTTCCTCAGCCACAAAATAAATGATTCGACTCCGTCGTGCTCCTCACCGTTTGGGGGTAGTGGAAGGAGCGCAACGCCAGGGATATCCAGCGGATGGTCGGGGCGAGCCGTGAGATCTGCAAGAGGATGGCCGAGGAAGTGGAGCTTTGGAAGCTTTTTGGCGATGTCAGGTTGAGATTGATTTGGAGATAGGATAGTTCTTTTCCTGGGCGTTGTAATACTCTGTTGTGGTTCTGGTGGATGCTCAACCACCCAACCCAACCCTGTACCGCATCACCACGATGCCGGATTCGATGTAGCTCTCTTTCTTTTCTTTTTATTGCAAACGACACACAAAATTTTTGTGTGTTCTCAAAAAAAAAAACTATGGTTATATTCTCATCTAGTACATGGTATGCGTAGATCAAACATCCTCAGCTGTTTAGAATGCCGATGTGATACTCTTCCTTCTCTACCAGTTCCATACTTCCATTACACAGCCACATGACAATCTGTCTCCTAAGATTGAAAATCTCCATATTTTGGAATTTCTTCACGCATTACAGAGATATGTATTTTTTTTCTCCTCGAGTTGATATTATCACCCATGTCCTGATTAAGGTGTTTTGGAGGCCGAGCTCCATGTTTTTTTGAAAAAATAAAAAATTGACATTTAAAACTTCCGAAAATTTCGGAAACAAATTCCTAAGTGTATAATATCAACTCTAGGATAAATGTGTGAATTTGGATAGGTGAACAGTGCACGTTTTCAGACGCATGTTTTTTTTTCAGATTTGTCATTTTTTGTGTAGTGTAGACTATGATGAATCTTAGCCCATCGAGTTGGGTGACTAAAAATGTTGGAATTTTACGATTCCCGGAACGATAGTAGTAGAACTATTCAAGCATGATCAAATTCCAGCCACTAATGAAAAACAAACTGTCATATTCGATTTTTCTAACATGCACAATATCGTCTTACATATGTGTAGACGTGTAGTACAATTGTTCAATGCCCAAATAAAATTGCTAACACATGCGCCCGAGATTCTCATCCATAGACCATATGAAATAATAGCTGATGAGTAATAGTCATTTTATTCATTGTGTTTATTCTTCAGCTCATATCCCAATGAACTTATGCATAGGATTAGGAAATCCTAGGAACCGGGTGAAGCTTCATTTTATTCCATGCCTTTATTTCTTGTGCTCAGGTCCAACGAACTTACATATACGATTAGCTAGGCAATCCTAGGAACAAGGACAAGCTTCTCAATTCGACGAAGCGTCAACCCGAATGACTCGGCCATATCAACCCCTGCACCAGGCTTATTCGGAACATCCCAATCAAAATGGTACATAAGATTTGCTAACATTACCTCCATGGTTGCGAACCCGAAGTTCATCCCCGGACAAATCCTCCGCCCAAACCCAAACGGCAGAAACCGAAGATCCTTACCCTTCATCTGGGTGTCCGCGGCGCCAGCTTCTTGCAGAAACCTCTCAGGCAAGAACTCCTCTGGCCTCTCCCAAGAAGATGGATCCCTCCCAAGGGCCCAAGCATTTACAAGAACACGTGTATCGGAGGGTATCAAGTACCCGCCCACCTTGCAATCAGCAGTGGAGAAGTGTGGGAGGAGGAAGGGTGCTGGTGGGTGCAAGCGCAATGTCTCCTTAATGGTCGCCTTTAGGTACGGCATGCTGCCAAGGTCCTCCTCACTTATCATGTCTAACTTCTTGCCTTCTTGGGATCTGCACAACCTTATCTCCTTTTGTAATTTTTCCATGACGTGTCTGTTGTTCATGAGCTCGGCCATGCCGTATTCCAACGTCAGATAAGATGTTTCTATGCCTGCTTCAAACATGTCCTGTCAAGATCAAACCATCGAATTAATATCGATTATATCATGTTTTCGAAAAGGACAACATGAGCCCGGTATATGTATACATACGTTTATTGCAGAGTTTAATAATTCAAAGCGTACAAAACGATCAAATATCATGTAAGTAGTAACTACGCAACATGGCAACAATGGACTCATATCTTTCCATCCAGCTCCTAATATATGAGACTATAGGACCTAGACACGGTCTACAATATACTAGTACTGAGGTTTCAACTTATTTTAAAATATTATAACTTTTAACGAGTGAGTTTCAGTTCTTACCCGTAGTTTGTCATTTTTATTCGTACTCATTACCTCATTTAGCAAGTGTTTTGTAATCACTCTACTTAGCAATACCCCTTATAACATTTTCCGTGGGATGGTATACCAGAAAAAACTGGAATATGTGCACTGGTAAAACTATCTAGTCCCATAGTTTTGAATAGCTCAGCTATAGTTTTTTTTTGACCATTTTGGGCCTAAATGAATCTATTTACAATTTCGGGTTGTAGCCCCATTTAGCTCAGATTTAGTCCGGCTATAGCTCTTTTTGATGGTCGGGGCTATTTTCTATAACCGGCTATTTAAAACATTGTCTAGGGACTCTAGTCGACAAAAAAAGATCAACCTTATTAAACTGTAGTAATTAACTAGTAATTACTTACCACCAATATGGCCTTGAGGTTATCCATGGTGAGGCCGTACTCTTCCTTTAGAGAGAGCAGTAGATGCACAAAGTCCTCTTCCTCCTCGCCGGCCGGCTTACTGCGTACGTGCTCCTCGATGAGCTCGTTGAAGAGGTCATCCCACCTCTTGTTGAGCCGCCTGGCCTTGACGGAGAGCAGCCGCAGGAGCGTGTCCCGCATGGCCATCTTGGGGACGTAGTTCTCCAGGCTGAACCCGCCGAGCAGGGAGACGTTGATCTCCGTCAGCTCCCGGAAGAGCCTATTCCGGCCTTCCTTCCGGTGGGATTCCCCGAGGACTACGCGGCACACCACGTCGTTGGTGTAGCCGGACAGCAGCTCGCTCAGGTCCACCCCCGTGCCCGTCGCCGCCGCCTCGCGGATCTTATTGACAATGAGGCGCACCTGCAGAGGTGTCGGAGAGCAGGGGCCAGACAGTGAGTGACGGAGTACTCATTCGTATAGGAAACAAACGTATGAATTCTTATATACCTCTTCTTTGCGGCCATGGCGGAAGGAGTGCACCTTCTTGGCGCTGAGCATCTGCGCGGTGAGGAGCTTCCTGCCCTGGCGCCAGTACTCGCCGTAGGGCGCGAAGGCGACGTCCGTGGAGCCGTAACGGATGATGTCGGCGGCCATGGACGGCGGCCGCGACGCGAAGACGTGGTCGTGGGTGCGCAGCACGGCCTCGGCGGCGCTGGGCGAGGACACGAACAGGGTGGGCACGGCGCCGAGGCGAAGGAGCATGAGGCCGTCGCGGCCGTGCTTGGCGTCGAGGTCCCGGATGGACTTGTGGGTCTCGGCGCCGATGAGGTGGAGGTGGCCGATGATGGGCAGCTTGCCCGGAGGCGAAGGCGGGAGGAGCTTGCTCCTGAGTCTGCTTGCCGACGCGGCTCTTGCCCATGCCAGTCGAACGACCAGTAGCAGGAGAAGGACGAGCGGAAGTGCTGCTTCCGTGGACTTGCCATGGGCGACGGCGCGCTGCAGGTACTGGTACGCTGCTTCAAGAGCCATGGCCAGCCGGCCGGCGTCCAAATCTACCAAGCGGCCGGAGACCGGGAAACGTAGAGTGGCCGGCTGGGTTGAGTTCGTACTCTACTCATCTGTCTCTATATATGTAGCACTTGCGATCGATCGTCTATCGAGAGACAGTAAAAAACTCACCCACCTACCACGAGTCCACGACTCGCGCCCGGTGGTTTTGTGTACCGGTAAGGTGCGGCCAAGTATATATGTGTGCATGATGCCATCTATTATTTTATTTATTTATCTATTATATACTAAAAGCAAAATGAGGGAGTTTTTCGAGACACCACGTTAATCCACATAGGTTAGAAATATATAATCCATTGATACTGATTGTGATGGTTAAGATTAAAAGATTGAAAAGTTACGTACAACATTAGCTGGGTACAAACAGTTTTTTCAACACGTATAACTAAATCACACCACGTTCCCTCAAAGATAACGTGCACGCAGTTTCGTTTGACACGAGTATGTATCAATATGTAACTTCCGGTTTTTTTTCTTTTACACGACTCCGGCCGACCGTACTGGATCGGAGGTGGAAATCAATAAGTTTATACTAGCAAAAGGGCCCGTGCGTTGCAACGGGGGAGAAAAAAATGTGGTCATGGACTAAACAAAGTTCTCATCGGCACGGCGGTGCCGCCAGATTAATGACGCTAGACGCGATATAAAAAAGTGTGTTGCGATGGGTACATACTATTTGGCGTGGTTTCCTAAAATAATAAATAAGAAAAAGATCAATGATACATATTATTGTTAGATAAATTGCATTGTAAGACGGGACAATGTATGCAGTGGCGGAGTATTTTCACCAGGTAGTAACAAATAAAGTTGTGGCATACTAAATAGCCCGGAAAATTCTGCAGAATAGAATAATGCAGTACACATCCTAATGGAGTGGAATATGATGGATTACATCCTAAAGTTATAGTCCATGGAGTAGAACATGACCTATTCTATCAATTCTAATACGAACTTCGCAAGTTCGTTAGTTGTGTATGCGCTTATACCCATAAGACGGATATGTTTCTCCTGAATATGTTCCAAGTGAAGCAGCTAATTCTAATTCCTTCATAGGATGAACGACGTGTGCAGCAAAGCTGGAAGAACAATACATTATACATCCCAATAAGACTGCATATTACCATCTTTACACAATTAACGTATGTAAAATAATGCAGATTGAACTGGATAAAGAACTATATCAGTGTATAAAGACAGAGGTTTACCAGCGATTCAGAGTCCGGCAGATTCATAGTTTGGTGAAAAGGAAGAAGAGAATACATGAGTTAGTGTCTAGGGCGGCACTGCTTCTCGATCACGCCGCAGCAATGTTCATCATTGTCTTGTTGCGATGCATCTGCCCGCTGCTCCAAATATTCTCGTGCTCAGATGAATCACGCTTGAGGTCTTCTCCTCCTGCGATGGTCGCGATGGCCTTTGCCGCGCCATTGGGCAGCGAATAGCCGCCTTCCATGAGGCGTCCCCATCATCTTGTCCTGCGATGGTGGCGCTATGTGAGCAGGGTGAGCCGGCGCAGAGGATTGGGCGGCTGCGTCATCGTGAACGCATCATGACAAGCTCCCTGCCCGTAGGAGCCGTGGAACTGGTTCGTTTATAAGGTTCCTCAGTAACCTTCGCGACGCAACAATTGATCTGCTCTGCTCCAACGCTTCCTCAGTGTTCCTGTTGAAGTCGGGGGTGCGCGCCTCCGCCACCGCCATGTACGTGCAGATGACGGACGGCCTCGCGGTAGGTCGGCTTCAACGGTGAACCTTTTGTCGTTCCACACGCCGCACACGAAGATGACGCTCGAGCCGTCTGAGTCAGATCGATCCTTCCGGTGAGCCGTCGAGATCGGCATACTGACACCCTCCATCGTTGTGGCCTTCAAGTTCTTCGCTTGTTCCATCGGACGGTGATCGTGTGTTAGGGCAGGTATTGGATAGTTCTCTAGCTGTATATATAGCGAACCGGGGGGCTAGGATAGGAAACGGTCAGGTAGGAAAGCCAAATACCGGATCGACCTCGAGTTGTATTCTTCGTGGAGAGCCAAAACAAACGTGGAGTCCCGCTCCAAGGGAATTGGAGGTAGATGTGGGCTTTTGTTTTTCTTAGGAGAGCAAGGTTGATGGGCTGGGCCGGCCTGAGAGCGAGGGTGCGAGAGGCTGGGCAGGCAAGGATCGGTGTTTGATCAAAGAACGCAAGGAGGGTGAAAAAGAAAGGAAACGTTTTTTTTTTTTTTTTTTGACTTGTGGGTGGTAGTGGTGGGTAATTTTTGCGAACTTTAGGGGTAGTTTGAACGACGTACCACAAGAAATCTTAATGATTTTATTATTAGGTATAGATATACGTACGTTCCTCTCTCCATTTTTTTTTTTGTTGCGTGGTACGTTCCTCTCTCCATAACAACCGAGTCTGATAAAAAGAGAAAGATGCGCCATGCAAAAAAAAAAAGAGAGAGAGAGAAAGATACGTGTTGGCTCGGGCTGCCTAGCTAGCTAGGTGTCTCCCATCTTTTTAAAAAAAAAATATCATACGCAGAAACAATCAGCTATTGAGTCCATTAAAAAAATACAAAAAACTGGCTGGCTAGCTAGATAGAACGTGGTGGTTTTAGGTGGGAAGATGTGATTGAATATATATCAATATGTGTAAATCTATACGAATATCAACGAGTATATACAAATAATAATAGAAGTGACACGTAGAAGTTGAATCAACCTCACACAAGTTTTGAAAGATTATGCGAGAAGTTGAATTCAAATAGTTGGCTCCAAGATCGACAAACGTAAGGTCGCCAAATAACACTGCCCTCAGAACATAACGCCAAATTTGTCGAATTCACCTGTCGGATGAAAATAAATAGGAGCCCATGGAAACCACTGGCTCCGTGTATTATAAAAAAACGCGGACTTACTATGCGAACATTGATATTTACGAGAACATAGAGACTTATAAGAGCCAATATTCTTTATTCGGAACGACAACATCCCAACAACCAGACCATTGTCATAAATAACACACTAATCTGACATGACTAAACTACACTCGGTAGATTGATTGGTTATTTTCTCACCTTTCGAAGGCTTATAAGTTGGTTTAGGTGAAGGGAACCAGACTGATCTGAAAAGATTACGCGAAATGTTGAATTTTGAATAGTAGGACCCTAAGATCGACACACGTACCAAGGACACACTCTCAAGATATACCGCCAAAATTTTCAAATTCATCCGACTGGTGACAAAAAAAAGAGCCCATGGGAACCACTGTCCCCGGATGCGGCCAATATCCTTAGATATGACCCAACCCAACCAACAAAACATTGTCGTGAATAACACACTAATATAACATAGCTAAACTAAACTAGGTAAAATGATTGGTTATTTCCTCACCTCTCGGGGCCTTAGAATTTGCTGGAGGTGCTTGAAATTGGTACTTTTCAATGAAAAGTTTAATTTTGTGTAAGAAGAGTTTCACCGTGTACGATCCTTATAAAGATGGAATAAAGAGGGAGGATAGATTTATCTCTATAATCATATGATTTAGTGATAAAAATATGAGTTGCTAGGAGAATTCACATATACTATTCACTATTCTCTTTTCAGTACATAGTGATTTGTGACCATTTATGATCATAATAATTTGATAGTAACCATGTCTCTTTAATTTTTAGGAATTTCCCATATTCCATAGTTGTGAGATTATATATCTTAATTAAATAAAGTACTTATGTAAATCATACTCAATTAGAACATAACCTTTTGGAAAAACATATATGTCAAGTGAGTTCCCATGATTTTCTTATATTGTGAACACAAATTTATGTTAGGACATATGTTTTCTGTTTGTGAGGAAGGTTACATGTTTTGTTATCTTTGAAATTTTATGGGGCACGCCATTAAAATTTGCAATCAGGTAGAAATGTTAAGATGCCAATGTTAAGCTACACATGCCAGCATAGTCAAGGAATGACACGACAAACTCAAGTGAGGGTGATCTGAAAATGGTGGACCATTACTATTATTTCAGACCAGAACAAACGAACTTTTGTAATTAAACTTCTTATATAGTACGAACAAACTAATTGTTAACCTCATATGATCTAACGCCTGGATGGTACTTTAAATTTGATGTAGTGAGGTAGTATCATGTATAAATGACAAATGGTTATTAATATGGTGGTTATGTAAATTTAAGAATCTGTTGCATGTGATATTTTATTTAGCATAACTAGATGCTAACCTCACATGATCTAATATCACACATAATAACTCACGACCAATACTTTAAGATGACCAGTTGCCATTAACATCGTGGTATTGTAGATGGCATAATCAGTCAAATGTAATATTTTATTTATAGTAATAACATTAAAATGGTAGCAAAACCAAATTATTTCTATCACGTAATGTGAATATGCATTAATCTACAGTTTTTTATTTCATTCACTTTCAAGACAATAAAGGTATACAAATAAGTTATTTCAACACGTACCAGGAAACACGTCCCTCACGTCCACAAACAGCACGTTACCTTTTTTTTAAAAAAATCAAAACAGCACGTTACCTGGAAACAATTTGATCATCGAATTGAAACAACCAAAGCTGGATGCCTGGGTCGCTCCAGCCATTGATGGGCCGGCCCATGCAGTGGAGAAAATAGAGAAAATGGGGGAAATGAGGAGCAAAACGGGCCAATTAAATCGGCCCAGGAATAAAAAAGAGAAAACGTAAATGGGCTTAAAAAATTCGACCCATCCTGACAGGAATTAAAGATAATATTTTTCTATTTAGATAACATACAATTGACTTTTCAAAAATGATTTTATTCGTGAGAAAAATACACATGAATATTTTGAGTGGGGCTTCTCCCCTGAAATATATAAATAAATATTTATTCAAGTCTTATTTAATTCAAATTAAATCAAAAAATTTAGAAAATATCATATTAACCTTATTAATTTCATGTAACACATCAATTTTCTCATAAAGTTTTATATTTTGTAAAAGTTTACACGGGGTCGTGTAGAGAAGGAAAAGTAACCATTCGAGATATTAAAAATCTAAGAGGATGTGGGAAGCTTTAAATATGTTTGAGTCCTCAATACACGAGGTTCCTAATAGAGCCACCACGGTTGGACATGCCGTGGCGCAACGTCGCCGCGCTTGGGCCCAGAACCGCAACCTCCTCCACGGCCACAGTAAACCTCGCCATCATCGACCACGTCGCGGAGAAGGTTGAGCACCTCTCCGTCCGCGACGAACCGCAGGGTGCTGCCGGCATCAACAACCCCACCCCCAAGCATGCGCACTCGATCACCAAAACGACACCCGGCGATCAGCGCGGGGCCCCTCCGGAGGCAGCTCCTATTGCTGTCGACAACACGAAGGGCGACGGCAGCAAAAACGCCACCAAGGACCCTGCCCCAACCATCGTCTTGGGTGGCGTCCAGCCCGACAACGGGAACGGCAAGCACACGAAGGGCGTAGGACAGGCTGTCAGGAACATCCGTGACGATGTGATCGACAACGACCTGAAGCACCACAACCAAACCGCAATCGCCATCAACACTGCACCACCCTTGAAGCTTTGGAAGAGAGTGCAGAGAGAGGAAGAAACATGGGAGGCTGCTCTGGGCAAGCAAGATGATGGCTCGAACCTGGGCAAATGCTCGAGCAGAGCTGCCGAGGCTGAGCTGGAGAAGACTGCTGATGCCAACAAACCACAAGCAAAGAAGATCAGAGGTGGACACCTGGAGGATGAGGCCAAGACGGTGAAGGAAACAGGGAACGAACAGGAAGCAACCAGCCCTGGGGCTGCTGGTCATCTGGCAGGCGTGAGCGTGGGCGCCTGCCAGGAGCAATGAGTCTCCTAGGCTGGAACCTCCGGGGCGCAGGGTAGCCCGGGACGGTTCATGAACTGGTGCACTTTGTTCGAACCTACAAGCCCAAGATCGTGTTCGTTAGTGAGACTAGGCAGCGTGATGAGAAAATAAAAAAACTTAAATGGAGGCTAGGCCTCAAGCACTGTATGACACAGGAAGGCATGGGCAAGGGCGCCGGCATTACGTTGTTTTGGGACGAACATGTTGAAATAAAAGTACTAGCAAGAGGTTCGAGGTATTTCGATGTCTTGGTCAGAGAGGATCCCAATGGCCTTCCTTGGCGGGGTACCTTTGTGTATGGGGAGCCAAGGGCTGCAGATAGACACCATATGTGGAATCTAATTCGCAGGATCAAACACAATGCCACTGAACCTTGGATTATGCTGGGGGATTTCAATGAAACCATGTGGCAGTGTGAGCACCAATCCGAGTCGAAAAGATCGGAGAGAAGAATGCTTGAGTTCAGACAGGCCCTCTTATACTGCAAACTGCATGACCTGGGTTTCGCCGGCCCTCCTTGGACCTTTGACAACAGACAGAAAGGCAGGAGAAACGTCAAGGCTCGCCTTGACAGGGCTGTGGGCTTGGATAGCTGGTCTGCTCGCTTCCCTGACACCAAGATCACACACCTGGCTACCTCCAGATCAGACCACCTGCCTTTGCTGATCGAATACGAAAAACAAAAACCAATATGGAGGAAGAAAGAGTTCAGGTTTGAGACCATGTGGGAGAGAGACCCAACGCTGCCTGAAGCCATCTCTGATGCTTGGAGTGGCGGACCGCCTTGCCACACGTTGGACGATCTAGTGAGAAAGATTAACAGCACCCGCAACCACCTGCAAGATTGGAGCAGCAAAAACTTCGGCTCTGTCACAAAAAAAGCAAAGCAGCTGAGAGCCAGACTCAATAAAACTATGGGCAAAACCTTCCTCTCCTGAGCGTGAGCAGGAAATCATTAAAACCAGAGCCGATTTTGATGAAATCCTGTTCAGAGAGGAACTCATGTGGAGACAGCGGTCTCGTGTTGATTGGCTGAGAGAGGGAGACCGTAATACCAAATTTTTCCACAAAAAGGCCTCCTGGAGACAGTGGAAAAACAGAATAAATAAAATCAGAGGCATGAACGGAAACTGGACTGACGACCCAGATGAAATAGAGAAACTTGCCACAAACTTCTTCAAAGATCTATACACCAAGGATGACACCATCAACCCCCGGAAATTATCGACCTGATGCAGTGCCTCATCACGGAGGACATCAATAGTGACCTATGCCGTGATTTCACTGACGACGAAATTGGGGACGCCTTGTTCCAAATCGGACCTGTCAAGGCACCTGGACCGGATGGCTTACCGGCACAATTTTTTCAGAGAAACTGGGCCGACCTTAAGGTGGATGTGATCAAGGCTGTCAAAAATTTCTTCTCCACCAAGGTTATGGCTGAGGGCTTAAACGATACGGTCATTGTTCTGATCCCAAAAGGCTCTGCTCCGGAATGCCTGACGGACTTCAGACCTATCAGCCTCTGCAATGTTGCCTACAAAATTATATCCAAATGCCTGGTGAACCGTCTGCGCCCGCACCTGGATGGCATCATCTCGGAGAACAAAAGCGCCTTCATTCCGGGGAGATTAATCACGGACAATGCTGTCATTGCATTTGAAAGCTTCCACCACATTCAGCGTCAGAAAACCCCCAGAAACACCCATTGTGCTCTGAAGCTGGATCTGTACAAAGCCTACGATCGTGTTGACTGGAATTTCCTTGAAAGAGCCCTCCGGAAAGTCGGTTTCGGCACCAAATGGACTGGGTGGGTGCTGGCTTGCGTCCGCTTGGTCAGGTATGCTGTGAAAATCAATGGGACCACGCTTGGCCAGTTCATCCCTACCCGTGGCCTTAGGCAAGGCGATCCGCTGAGCCCGTATCTGTTTCTGTTTGTGGGTGAGGCCCTAACCTGTTCGCTCAAGGCTCAGGTGGAGTTGAAGAACATCACCCCTCTCAAGATCGCGAGGAATGCCCCTGGCATATCCAACCTGCTGTTTGCAGACGACAGCCTCCTGTTCCTTAAAGCAACCCCGGAAGAAGCACGCTCTGTCAACACTGCCCTGTCCAGATTTCAATCCTGCACCGGACAGGTTCTCAGCCCAAACAAGTGCTCTATGCTGTTCAGCCAGGCTTGCCCTACCCCCACCCAAGACGAGATCAAAACTATCCTAAACATCTCGAGAGCTACCTTCGAAGAAAAGTACTTGGGGCTGCCAACCCCGAAAGGTAGAATGAAAGATGAGCATTTCCAGCCCATCATGTGTAGATTCACCAAACGGTTCACCAATCATGTCGAGAAGCACATGTCCCATGGCGCAAAGGACACCATCATCAAAGCAGTTGCCCAATGATGCAAGGCGTGCCTGCTCGTTGGGAAACCCCAAGAGGAAGGTTTGATGTGGTCTAGCAGCAAGTTTTCCCTCAGTATGAAACCAAGGTTTATCGAACCAGTAGGAGCAACAACTCTTCTGAAGGTTGTTGGTGGCTCGCGGCGCAACACGATCACCAACGTGGAATCTGCACACAACACAATCAAACTTTTTTGCCCCAACGAAACAGTGAGGTTGTCAATCTCACCGGCTTGCTGAAAACAAAGGATTAAACGTCTCGTGTGGAAAATGAGTATTAAATTGCAGCGAAGGAAAAAGGAACAGTTTGCAGTTTGAGTTTGTTTAATCAGTGTAAAAGAATGGACCGGGGTCCACAGTTCACTAGTGGTGTCTCTCCATAAAGATAACTAACATGTTGGGTAAACAAATTACAGCTGGGCAATTGACAAATACTGAGCGCATGGCATGATGATTACATGGCATGATGATTACTATGATATTTAATTGGGCATTACGACAAGATACATAGACCGTTATCCAACAGCGTCTATGACTAATAATCCACCGCCGGGTTGTCATCCGAGTCCCCCGTTGGTATTAAGTTGCAAGCAACGGATAATCGCATTAAGTAAAGCGCATAATGTAAACAAACACATATGCCCGTGGACATAGCATCGTTGGGTTATCCCTAGTGGCAACAGCACATCCACAATCTTAGAACTTTCTGTCACTGTTCCAGATTAAATGGAGGCATGAACCCACTATCTAGCATAAATACTCCCTCTTGGAGTTACAAGCATCTACTTGGCCAAAGCATCTACTAGGAACGGAAAGCATGCAAGATCATAAATAACATAGGGCATAGATTGATAATCAACTTGACATAATATTCAATATTCATCGGATCCCAGCAAACACAACATGTAGCATTACAATAATATTATCTTGATCATGTAGGGCAGCTCACAAGATCTAAACATGATGGCACAAATAGGAGAGTCAACCATCTAGCTACTGCTATGGACCCGTAGTCCAAGGATGAACTACTCGCGCATCACTCCGGAGGCAGGCATGGCGATGTAGAAGCCTCCGGTGACGATTCCCCTCTTCGACAGGGTGCCGGGAAGAGGTTCCGGACCCTCCCGAGCTAGGGTTGACGGCGGCGGCGTCTCTGGAACTTTTCGTGGATTTTGGCTCAGGCCCTTAGGGTTATTTTCTCGGGGGGAATAAGTAGGCGAAAGGGCGGCGGCTGATGTATGGTGTGGGGCCCACACCATACCAGGGCGCGGCCAAGGGGCCTGCCGCGCCCTAGTGGCGTGTGGGTCCCCTGTGGCTCCTCTCCGTTGCATCTTCGCTCCATCTGGTGTCTTCTGGAAAAATAGGGATGTCCGTGAAGTTTTGTCCAATTCCGAGAATATATCCAGACTAGCTTTTCTGGAATACAAAAAGAGCAGAAAACAGGAACTGGCACTTCGGCATCTTGTTAATAGGTTAGTCCCAAAAAATGTATAAAAGTGCCATAAAGTAGATGCAAAACATGTAGCAATTGGTATAAAACAAGCATGGAACATCAAAAATTATAGATACGTTGGAGACGTATCAGCATCCCCAAGCTTAGTTCCTGCTCGTCCTCGAGTAGGTAAACGATAAAAACAAAATAATTTTTGAGGTGACATGCTACCAACATAATCTTGATCATATAATATTGTAAGGCACATGTAAATGAATGAAGTGATCCAAGTCAATGGTCTATAATTTGCTACCAATTAGATAATGAGTAAACAATGAATCACACAAGCTAAACGTTTTCATGAATAGTACTTTCAAGACAAGCATCAAACTGTTTTGCATAGATGTTAACTCATAAAGCAATAGTTTCTAATAAAAGGTATTCAATCAACACAAAGGAAGAATTAAGCTTCAGCAATTGCTTCAACTTTCAACATATTTATCTCATGGATAATGTCAACACAAAGCAGTATAACAAGTCCAATACGTTGCATATAACCTATGATGTAACAAAGTTGACACTAGTGTTTGCTTGTGGAAGACAGAAAGAATAGGAAAACTGACTCAACATAAAAGTAAAAGAAAGGCCCTTCGCAAAGGGAAGCAGGGATTAAGTCATGTGCTAGAGGTTTTAGGTTTTTGAAAGCATATAGAGATTGCATAAAATATTTGATATTCCTCCCAACCTTGCTAACGTCTCGTGTGGAAAATGAGATTGCATAGCATATAGAGGATTAAACGTCTCGTGTGGAAAATGAGTATTAAATTGCAGAGAATGAAAAAGGAACAGTTTGCCGTTTGTGGTTTAATCAGTGTAAAAGAATGGACCGGGGTCCACAGTTCACTAGTGGTGTCTCTCCATACAGATAACTAACATGTTGGGTAAACAAATTACAGCTGGGCAATTGACAAATAGTGAGCGCATGACAATGCAAATACATGACATGATGATTACTATGATATTTAATAGGGCATTACGACATGATACATAGACCGTTATCCAACAGCGTCTATGACTAATAATCCACCGCCGGGTTGTCATCCGAGTTCCCCGTTGGTATTAAGTTGCAAGCAACGGATAATTGCATTAAGTAAAGCGCGTAATGTAAACAAACACATATGCCCGTGGACATAGCATTGTTGGGTTATCCCTAGTGGCAACAGCACATCCATAACCTTAGAACTTTCTGTCACTGTCCCAGATTCAACGGAGGCATGAACCCACTATCTAGCATAAATACTCCCTCTTGGAGTCACAAGCATCTACTTGGCCAAAGCATCTACTAGCAACGGAGAGCATGCAAGATCATAAATAACATAGGGCATAGATTGATAATCAACTTGACATAATATTCAATATTCATCGGATCCCAGCAAACACAACATGTAGCATTACAATAATATGATCTTGATCATGTAGGGCAGCTCACAAGATCTAAACATGATGGCACAAATAGGAGAGACAACCATCTAGCTACTGCTATGGACCCGTAGTCCAAGGATGAACTACTCACGCATCACTCCGGAGGCAGGCATGGCGATGTAGAAGCCTCCGGTGACGATTCCCCTCTCCGGCAGGGTGCCGGGAAGAGGTTCTGGACCCTCCCGAGCTAGGGTTGATGGCGGCGGCGTCTCTGGAACTTTTCGTGGATAATGGCTCGGGCACTTAGGGTTATTTTCTCGGGGGAATAAATAGGCGAAAGGGCGGCAGCTGGAGAGCCCCGTGGGGCCCTCACCATACCAGGGCGCGGCCAAGGGGCCTGCCGCGCCCTAGTGGCGTGTGGGGCCCCTGTGGGCCTCCTCCGTTGCTTCTTTGCTCCATCTGGTGTCTTCTTGAAAAATAGGGATGCCCGTGAAGTTTCGTCCAATTCCGAGAATATTTCCAGACTAGCTTTTCTGGAATACAAAAACAGCAGAAAACAGGAACTGGCACTTCGGCATCTTGTTAATAGGTTAGTCCCAAATAATGTATAAAAGTGCTGTAAAGTAGATACAAAACATGTAGCAATTGGTATAAAACAAGCATGGAACATCAAAAATTATAGATACGTTGGAGACGTATCAGCCTTCCATCAATCACATACCATGGAGGAGTATCTATTTTTGAGAGGTGTTTGTTAATTGTCAACGAATGGTAGCGGGTGATAACAGTATTCTACCTGTCAAACGGACTTTTAAGAGCGGCTCCCATGGGACGTTATTTCTACCAGCAAGGCAGATCATCCCTCTTTCTCTTTGGTTTACACACATGCAGGTATTTCACTGTTTGTCATTGCTTACTGATGAATCAGGGCAAAAGTGTGAAGAGAATTAATTGGTTAAAGTTGTAATTAATTGGGACTGGGCACCCCGTTGCCAGCTCTTTTTGCAAAATTAGGATAAGCGGATGTATATGCCACTAGTCCAGGTGTAAAAGTCCATTCAACAAATAGAATAAAGAATAACCACACTAATTCCTCATGAGCTAGTAAACATTGACACAAAAAGGGAATAATAACATTTTGAATAATTTAAAGGTAGCACATGAAAAATTTACTTGGAGTGGCAAGGAAATACCACATATAGGTAGTTATGGTGGACACAAATGGCATGGATTTTGGCTCAAGGATTTGGATGCACGAGAAGCATTCCCTCTCAGTACAGAGTTTAGGCTAGCAAGGTTTATGTAAGCAAACAAGAATATCAACCCGTACACCAAGTTTTATATGACAAACATATTGCAAACGTTATAAGACTTCATACCGTCTTCCTTGTTAACCAAACCCTGTTATTAGAAAATATCTAGACCTTAGAGATACCACCGATGCAAACCAAATTTTCAACAAGCTTTACGGTAGTTCTTCACTAATAGGCTTAACTCATGTGATGCACAATTTAATCATGATCTACTTGTTAACTCAAAACAATTGACAAGCATCAAGTTATCCAAATTAGTGATCTACAAGATTAAGCAAGTTTTTCCTTATACCAATTACCACATGCAACATTTTCTGAACCAACCAAACACCAATCAATTTATTTAATCAACTCTCCAAACAAATATAAGTGAAGCAAGAGAGTACTTTCTACAAAAGAAAGCTAATAGCTCTGACAAGAGATACATGAAAACAAGAGCTAAAAGCTGAACAGCGCTAGATATGAATACTCAACAAATATAAGTGAAGAATAGGAGTATTCTCATGAAAAAGCGGAGCGTGTCTCTCTCCCAATCAAGAATGCTAGGGTCCAGTCAAGCTTTATTGAAAATAAAAGTGCAATACTGAAAATAAAAGCACACAGACGCTCCAAGAAAAGCACATATGATGTGAAAGAATTAAAATATAGTTTCACTAGAGATGACCTGATAATTTTGACGATGAAGAAGGGGATGCCTTGGGCATCCCCAAGCTTAGACGCTTGAGTCTTCTTGAAATATGCTGGGGAGATCCATGGGAGCCTCCCCAAGCTTAAGCTCTTCACTCTTCTTGATCCTATTATATCATCCTTCTCTCTTGACCCTTGAAAACTTCCGTCACACCAAACTCAAAGTAGATCTCATTAGAGGGTTAGTGCATAATCAAAAACTCACATGTTCTATAAAGACGCAATATGACTTGTTACTTTAAACATTAGCTACAGCCACTGATGTTATGTGAAGCTCTTCCACCCAAAAAAGAATTTCACTCAACACTAGTAAAAGAGAGAATGCAAAATAAAAAGGCATAATCTGTCTAAAACAGAACAGTCCGCAAAGACGAATTTTTTCAAGGCACTTACGACGCTCAGATCGAAAAACTTTGAACTAATGAAAGATTCAGACATTCATAAAGATTACGCACAAAAATTTCAGATTTAATTAACAATCTGGTGATTTTAGGAATTTCGTACAGTGAACAGCAAAAATCTGTTTCTGCGCAGCAATCAAAATTAAGCATCGTCTTAACATTAGAGGCTACTCTTGGCACAACAATGCGAGAAAATAAAGATACAAAGGAGTTGCTACAGAAGTAAACATCCTTGACTAATACTGAAAATAAAAGATAATGGGTTGCCTCCCAAAAGCGCTTTCTTTTAATGCCTTTTAGCTAGGCTAGAAGATTTTAATGATGCTCTCATAAGAATAAGAGTTGAAAAACAAAAGAGAGCATCAAGAGGCAAATATCAAACACATTTAAGTCTAACCCACTTCCTATGCAAAGGAATCTTGTAACAAAATAAATTATTGAAGCATAAAGCAACTAGCATAGAAAGATGAAACAAATAGCTTCAAAACTTTCAACATAAAGAGAGGTGTTTTAGTAACTTGAAAACTTTTACAACCATATTTTCCTCTCTCATAATAACTTTCAGTAGCATCATGAACAAACTCAATAATATAACTATCACATAAAGCATGCTTTTCATGATCTACAAACACATAATTTTTATTAAGCTCAAAAACAGTAGGGTCAAACCCACTTTTGACAATAGTAGTATAATTAATATCATTAGGCAATATAGGACCATCATCAAGAGCATTATCATATATAACATTAGGGAGCACATTTTTACTTTCTGCAATTTCCTTTTACTTGAGTCAAGGATGTTACTTCAAATTTATCAAAAAAGATATTTCAATAGAATCATGACATTCAACAATATAGCATTCTTCCTCCTTAGGTAGGCATGGAGGGTAATTATATAATGTAAGAGTTAAAGAGTTACTGTCATTAGAAGGTAGATCCTCCTTTTGTTCATCACTCTCTTCCTCTTTTTCATCAAATGAGCTTTCAGCTTCAGCAATTTCTTCTTCCACATTTTCCTGCAAGGCATTAGTCTCTTCTTTATGAGGAAAAATCCTCTTGACATGTTCAGTAATATAAGAATTTTCATCCTTATAGTTATCAAAACAATATTTAAGTATAGCAAGACTTTCAGATTTATAAGGGGCATCAATTTTATGCTCAAGATAAGAACTAATTTCAAGTGCACCCTTAAAGACAATAAATTCTTCCATCCTTTCTACCTCATAAGCATTATAGTAACCTTTAACATAAGAAGCTAAGGTTTCATTTTCATTACAAGCACATTGGAAAGGAAAGTGTTTAGACTTCCTATGACAATCAGATTCATTAAAGCAAAAAGATTTGCCAAATATATAGCATAAATTTCTAGCATATTCCTCTAGTTGATTTAACAATTTCCATAAGTACATCCCTTTTTGTGACAAGCGGTAATTCCTATAATATCTTCGTTCATCTTCCGTGGACCCACCTTGCCAACAAGATCTAGTTTCATAGAGATAAGCCATTGATAGCAAATAAACAACTAGACATAATAACAAACCGAAATAAACTAAATGCAAGAAACTAATTTTTTTGTGTTTTTGATAATTGAAAGCAAACAAGATAAAATAAAATAAACTAAGCAAGACAAAAACAAAGTAAAGAGATTGGAAGCGTGAAACTCCCCTTGCAGAAGACTGCTGTCTCCCCGGCAACGGCGCCAGAAAAAGAGCTTGATGGCGTGCACGCTCGTTGGGAGACCCCAAGAGGAAGGTATGATGTCAGCAGCAAGTTTTCCCTCAGAAAGAAACCAAGGTTATCGAACCAGTAGGAGCAGCAACTCTTCAGAAGGTTGTTGGTGGCTCGCGCGGCGCAACACGATCACCAACGTGGAATCTGCACACAACACAATCAAACTACTTTGCCCCAACGAAACAGTGAGGTTGTCAATCTCACCGGCTTGCTGAAAACAAAGGATTAAACGTATGGTGTGGAAAATGAGTATTAAATTGCAGAGAATGAAAAAGGAACAGTTTGCAGTTTGTGGTTGTTTAATCAGTGTAAAAGAATGGACCGGGGTCCACAGTTCACTAGTGGTGTCTCTCCATAAAAGATAACTAACATGTTGGGTGAACAAATTACAGCTGGGCAATTGACAAATAGTGAGCGCATGACAATGCATATACATGACATGATGATACTATGATATTTAATTGGGCATTACGACAAGATACATAGACCGTTATCCAACAGTCTATGACTAATAATCCACCGCCGGGTTGTCATCCGAGTCCCCCGTTGGTATTAAGTTGCAAGCAACGGATAATCGCATTAAGTAAAGCGCTAATGTAAACAAACACATATGCCCGTGGACATAGCATCGTTAGGTTATCCCTAGTGGCAACAGCACATCCACAACCTTAGAACTTTCTGTCACTGTCCCAGATTAAACGGAGGCATGAACCCACTATCTAGCATAAATACTCTCTCTTGGAGTTACAAGCATCTACTTGGCCAAAGCATCTACGAGTAACGGAAAGCATGCAAGATCTTAAATAACATAGATAGATTGATAATCAACTTGACATAATATTCAATATTCATCGGATCCCAGCAAACACAACATGTAGCATTACAATAATATGATCTTGATCATGTAGGGCAGCTCACAAGATCTAAACATGATGGCACAAATGGAGAGACAACCATCTAGCTACTGCTATGGACCCGTAGTCCAAGGATGAACTACTCACGCATCACTCCGGAGGCAGGCATGGCGATGTAGAAGCCTCCGGTGACGATTCCCCTCTCCGGCAGGGTGCCGGGAAGAGGTTCTGGACCCTCCCGAGCTAGGGTTGACGGCGGCGGCGTCTCTGGAACTTTTCGTGGATTTTGGCTCAGGCCCTTAGGGTTATTTTCTCGGGGGGAATAAGTAGGCGAAAGGGTGGCGGCTGACGACCCCGTGGGGCCCACACCATACCAGGGCGCGGCCAAGGGGCCTGCCGCGCCCTAGTGGTGTGTGGGTCCCCTGTGGCTCCTCTCCGTTGCTCTTCGCTCCATCTGGTGTCTTCTGGAAAAATAGGGATGTCCGTGAAGTTTTGTCCAATTCCGAGAATATATCCAGACTAGCTTTTCTGGAATACAAAAACAGCAGAAAACAGGAACTGGCACTTCGGCATCTTGTTAATAGGTTAGTCCCAAAAAATGTATAAAAGTGCCATAAAGTAGATGCAAAACATGTAGCAATTGGTATAAAACAAGCATGGAACATCAAAAATTATAGATACGTTGGAGACGTATCAGCATCCCAAAGCTTAGTTCATGCTCGTCCTCGAGTAGGTAAACGATAAAAACAAAATAATTTTTGGGGTGACATGCTACCAACATAATCTTGATCATATAATATTGTAAGGCACATGTAAATGAATGAAGTGATCCAAGGTGACATGCTACCAACATAATCTTGAACAATGTTGTGCAAGCTGATGTCCCTCCCAAGGTGCGTATCTTCAGCTGGAGAGTGGCTTCTGACAACCTAGCCACTCAGAAGAACAAATGGAAGAGGACACTCGAGCACTCCGACCGCTGCCCGGTCTGCGGCTCTGGCACGGAGGACGCCTTCCACGCCACCGTAGCCTGCACAAAGGCAGTGGCATTCCGACATGCCATGCGCTCACACTGGCCGTTACCTGCTGAAACCTGCTTCCGCTACACCGGCAAAGACTGGCTGCCACTACTGCTGTCAAACTGTGATAAAGGAACCCGTGATAGGACTCTGCTGCTTCTTTGGCGAGCTTGGCACCTCAGGAACGACGTCGTGCACCAAAATGGCACCGCCACCATTGGGGACTCGGTCTCCTTCTTACTGGCGATGCACACCAGCTACTGCCTCGCCCCTGCTCCGACCGAAGACCGCTAGCTCAAAGGCGTGGCCGCTGCTCTGCCGGCAGCGCCCAATGCGCAAACCTGGATCTGCGTCCCACTCTTGGACTCCTCCGCCCCAAGGCTGGATCAAGGTAAACACGGATGGCTCCTTTCGTGCTTCGTCCATGTCGGGCGGCGCAGGTGCGGTTATCAGAGACGAGCATGGCACGATCCTACTCGCGGCCCACTCCTCCCTCGACAGTTCAGCGAAGCGGAGGAAGCTGAAGCCAAAGCCCTGATCCTGGGACTCCGCCTAGCCCTCGACAATGGCCATGACAGAATCATCCTGGAGACTAACTGCTCCCTTGCGGCCGCGGCTCTTCGCTCTTCGGATACTGACAGGTCTCCACTGTTCTTCCTCTACGACGAAGCCAAGTCCCTGACCAAAAACTTCCAAGACATCTCCATCCTCTCCACCCCCAGGAACTGCAACACCGTTGCTGATGGGTTCGCGAAGATGGCGTACACTGACGGAGACCGCACTCGCCGCAACCACATCCCCAACCACATCAGAGAGCTTGCTCTGAATGATTACCACCACGATTCTATCCTGTAACCAAGCTCTCTGTAAATCTCAACAAAAAAAAAATTATCATGTTTGTTGGATGTTAGTCACGTAGCCTACAACCATAAACTTTATGGTTAAGATTTAACATAATAATATTAGTCACGTAGCCTTTTTGACACGGCTAATGTTGAGAATACAAGTGTTGGGCATGGACTCCCGTCACTAAGCAATCAGAATTCAGCAAGCAATACCTAAAACGACGACTGTGACATTCATGTTATCAAATAATCAATCTAACTAGGTGGGTCTACACCAATAATATGGTTGGTTTCAGAAAAAATCTCACTATTGGGTCAATAACAATCTCGGTTTGGAGTTTAAGTAAACCAGTGAGAAATAATTTAAGTGAGCAAGTATGCAAACAAAAAAATTTAGGGAGAAATAAACAATAAAAATAGTGTAGACAAAAATGGATGTCATTTGTGTCCAAATGAAGGCCTTTTTAGCAGACTTTTATGTTTTATCGGATTTGATTGTCCCGGTCTCAAGTCTCACCCGCTAAAACAACTAAATGTAGGGTTGATCGTGCGCCATACCAAACATGGCTTGGCGAGTCATCCCCAAGAATAACCCATTAGCAAGACCTCGTCGAGAAAATAGAGAAATATGACATAAAGATGCTGAAATAAAATAGACCAGATGATAATGAGAGAAGGAACCTGCTATTAATTTCGTTCAAAAATTCAGCCAAATAACATTGATACGCTCAATCCTCGATCAAAAGGAAATAAATACCAAAACATACTATCAGTACAAAAATTACATCTGTTCAACAAATTTATTTTTTTAGTTTATATATATTTTAATACTTGGACCATAAAACGTGCAGCATATTACCAACATAACTTTTTTATTTTGAAAATACTGAAACTCTTTTCCATCAAGAATAAAAATTCAGAGATCATGTTTTTAGTATGAGTTAGTTAAGCTTCAAACAAAGGTAAAAATTGATCTACCGATCATGGACACCTCATCTTTGACTGTATAAGTAATATATCGATCGAAAAGTGTTAATTTAATTAGAATTTTTGTACAAAACATTTCATAACTCTTTAACCTCATCTATTTGCAATATAACCATTCACAACATAAAACATGAGAAATAAATATCTTCATAATACCAATTATATAACTGATATTTTCAATAAACTACAAGTGGTGACTCTTCAGTCTCATTTCTTTGCAGTATAACCATTGACACAATAAAATGTAAACTTCACGCCATCAAGATAGCATCCATCTCCCAATTAACGGTGTGTATTTTATAACAAATAAGGTAAACATGATAAAGAAATATCTTCATAACACCAAATTATATAACCAAAACTTTCGACAAACTAAAAATGATGCCCTCGCATTTGCGAGGGCCCCTGTGCTAGTTTAGATAATGTAGATATGTCGTGTTACCATTTTAGTATCTAGGAAATGGCCATGTCATTCTTTTCATACTGAACTGGGTAGCTCGGTCTCTGCATGGTGATGATGTACACATCCATTTTATATAAATTAAAAATATCAACGTACTAAAAAATTTTTGGGGGGGGGGGGGTGGATTTCACTTTCCCGGCCTCTTGGGAAACTTAACGATAAATAAATCGAGAAAACATGGGAGTTAGGGGCTCCAAAAGTGACAACATGGATCAGTTTCAATATAAAAACAAGCTTGAAATGCTTAAAAAGCTGAGTTAGAATATCAAATGTGAGTGCCCTCCTGTCATGGTCACAATACAACAATTTGGAATTCGTTTGTAACTTCCTATGATCATCAACAAAATATGGAATTCGGTCTGCTGCAACATGCGTAGAGAAAAAGCACGTAGAAACATCTCACATATAGTTTCTTCCGATGGCATATATATGGATGCACGAACTGTTCCAGTCCACTGAGTCCATAAATTGTGCAAAAAATGTTCTACAATTTGGTTATTTTTAGACTTCTATATATATATTGTTTTCTGAAGATGAGACAATTCTAGTGAGTTATTTGAACATTGTTTTCTGAAGTACAATAACTGTTGAACATTTGTTTTATACACATAAACGTTTTCTTTGAGTTGCGTACATGAACATTTTAGTCGACATACATGAACAATTAACTAGATGCAAAACATATTAGAAATTGAAAACAGAGTACTGCTACAATATTTTATTTATGAAAACATGCTTTAGAACTTTATGTGAAATAATGTGTGTCAAATAAAAAGTTCATATAACTGCGAAATTTTGCAACAACCGATCATACAAACTGTACGCTGTGGAATGGCAACTTTTGGTTGTGCTATTTTTTTCACAAATGATCATGTCAACAAAAGGTCCATATCTAAACAAAAATATATATTGCACATGAAAAATTATAAGAGAGAAAAAGGTAAAAAAAATAATAAGAAAGTAAAGGAACAAATAAAGTAACACAAAAAATGAAACATAGATATTTGTCTTTTTTGTTTCTCAGCATATTTTGAATTTTGTTCTAAAAATTGCAGGGAATGTAAACATAAATCTTGGGAACACCCATAAATTTGTTTCGGAATTTTTTGACACTTACAAATTAAATTTTGGAAAATGGTGTCATGATATCATATGAGGTGTGTTATCACTAGATATTTTCTCCAAATATATCTTGTTTCGTCATGACAGAAGCAAAAGAGGGGGCAAAAACTATGCATAAACAATGACCTTTTTATTTTATTTTGAGCAATCGACCTAGTTTTTCGGGCTTTGTAGATCAGTCTCCACACATGTTACTGGGCCGGGCTCAAGAGGGTTGAGGGTTACGTAGAGAGAGACACTATTGCCCGCAACGAGCGACAAATGGGAAATGCCCTGAAAATGATTAGATTAGATTAGAGAAACCGTTTCGTCCCTAACCTAGCCACCACCAGATAGGTGACCAGGGAGGTGACTCCTTCTTCCTCCGATTTCCATCGGCGGAGGAGCTGGGCCCCTCTCACTCCGATGCTTCTGTGGCAGGTGGGAGGGGGCCCTGTTTCCTCTGCTCTAGCATGGTAGTTAGGTTTAGGATAGTTTTAGCATGGTGCGTCGTTGGAGTGGTGTGAGCGGCGCCCGGACAAAAAAATCTGCCTCAACCCCACTCCCACACCGGTGTTGTCCTTCATGGCGGCGTCTCGGAGTTGGTGGCATCGTTTGCTTACCGATCTTTCTGCTCAGTGGATTTAGGGTTCATGGATAGTGTCAGCAAGGCGGCAGCGATTCAATTAGATGGGTATTTTCTCTTGCTATGTCCCCGTTGTTGCGGCGTTGTCTCCGGTGCCATGGTGGAGCAGAGAGGATTTGTCCAGGAGTACGTGTATACGATTGTCTGTGTTGGTGACAGCTGGAAGATGGTGCACCTTGTGTTGGGTTCGTGGTTGGAGGCTGACGGTTCTGGTTCCCTACTCCGACGTCGTCGTGCAGGGGTGTCAGTTCTATAGTTCGATGGTGTGTCCGGGGTCATGCTGCCCCGGTCTGATTCTTTCAACGGGAATGGTTTTTCCTATGGCAAACTAGTTTAGAGGTCAGAAAAGCTGTTGATTAGCGATGTAGTCGCGTCGAGCTCGGCTGAAGAGGTGATCTGTCTCTCTTCTCTTTGGTGGGTGGTGCCGAAGGAGAGAGATAGACGTTGGTTTGTCACATAGGTTTATCCTATCTTTTCAGTTCTGTAGGATCGGTGTTTACGTGCCTTGTAAATTAATCTATATTTTTATTTAGAGAGACGTATTACCCACAAAAAAAAAAGGAAATGCCCAGAAGAAACACGTGCTCTAAGATGCATTTCAGGCTGAGAGACCGCTGCAATTATGTTGGGCCTCCACGGGCTCCGCACTTTGTTTTGAGAGGCCGCAGCAATCTTATTGGGCCTTAACGGGCAGACCACCTTAATGTCAAAATTCTCCGCGTCTCCGAAATTCCCCGGCAGCTCGCTGCCGCCGCCGCCGTCTCGTTCGTCGCCGGCACTCCCGTCGCGCTTGAGGTGTGAGCTTCTATACCCTCCTCTCTCTCTCCTTCGTCTAATCTTTGGCCCGAGGAAGGGAACCGGTGAGCAGCACATCTCAACCCTAGCCGAACAATTTTCAGCACCAGGCCGGCGGGTACGGGATAGGGAAGGAGAAGAAGGAGCAGCAGCAGCAGCTGGCGACGGCGTGGGCGAGCGTCCCTAGCGACCTCCTCCCCGAGATCCTGTCAGGGACGGCTCTGCTCTCCTGCTTCTTCTGCATGTTGACCCTTTGCCACGTCGGCATCCGTTTCCTCAACCTCTCCGGGAGAGGTCGACCGATGGTCGACCCATCTCTACCTTTCTTGCGCGGCTTCGGATAAGTCTGCCTCCTAAACTGCCGCGGCGGCGTTCTCCTCTGCAGCGGCTGGAATCGTATCATCGAACGCTGGGTATATGTCGTGTGCAACCCAGCGACTAAGGAGGTTTTGGCAGCGCCGACACATGAGCCTGGACCTCCGTTGGCTAATGGAAACAACATCATCAGGATACACACGACATAATGGCAGTACAGGTCCACTCATCGGATACCGGAGAATGGACTTCCATGGCGAGCGGATGGGGTCCCGGAATCGTGTTGCTTCATGGTGAATCAGGGTACGTCTTCTTAAATGGCACTCTCCATTTCACTGCCCATGAAACTGGCGAGGCCACATTGGACCAAAATGGGAATAAAACACGCTAGATAGTAATGGTGGACAAGGGCGGGAATACTTGCAGGACAATTCGAATGCCACCCAGAGTTTATTTTTCTTTCATTGGGCAGTCTCATGGACGCTTATACGGTATGCAGGTAGACCATGCATGGTAACGATTGCCGGATATCAGCTTGGGTTCTGGAGGATTATGCTAGTGGACAGTGGACCTTGAAGCACACTGCCAGCGTTTTGGAACTGTCGGGAAGGCCCTGCGGCAAACCTGGTGAATTTTTCTATAGTTTGGTTGCTATTCATACAGAATGTAACTTGTTTTTCCTTGCTGGTGGGGTGAAACCGGAAAAGGCACTTATATCGTACGATATGGATAACAAGAAACTGCATGTTATGTGCACTCTTGAAGAATACGATATGCGGACATTTCGGCCTTATGTTCCATGCTTTGCAGAACGGCTGTCAGATGCATGGTAAATTTTGGAGTGACTCCATATCTGCTAAGCTGGAAGGCTCCAGTGCCATCATAAAATTCAGCTGCTGTGTTGAGTCCGATCTTCTAGTTTCCGGTTCTGGATTCGAGAAGTCCTTCATCTACTCGACTACTACAATTTGGTTATCACCCGTTGGTTAGTCAGTGAGAATTTGGGAGCGGATGGGGTCCCCGAATTGTGGCGTTTGATGTTGAATCTGGATATGTCTTCTTAAATGGCACTCTGCATTTCACTGCCTATAATTCTGACAAGCCCACACAGGGAAATAAAACACTCTTGATAGTTATGGTGGACATGGAGGGGAAATACCTTGCGGACAATTCCAATGCCACCGGAAATCGAGTTTTCTATCACTGGGCAGTCTCAGGGACGCTTCTATGGTATGCAGATAGACCGTGTTAATGACTGTCGACTATCATTTTGTGTTCCTTCAAGCGGATCCTGACTGGAAGAAACACTTATGTTGTACGGTATGGATGACAAGAAACTGCAAGTTATCTGCACTCTTGGACAATCCCAGGCATTGAGATTCCAGCTGTACATTCCCTGTTTTCCGAAAACTGTAAAGGCCGTCAGATGCTCATAAGCAGCTTAGCATTTGTTAAGTAGGCATGGCTCGTCCTATATCTACCCCAATTTGGTTTTCATGTCTGCTGCCATTAAAGGCCTTCAGGGGCATGCCTTTGAACAACGTTGGCTAACCTGGGACAATTTGTAAGCTACCCTTCTATGTGTAGTGTCTAGTTATATGAATGAATCAGTCAGTTAATATCTTTGCTTTGCGTACTAATTGTTGTGGTCACTTGTTAGCTCAGCATGTATCTAAATATCAGACACTGTGCATTATATATGTTTGAAATTATCAACATCTTCACCACTTTCTATTAATTTATTTAGCAAGTGACTTTACTTTGCAACTTTTTATCCCTAACGGCTAAATGTTGATGTCGCCCTGAATGGATGCATTTGAAAGTAGTATTCTCATATGTTATTTGAAATGGTTATCGCTTCTGTAGTAATTTAATACCGTGAAATCTTGGACCAACTCTTCTTAATTTTTGTATATATAGACAGGAATTCCCTCAATTAAATCTTCATATATGCTGTCAAACAACATGTGTTAGACTGAGACAGAATTATATTTATTGTTTCTAGGGAAGATTATATTATTTTTGTTTCTACGGGAAGAGAGTATCACAACTGCACAACTCATTCACTGATATGCTTGTAGTAAAGGCTGGTTATGTAATGCCATGAATGTTCGCTTGTTTTCTCTCGGGATATTTCTGGAAACTCACTTGATTCTTTCATTGTTTCAGCAAACGTATATACATGCTCATCTTTACACTTTGCCCCCTCTACAACTAACACACTACAACTCAGGACTCCCAACACTCCCCCTCAAGATGGGGCAAATATATCTATGAGCCCCATCTTGTTACATAGCTTTTCAAATACTAAGACACTCACACCTTTAGTTAGTACATCAGCAAGTTGATCTACTGTTTTGACAAACCCAACTTGAAGTGTTCCCGCATCTAGTTTTTCTTTGATGAAGTGTCTGTCAATTCCAACATGCTTTGTCCTGTCATGGTGGACAGGATTATTTATCAAGTTGATAGTGGCTTGATTATCACAATATAGTTGCAGAGGTGTATTATCACATAACCTGAGTTCAGCTAGTAAGAGTTTCAGCCATATTAACTCACACAAGCCCGAAGCCATTGCCCTAAACTCCGCTTCTGCCGTAGACCGTGCCACTACACTCTGTTTTTTACTCCTCCAGCTGACCAGATTTCCACCTACGAACATGCAGTAACCTGATGTGGACCTTCTATCGTCCACACATCCTGCCCAATCAGCATCGGTGTATCCTTCTACTTTCAAATGTCCATGATTTGAGAACAAGATGCCTTTTCCCGGACAACCTTTGAGATACTGCAGAATTCTATTCACAGCATTCAGATGACCAGATCGAGGATCATGCATGTATCTGCTTACTATGCTCACTGCATATGCTATATCCGGTCTTGTGTGTGATAAATAGATTAGGCGCCCAACTAATCTTTGATATCTTCCCTTATCTACAGGATCACCCAAGTCTATTTTAATTCCATGGTTCTGTTCAATTGGTGTACTAGCTGGTCTACACTCAAGCATCCCAGTTTCAGCAAGTAAATCAAGAACATACTTGCGCTGTGATAAGTAAATACCTTGGGCACCATAAGCAACTTCTATTCCCAGGAAGTAATGTAGATACCCCAGGTCTTTAACTTCAAATGATTTTGCCAAAGTTTTCTTTAGACACCCAATTTCTTCTTCATCATTTCCTGTAATCACAATGTCATCAACATAGACAGCAAGCAAAGTAATTTTATCACTACGGTGCTTAAAGAAAAGAGTATGGTCCGCATTGCTTTGCTGATATCCCAGAAAGCAAATCTCCTTGCATAATCTCCCAAACCACGCTCTCGGTGATTGTTTGAGGCCATAAAGAGATTTTTTTAGCTTGCACACTTTCCCCTCAGTTTCATTACTATTGAATCCTGGGGGAATAGCCATATAGACTTCTTCTTCTTGTAGATCTCCATGAAGAAATGCATTTTTCACGTCCAATTGAAATAATTTCCACTTGCGGTTTGCTGCTATTGATATCATTGTTCTAATGGTATTCATTTTTGCTACCGGAGCAAATGTTTCATCATAATCCACTCCATAGGTTTGGCTATATCCTTTGGCCACTAGTCTGGCTTTATACCTTTCTATCTTCCCATCGGGTGTTTGCTTCACAGTAAACACCCACTTGCATCCCACAATTTTCTTACCTACAGGAGCTGTGGTAAGAACCCATGTATTATTTTTATCAAGTGCTGCCATTTCTTCAAGCATTGCTGCTCTCCACCTGGGATCTTTCTTAGCTTCTTGCCAGTCACGAGGTATAGAGGCTATGGAGTCTAGAGCAGCTATAAATGATTTATACCCAGGACCAACCAATGAATATGACACATGATTGGATATAACATACTCAGACAATCTTGAGGGCAAATTTCCCGCGGTATTACGAGGCTGCCTCCTATGGGAAATAGGGACATCTAGATCATCATATGGAGGGGGGATATACCTTCATGTGAAGTTGAATCATGCGAGTCAACTTCTACTTGAGATTCAGAATCATGTCCCAAAGGTAGGAGTTGTTCTCCTTGAGCATGTTTCTCTCCAGCCTTGTGCCTTCGTGTATACACTTGTGGATTTCGTTCTTCATTTGGTTTTGACCACCTCACAGCTTCATTTGGTTCATCTTGTTGCTCCCCCTGAACCTGTTCTTGCCCTACATCCATCACACCCACATCATCATGTACATGTTCTGGTATAACTCCAACTATCATCTTTTGTGATATTGCATCATTATCTTCTCTACTATCATCTCCACCTGTCCCGCAATCTTCATCTCCATCTTGGCTATCATCAGTAAAAAAAATCAGGAAACACATCGGTTAAGTCAGTAGGTTCTCCATAGAAGGGTTCATTTTCCCTAAAGGTGACATCCATACTCACAAACATTCTTCTCTCCGATGGACACCAGCATTTATAGCCTTTTGTTTACCAGAGTACCCAACAAACACACATTTTACAGCTCTCGGATCTAATTTCCCAACAGATGGTCTGTGGTCTCTTACGAAACACACACACCCAAATACTCTTGGAGGAACCACATAAGTTGTTTCCCCAGTTAGACACTCTATTGGTGTCTTGTATCCTAGCACTCTTGATGGCATTCTGTTTATTAAATAAGCTGCCGTCATCAGTGCGTCACTCCATAAAAATTTAGGAACATTCATAGCTAGCATTAGACAGCGAGTGACTTCTAACAAATGCATGTTCTTTCGCTCAGCTAAACCATTCTGCTGAGATGCACCTGGGCAAGTGGTTTGATGAATAACCCCGAGATTGGACAAGTACTCATCAAATTCTTTGTTCACGTACTCCGTGCCATTGTCTGTGCGAAATATCTTCATACATGCATTATATTGAGTTTTGATCATATTATGGAAGTCGCGAAAGCACTCAAACACATCAGCCTTACTCCTCAGCACATAAACCCAGGTAACTCTAGTGCAACAATCAATGAAGGTAACAAAAGAGCGATACCCATTTATAGATGAAACTCCACTAGGACCCCACACATCAGAGTGTATAGTCTGAAATGGTTCTGCACTTCTATTATTAGATAACAAGTAGGAACTTCTAATATGTTTTCCATACTCACAGGCATCACAAACAAGCTTTTCCTTATCAATCTTATTAAAGAGACCAGGATAAAGTTTACCCAAAGTACCAAAAGGCATGTGTCCTAGTCGCCGATGGAGTAGCATAAATTCTTGTAATGGAGAATAGGAAAGTGCAGCTGCTACCACAGGGGATATATCATTGTCTAAGTAATACAGTCCTCCACGCATGCTCCCCCTCCCAAGGTCTCTTCCAGTCCCAATTTCCTGAAATAAGCACCATGTTGGGTAAAAAATAGCAGCACAATTGAGCTCTTTCGTGATACAACTAATGGACAATAAGTTTATTGGGAACGATGGAAGATGCAAAACAGATGGTAGGGACATATTAGAGCCACACACAACTGTTCCTCTCCCCATGACAGCTTGGGTAGAGCCATCTGCCAACTTCACACTTTGTCTCTTCACATCAGGAACATACATCGAGAACTTCTTGTGAGATCCTGCCATATGTCTTGATGCACTGGAGTCAATCATCCATTCTGCACTAGTATGATTTTTCTCATAATTCGCCAAATGGGAGGTATTATCGCAGGTGTTTGCTTCTTTAAATTTGCACCATTTCTCCCATTCATCAATGGTCATTTGGACCTTCACAGTATGTGATGCATCCTTATTGACTGCAGAGGTATTTTCCTTTCCCATTGCATACCAGCCTTGTATATGTCCACGACCACTTCTCATCAACTCTGGACTAAATGCTCTCATATGCCCAGGTTGGCCACATTCAAAATACTTTCTGTCCCTTTGATTCATTCCCTGCTTGCTAGCTGCACCGAACCACATCTTATACTTGCCACAAAACTGCAGCGTCCAATCCTTCCCCAGAGTTTGCAAACACACACAAGCAGGCCTCAATTTCCTTCTTCCTGCAGCTCAATCCCCGTGGTGTTCTTCCCCTTCACACCTCTCTCCACTTCAGCCTCCAGGACAGCAGCAGCAGCCCCTCTTCTCCTTCTAAAATTTCTTGTTGCAAACAGTCTTCCTACAGCAGTCCCGCCGATTCCTCCTATGCCCAACTGCCCAGCAACCGCCGACCAAATCCACCGGCGTCTGGGATAGCTGCAACCTCCACACGCGCCTCCTTACAGGTACCAGCACAAACCCACCACCGATTTACCTTAGGGCACCTCCAGGGCCCAACTCCACCTACTCCCGATTTCTTCTCCCCTCCAATCCAGCAGCCCAGCGCCTCCTGCTCTAGCTTGGATCTTATCTCCGCCCGCACTGACGATCCTCTGCGCCCGGAGCTCCGCTGCACGGCGTCGATTCACCGCCGGCAGGGGCCGACCGCCGGCTCCTGCTCTGATACCATGTTTTCTCTCGGGATATTTCTGGAAACTCGCTTGATTCTTTCATTGTTTCAGCAAACGTATATACATGCTCATCTTTACACTTTGCCCCCTCTACAACTAACACACTACAACTCAGGACTCCCAACATCGCTGCTCGTCACCATCACTCTTACACCCCATAGTGTGTTGTTTATCCTTGTTCCGAGTAAACTCTCCATGACCATTATAGTTCTGCCATTAGTTTCTTACTAGAGTAGACTGGTGTACCTTCATGTTACTTTTAATACAGGTTGTTGCCCAACTGAATCCATTTCTAAAGCATCCTACAATTCTTTTATCCATATTTTAACTTACTGAATTTTCTCATCCACTACATAGCATTCTAGAGTTTGTAATATGCAAATTGAATTCTTGTCGGATAACTATTCAATGGTTTGTAGCTTCGCTTCGAGTTTAGGCTGCTTAAGCTAAGGAGAAACAAATCAAAGCAACTTCAAATTCCGGATATGACTAGTAAATCATGCAACATCTTGCTTTAATCTACACTAGTTCTTAATGTGTGACTTCGTGTTATTTCAGTTTCGAGCACCACTCATCATTAGAAGCTGAACATGACAGCATTTTTTTATACGAAGACGACATCAAACACGTTACCTTGATCCTGTTAATGTTACTTATCTAGAAAGTTACCTGGTCCTGTTATTGTTGCTGTCTGAAGGTAACGTATTTGACATGGTGTTTGTTTCCAAAAAATAGCTACTCACAAAAGAACTCATAGAAGAAAAGGAAAACATGAAACATCAGTGTTAATTCCATGTTAAAGCTTAAACTGAAATATACACTGTGCAAGATCATGGTGAGTCAGCAATCACAAATCACTGGCAACTACTACAGTGACGCGCATACAGTAAATTCTGATTCCCTGTGAAAGAACTGTGTTTTCTTGCCAAATATTAACTGTTCAATCTTCCCCCTTCATAGGCCTGACTTTCCCTGTCCTTTGACATCCATATATTGACATTCTCACACTCTAATAACTCTACCACACATGTAGCTATAGGCCACATCAAAGGAGATAATGTTTTGATTCTTCCACTCTGCCAACTTTGAGCGTGTTTTCACGTTCAGGATTTCAGAATAACAGCAAATAGCTGGAATTTCCTGCCTGAAAAGTTGAGTGTCTAGAACACACTGTTCCTTCAGCATCTCGCGAACTTTCCTTTATTGATTTGAGTGATGTGATGCATCCATCCCCTTGCTGTAAACATGATGTTATTTGAGAGAATTTAAGTCTGTAGCATGATAACTTCACTTGTTGGTTGGATGCTGAACTTGGCATAAATTCAGAAATGGGCTATGTGTGTACATTCCTTTAAACATAACCACAATAGCACGTAATCCTGAACAGTGTATATTCTATTCTGATCTCGATCTTTTGCCAGCGTGATGCACTTAAGAACAAATTTGCTTCTGATGTCAAGGTAAAGTCATCTTTCACATGTTTTACCACCATGCTATGAGGTAAGTTTGTTACACATATGTTAGAACTTACATCCAGCTTTGTGTTTCTGAGTCTGGATCTAGTCACAGTAGTTTGCTTATCTCCTTTTCCAGTGAGAACTTAGGGCTGTGATAAAATTCGGATACCAAAACAAAACAAACACATACAGAATGACCTGATCAATGGACCTTTAGAAGTTAATTTATGGGACAAGCTCTAGCTTTGAGATCTGATAAAGTTGGGCTATAGTTTTTCAGGTAATGACATTTTAATTGTTCGGCCCTGTAGGCACATAGACGCTCTAGCTTTGGACTCATTTTCTAGTGTCATCCATGGATTATGATGTTCCATCTCCGAATTTTAAGAGAGATAAACAATGCCTTTGTTTTTTTCCATTACCAAAGGTTGATCATAGGTTATATTCTGCAGCATGCTGACCATAACTTCATTTTGTATCTCTAATTTTTTTCTCTTCGAGTATGCTTTTCAAAAGCTTAAACTGAACATAGAATCAAACATGTACACAAAAAACACAGCACATACATAGAATAAAGTAAAATGTACATCAATAACTAACAGTACAAAGGGAAATATATGTTAATTTCAAGAGAGGTCAACCAATATAATAATGAACATGCAGAAATACAAAATGCCCCAGTTACTTTAAAAGGCACAATTCCAAAGGTGTCTACAATCTTCCATTTCACAACATTCCTTCTCGCGATCTGGAAGTTGACTTCTGTCAAGCCTCAAGCTTTGATGTGGACTTATTGTACAGTGAGTAATCTCCACCAAGTGATTTGGCCTTGTGGGAGCTGAATTGGGAAATGTATCATAACTGCATGCTCAAACAGAAGCTTGCTTGGCAACATATCAGTGTTACAGTGGAAGTAGACTACAGGTATATTGTCACTGCCATTGTATATCGTCCTCTTGGCAGGAGTAGTGGTTGATTTAGCTTGCTGATTTCCAAAGCTGAATGTAGCATGAAGTGAATCTGCTAAAAAGCAAGGTCCTCGAGGCCCGACGAGAAGGATGTCGGGCGAGGGTCCAAGGTTATCGATCAACATAGTTGGTGATAATGGCCAACCGCTGGAACCCATAGAGAACCGCCGTAAATTTATAAATCAAGCTGGAGTTCTTGTTAGGGACATGATCCCGATCACCGTTGCAGAATGGCATAAGCCGAAGGATGACAACGATGGAGCTAGTTATGTCCACCAAATTACAAAAGATTTGCTCTGGGAGACGCTCATGACACACTTCAACCTACCGCAAAGTCTCACGGAAGACAAGAAGGAGAAAGTCAAGAAGTGGACTCTTAAGAAGATGGCCACACAATTCCAGAGCTGGAAGAAAACATTATGGAGAAAATATGAAAATGAAGATCCAGATTTCACTGGAGTACTAGAGAGGTTAAAACATGACTGGCCCGCATTTGTGGCGTATAAGAAATCGTCTACCGCTGTGGCCCGATCGGCTATAAATAAAATAAATGCTGGGAAGAAGCAATATCACCATAGGTTGGGGACAGGTGGTTACAAGACTGGCATTCCTAAGTGGGAAGCCTTTGAAGCAGGACTGCTTGCTAAAGGGATCACTCCACACTCCACAGACAGCGGACTGGCCCGAGAGGTCCAAGTTCTGGTTGTTCGCGCATGGGGCAAGGTTGGACCCACAGACAGGGCAGATTGTTGCACAGGGAAAATGGAAGGGAAAAATTGAAACAATCACTCCGCTGCTTGTAGACGCAATCGATAAAGTTCGAAAGGGAGAGTACCATCCCGATAGAGAGAACGACGAGCTGACACTTGCCCTGGGGAATCCTGAACACTAAAGACGATTACGAGGCCATCCCGGCGGTGTCACCTTGAAGGAAGGGTTTCCGGAGTGCGCTGACAGTTATAGAAGCCGTGTGAGAAAGAAGAAGAAGGAGTTAGACCGGTTATCGGAATTGGAACGTCAGGTGCAGCGGCAGCAACAGTAAATAGACTCAATTAGTCAGCAAAGGGCATCTCAGCAGCTGCAGCTAGAAGATCCTCAAGCCGATGCCGTCCCATCTCAGCGAAAAAGCAGCGTGGGTTCCAAGCAGCT
The DNA here is from genome assembly GCA_947311845.1 of Poa pratensis. NCBI lineage: Eukaryota > Viridiplantae > Streptophyta > Magnoliopsida > Poales > Poaceae > Poa > Poa pratensis. The sequence goes on from CAMZMU010000065.1 coordinate 3,028,779, forward strand.
AGAAGCATCTGCATTCGAACCGCCGGCGGCTCGCTACCCCGTGGATGATGTCACGGAGACGACAGATTGTGAGCTACATATGTCAATGAGGAACATATCCTTGAAGGTGGCGGTCGGCTATGCTTTACCAAATCAACCTGGAGCAAGCTACCAGCTTGGTGATGTTCCAGCTGGCTATGCTCGTGTCGGGGTGGATGAAATTGTGCCGGGATTTGAAACAATGGATCTTGAGATTCCTGGAGGTGACGAGGAGAAGACACTGGGAGAAGTCAAGCGTGGTTTCGTCCTATGGAACAAGAAATACATCGTCTTTCCATGCTCCTTGCCAAGGCCACCGGCACTTCCTTGTAGCAGTCCACCTCAGCAGCAAAGTCCACCCCTACCCGAGAGGGACCCCAGCGCGAGTCCATCTAGATCTCCGCCGCGTGAGGAAGTGCCCGTTAAGTGGCTCCCGACAAAGCGCCACAACGGGACGCCGGTTAAGAAGAAAGCTAGAAAGGAGAAAACACCGCCGCGTCTTGAGAAGCGACCTTGGGAAATGACTACTGAGGAAAACAGCGCCGTCATTAAGGCCTAAAATATAGCCTTTTTAGCACCGAAAAACCCCAGCCACCAAGGGAGAAAATACCGGCGGAGGTCGTTGAGCGCACCCTCGCTGCCTTATGGAACCCTCCACCAAAGCCGCCATCAGACTATGAGCGTTCTATTGACAAGTCATATAGCAATAAGTCGGAGGAGCCGAAAAAAGGGAAACAACTTCCCCAGCTCGGAGAACAAGACGCACAATCGGTCCCCCCGCTCAAGGTGTTTGACGACAAGGCCGCTCAAGGTTCTCAACAGCAAATAGGTTCGACAACTGATTACCCCATCTCCGAGCACTAGTACAGAACGACACATCCGATACCCCTCTATGGAAACGGCACGAGTTAGGCGACGGAGAATCGCGCTTTCCGCGTGAGAAAACCCGCCCCGCCAGGCAAGCTGGCCCGCGTCCCGCCTTCATAGGCAACGGTCGCGAATTATTAACCGTTGCCGATATATTGGTAACGGAGTTTCTTTCGGCTCCGTGTGCGATATGTTCTTCAATGGCATCGGACATTTGTATACAACCGTTGGCGAGGTTGCGTATATAAAATTCCTTTTTTAGCACTATCTTGGATATTATAAAAGACTGTCGATTCGCCCTTGTTCCTCCGCTCCAGCTTGTTTTTACTCTGCACTCGTGTCCTCCATGGCCAAGAGCATGAGCTCGTCGGGGAGATCGAATGCGTCCTCCTCCTGCGCCGCCGGGGCCGGGTCAGATCTGCCGCTTGTGAAGTGCGTTTGCTGCCGCTGTCGGAACGCGATTCGTCGAGTGTCGCGTTCGGATCTGAACCCAGGCCGGATCTACTTCAAGTGTCCAAATCACAGGGTTAGTTCGACGCTTCGACCAGTTTTGATTGATTCTATTCTATGTGTGATGCTGATTTGCCTCTGGATTCGATTTACCATTTGGCAAGGGAGGGGCGAAGAGTATTCTGGGAGCTGTGATTATTTTTTTTGGATTGAAGATTATGTTGAGATGCTGCTTGCTAATGGCGTCGAAGTGGAAGCTGCAGAGCTGGAAAATGTAGCCTTGATAGTCAAGAAGGTGAACATGGAGATGAAGCCGCACACTGCAGCAGCTCTAGCTGGTTTGGCATGGAGCCCAACAAACACTTCGACTAAATCTGACCATGTTGTTGCTGTGCGCAAGGAGCAGCATAAAGGAACAGAAATAGCTCAGTTAAATGTTCTTGTGAGCATTGCTAGAATGATTTTGTGTGTTTGTGTGCTGCTGTTAGGTGTGAACTTGTATGCAACAATGAAAATCAGTAGAATGTATTAGGTTCGTATGCAGCTATGCAAATCAGTACAATGTATTAGGTTCGTATGCACTTTGAAAATCAGTAGAATGTATTATGTTCGTATGCAGCTACGGAAATCAGTAGGACATAGTAGTTGTGAACTTGTATCCAATGGAAACGGTTATATAAAATGTCCGTTGTCAATTGGGTGCTTATAAATGTACTGGCGAAGCAAGCCCCATCAGTCTCATTCTCAATCCCTCACTGTCCATCTTTCAACCCTAGCCGCCGCACATTGTAGCTTCTAGATCTCGCCATCGCATGGCTTCCTCTCTCATGGCTTCCTCTGCCGGCGCTTCTAGATCTCGCCATCGCAGCCGCGGCTCTAGCGGCCGCACCGATCTAGCTGCATCTATTCGTGATAGGGCAGATCTGGAGGCGGCTGTGATGCGGCAGGTGCGGGAGCGCGTCAGGCTGATCACCTCCGGTGATGCCCCGCGTCCTCTGGGCCACGCGGAGCTGGATCAGATCATTCATCGGGCGGTGCAGCAGCAGTTGTGGCGGATCCGCCGTCGACGGAGGCTGATCTGGAGGCCGCCGTCGACGGAGGAGGAGGTGGCCGATCTGGAGGCGACGTCCCCGGTGGAGGTGGTGGCGTCCACGGTGGAGGAGGTGGCCGATGTGGAGGCGCCGTCCACGGAGGAGGAGGTGGCCGATCTGGAGGCGCCGTCCACGGTGGAGGAGGTGGCCGATCTGGAGGCGACGTCCCCGGTGGAGGAGGTGGCATCCACGGTGGAGGAGGTGGCCGATGTGGAGGCGCCGTCCACGGAGAAGAAAATACGAGGTCTAAATCGCTCAGCTCATGAACTAGTTCATCAATTGGTTTTATATAGAACTTGTCTAGTATATAGAAAACTCGTCTAGTATCTTGCACTTTATTGTTTATGTCTAGTTTTCTAGTCTAGCATAGAAAACTTGTCTAGTATATAGAAAACTTGTCTAGTATCTTGCACTATTTTAAAGTCTAGTAGGGTGAATTAATTTCAAATCTTTGTAGTACTACCGATGATGAATAGATCCAGTCACAACTTTTTGTCAATGTGCTAATCCTCGTTATTGTTTTGTGTAGCTAGTGTATGAAGTAATAGTATTTCGGCGACACTGTATAAAAAATGGTGAGGCTCTTGAAGGAAACATCACCTTCAAGTTATGCCTCCAAATCGTTTGATCGGACTGCAAGCACACGGATATAGGCGCTTAAAGGTGTGAACTGTTTTCACATTAAATTATATCTATGTCATGTAGCATCATATTTTGGCTCTTCTCTAACTATCAATCCATGTATTTTTATCCAGAAGCACCAAGCTGATCCGAACAAACTTTAAATGTGCTACTTATAAAGTGGGATCATATCCGTGAACCGTCGCTGTTGTGACATTATTATATTTCGGCGACACCGTCCAAGATGGAGCAAGCCTCAGTACGAAGAATTTGGCAATTTGGCTTGGTGTAGTTTATGTTTTTTCAGTTTCTCCGGCTATTTTGTGGATGTGTGTTTAGGGAGCAAGCCTTAGCTGCAGTTTAGGGAGGCATGAGAATGATAGGATTAGCGAAGCATGTGTAACTCATCTTTTGATGCTATGTAATGGTGACAATTGTTATATAAGTTATGAACGGTTTTGCTAGCAACTTTGTGGTTCTGCTGTGATATTTTGAATGTCAATTGGCAACTGTATTGCTGCTGTAGGCTTATGAGAAAACCTCAGTGCAAACGAGCAAAACAGAATTTCCGTTTCTGATGTCCAGATACATCGGCAACGGAGACTGGATGGCAACCGTAGCCAAAATCAAGCCTCATCGGTGACGGTTTTTCTTGTCCGTTGCCGATGAGAGCCTTCACATCAGTGACAGGGTCGTGGACACGGACCCTTTCTCCGTTGCCGAAGGGGTTTTTGGCCCGTTTCCGATGTGTCGTTCTGTACTAGTGGAGCTAGCATATGTCGGGGAAAATTTGGTCGAGCAGGTGAAGTCCCTAACAACAAAAATGCGTCATTTGCATAACTGGTACAAGAAAGTCGCAAAGAAAGGGATAATCAGTATCATGTTGGGAGTTAAGGAAGAGCACTACTTCCAAGAATACGCTGTGCCCGTTGAGTTTACCGAACTTTTTCAGTTATACAATCTCCGGGCCCTTGAAAAATCTATCATCGGTTGCTATTGTCTGTAAGTGATTTATTTCTGTAATTTAAGTCTTTAATTAGATCAGCTCATTCATTGTCTGTAATTATCCTCACTATAATCTTTTGTGCACTATATTATGCAGAATGAAGATTCTTGAATGCAAAAGGGATGAAATAAAGGACATTGGGTTCATTGACCCGGATAAAGTTCATGAAGTCACCATAGAAAATCCCTTTTATAACAAGGACACACCGGGGATTTTGGTAAGGTTTTTGAAGCGACAACGTGACAAAAAAGAAATACTTTTTCCTTACAACTTCAAGTTCAAGTGAGTGTTACTGTCTTGTACACATTCTATATTTTGCTCACCAGATGTTAAGTTTTAACTGATGAGTTATCCATGACTGCGTATATAAACGTGCGCAAGTTCCACTTTATTCTTCTCGTCATTAACATTCACGCTGGAGAAGTTGAAGTCCTTGACTCATTAAGGAGAGATCCTAAACAATTCAAGACCTGTTTTGATATGCTCACAGAGTAATTTCAATTCTTATCGCCTCTTTCGTTCATTTCCTGATATCAAGTAATTAATAACTCCTTTATTCATTTTCTTTGTCGGGCAGCGTTTGGAAATCGTTCATCAATGAAGAACCCAGTGAATAGAAACTGAAACTGACATGGCGTTTGAACGACGTAAGTAGTACTATCTAGGTCCGCGCACCATTATCATACTTGATTATTATTTGATTGAATTCTATTCTTGTACAGTCTTGCCATAAACAGCCACAGGGACTGATTTATGTGGATTCTACGTTTGCGAGTTCATTCACATTAGGACCAACGAGAGATTCAACAGCCGAAGAAATCAAGATGTATGTAAACATTATTCACAACTTTATTTTGTTACCATCAGTTGTGCTGAGTTTCATTCATTATTGTTTTATTATGATTTGATATATATACACACAACTCATGTATTCATTTTGATCTCATTCTTTTAAAGTTGACAAAAAAGCGAAACGCGCTCCCAATAAAGGACCGCTTCAAAGCAATTGCGGAGGAATTGGCGGGAATTTTTCCTTGCGGAGGTCATAGCTAAATTCGGAGAGTACCACTATGATGAAAAATAGTATGCCTCCATGTAATAGTGATCTCCATGTAATTAAGTAGTTTATACGAAAACGTGATCTTCATGTACTACTTAATTTGTATGTGTTATACATATGCATCAACGTGATCTTCATGTAATTGTTCGTGTTATATATATATGCATCAACTAGATCTTCATGTAGTAATTTATATATACCAAAACACGTTTTTGGCGCATCGACGTGATCCCCGTACGATGGAAACCATCCGAAACCCCTAAACCTCTCCTAAACCCTAAACCCTGAAAAATAATCGAAAAGAAAAAAAAGGCCTACCGTTAGTCCCGGTTCGTGTTACGAACCGGGACTAAAAGTCTCCAGCCCTGCGGGCTCCTCCGTGGCCAAGTGGGAGTGCCTCTTGTCCCGGTTCATGGACATCCGGGACTAGAGGGGTGGGGGGGGTGGCTCTAGTCCCGATTGGCTAGTCCCGGTTGCCCAACCGGGACTAGAGCCCCTCTGGAACCGTGACTAGTGCCCCGTTTTCCACTAGTGTGCAGCGCAGCGATCTCGGTAGATATTTTTGCGAAACACAGTATAACATAGACGCTCATGTACATGCACACACTAATCTAGATAGATTTGCGACCCGTTTAGCATTATTGGTGCATCAAGTGTCCTGCCCCTTGAGTGGTAGGTGTCCCCCCTCCCTATATTGGTACACCACCAAGAGCCATCTGGGTGGGCCTGATTTCCCATTCATTCAATCGACCACCAAGCTCCTCCCATTATTTCCATCTTAATTCTGTATGTGACCCACGGAGATTCTTTTGTGGTGGCGCGCGTATGTCATATAATTCTTAATGATCAAGTATTTTATGTGTAGTCTTTATGCTGGGATCACATAAACGAGGTTTAGTAATGAAACAGCTAGGTGAGATAATCTTGCTAACTCTCAAAAATTATGTATTGGTTGGCCGTTTAATTGAGACACGGTGTCGTGGTGTGATCACGGCAGATGCCATAGGATGGCTTAAGTTGGGGCCGATGGACGCTGGTGATACCGGGGAGGGCTAGCGCGCTAAGGAGCACACACAAATACACAGAAGCACACACACGATCTACCCAGGTTCAGGGCTCTCGTGAGGAGGTAAAGCCCCTACTCCTGCCTGTCTATCTCAAATATAACTCTCGGTACCAAAATACAGCAGTGCTCCTTGAGCTATTTGATCCAACAATGGTGGATAAACACTAGCTGGAAGATGAAACTATGGGGTGTAAAGTATCTCAGCCGTATGCCGTGGTCACCGTCCCTCACGCAGGAGGGGTGAAGGCCTATTTATAGGCTGAAACCGAGTTACAGTCCAAGAGCTACGGTCCAAACACTACGGTCCAAAACCGACACTGTAGCTGTCACCTCCGAGTCAACCGCATGCTCATGATGGTGCCTCTGCCACGCACACGTACACCTCTGTCATCCTCTTGGTCATCACTGCGTCTCTGCAGAGACAGGACATGACCTGCCCTGCCTTGAGCCCCACGCTGCCTCGAGCCCAGTGTTGCCTCGCTGTCTGTTCCCCCATGCCCCCTGTGTCAGAGATAAACATGCCCGTCCATTCATCTCTGCATGTCCCTCCTGACACGCTCCTGTGTCAGGCGGGAAGTGACCACACCCTTGACTTCCAACCGAGTTAACTCGCCACCTCTCTTTAACTCGGCACGGATATCTCGGACTCCAATCATAGTTACTCTCCCCTGCATATAAGAGAAAACACAAATATACCGACATTCATATGTCGGTAACAACATCTCGGTTAGTATATCCCGGTTACCACACCCCGGCCCCCTCAGGACCTGGCTATCTCGGCACACATCAGTACCGTATCTCGGTCAGGGAGCCACACAACCAGCTCAATTGGGTCAACGCCACGAGCGAAGACAACAAGCTGGGCCTTGCTCTGCTCAATGAGGTAAGTGACATGGTTAAGACCATACCTCGGGCCCTTCTGGGCCTAGCTGTCTCGGTTTTTCTATATCTCGGTCCACTCATGGACACCGCTTACACCATATCTTGACCCTACCTCGGGGTAGTCCCCCCGACATTAGTCCCCGAAGCTGGTGCGGTCCTGCAGCCTCGGATGAAGGGCCACACCAGATTTACCAAACCAAACAACCTTGACCAACTATCTGACATAAACATGTCGGTCCATCTCAAACATTAGGAACCTCACCTCGAACCATTTTCGACATTCACTCTTATGTCGGTCTATCCGACACAAGAAGATTCCCTCAAATATTCTCCAAGATCTTGCAATAGCATGTGGCAGCACCACGCTGCACGCCGCCTGGGTTACAGTGCGCGGACAGACATGCCTCTGCCCGCATGCCAGCCACGTCACCACAGCCCCCTGAGCTGTCACGTTCACAGAGCACTCGAGTGCTTTGACCACGTCAGCGCACGTAATACGGCGCGGCTCCTAGATTCCCGCGCCAGTTACTGCTCCACTAACCGTACAAATCGTGCGCAGTTAAACCGCACGGCGGTTTCGGGAAACGTGCGCGGTTATTACGCCAACCGCTCTCCTCCCTTGCCTATAAATAGGGGAGCGGGGGCCCTTCTCTTTTACCTTCTCCACTTCTTCTTCCTCCTCGCACCTGTCTGCACTCCCGCGCCATTGTCGCCGTCGAGTGAAGCAGCAAGCACCGCGCACGGAGATCTGCGCCACCGCACCGGAGCTTTTCACGCCGCCAAAGTGCCACCGCGGAGCCCCTTCTCTCCACCGCCGCACCCTGCACCTCGCTGGTAAGATCCTTGCCCTCAACATTGCCCATGAACGAGTTCATCCTCCTCGATGAACTGGTTCATCTTCCGCGATGAACTGGTTCATCTTCTTTGCGGTTATGCTTAAATCCTCCACCTTAGATCTATTTTAGATCCGCATCACCATGCTCTTAGATAGTCTTGCACTAGTTCCTTACCATGTTCCTTTAGATTCATCTCTTATATCATGTATTTACCTTCTGCTTTTTCCCTCTCCGTAGATCTTTCCGCAAAATACTTAACCTCAGATTTGTGTTTCCCGCCAATACTCCTTTTCCCCTTTGTTATCCAAATGTTCCGAGATAGCTAACTCGGTCGAACCTCTGCCTCTTTTTTAGAAACCTCCAAGATGTCTTCCGGCAACATCTCGGATGCCCCCGACACTGCCGCAGAAGAGGGCGAGCGCGCAGGATGGGAAGGCTCGGACGTTACCCAAGCCGAGATAGATTGGCTTGTCCGGACTCGGCGTATCCCTGCCGAGGTGATATGTCGGGTCCCTGGCACCGAGACTGAGCCGAGTTTACAACCCCGGCGAGCCCATTTTTCCGAGCTTTCCTCAACAAGTTTCACCTCCAACCCCACCATCTTCCGGCGAATGCCATCACCACACTCTCGGCTTATGCCGCATTCTCCGAGGCTTACCTCGGTCTCTGGCCCACAGTTGATCTCTGGGCCAAGTACTTCCAGCTCCGGAAACTGAGTGTCCCGGACAAGGATAACAAGACTCTCCCGAAGGAGATGACTCCGTGCGGCGCCGCCACCATCGTACCTCGGAAGGCTTCCATCTTCCCTCGTATCCCAGGCCTGGAGTCCTGTCGCAAATGGCAACGCACGTTCTTCTACGTGAAGAGCCCAGAGAAAGTCGATTTGCTCAACCTGCCGACATTCGTACTCGGCACACCCGGGGATCAGCACAACTGGACTTTCAATCCCAGGGAGACGAACCCTGAGATCAACTCGATCCACAAATACGTTATCTCGTTCCAGGCTGAAGGGCTGGTGGCAGATGATCTCCTCAGGACCTTCATCAGCCGCCGAGTTTCACCCCTTCAACGCCGAGTTCACAAGATCTGCCAGATGAGTGGCCGACATGACCCTACTCGGCACAGCACTCATGCGTTGAGCAGAGCCGAGGTTCGGCGCCGCGTCAAGTCCATAGCCAAGACGAAGATGCCCGAGAAATGGGTATGGGGTAAAGAACCCCATGACCGAACTCGGCTTCCGGCGCAAGTAACTAACACACAATCTTGACCGACATATTTGACCTGCCGACACAACTTTTTATGTCGGTAAAACACTTTGCTTCTAGAATAACCCGGTTTCATTGGCACTGCTCTGCAGCTTTTTGCTCGACAAGCCAGGGAGGATGGAGCTGATCCTTCTGCCACATGGGGCCAAGATCTGCCCGCCCCGGCCGTCACCGAGGTAGAAGACCCGGATGATGAAGACCACATGCCGATTCCGGCTGCTACCCCGGGTAATGATGATGATGACGATGATTGTGAAATTCTAGAGGTATTTGATGCTCGCCCTCTGGCCTTTTCTCACCCGATACGTTCGGCACCAGTTGATCCGGCAGGGCAAGCACCGAGTTCGGCCCCTACTGCCACGAGCAATCCAGGCGCGTCTCGCAAACGCGCCGGCACCGGTACCTTGGATACCGAGACTTCCACACCCCCAGCCCCTGCCGCCAAGAAACAGAAGATGCGGAAGAAGCCGGGTGACAAGCCTCGGAGCAAGAAGATGCCACCAGCCACAGAAGGGTAAGATAATCTCTGCCGACATAAGTTCATTTCCCTTTCTTCCTTTAACCGAGATAACACTTTTTTCCTGCTTCGATGCAGTGCCCCCCTTGAAGTAACCCAGAGTGCATCCAACATGCGCTCGCCTATTCCGCCACTAACCGACACTGGAGCTGCCAATCCAGCTCCAGCACACACAACTCCGCCCGTCATATTTCTGCCGGACTCGGAGTCCGCACCTGGAGAAGGCCAAGATGCTCCAGAAGCCTCGGCCCTTGACCGAGGCACTGATTCCGGTGCCAATATTAAGGATTCCGAGGCTGCGCGGACCGAGACTTCGGCAGCCCCGGATCAGCAACAAGCACCACCCTCTCAACAGCAGCAGCCACCGCAGCCACAGCAGCAGCAACAGCAGCAACAACAGCAGCAACAGCAGCAACAACAAAAGCAGCCGAAGCAGAAACAGACCACCAAGCCGCCACCGCCGAAGTCCGCTAAGAAATCCACCGAGTTGTCAACTCGGAAATCCACTTCACCGAGCAAATCGGCACAGGATCAATCGGCCGCCGGAAAACAGCTTGTTAACCCGGCGAAATCAGTGGTGCTGACCCCAACCACTACAGCAGCCCACCAAGCTCTCAGCGCTTCTGTCACCAGAGTTTCTACAGGTAGCTGGGGTTTTCCCCAGCTTCGAACTCAAAGTGGCCATAGCTTGGGCTCTGAGGGGTAGTATTACATGGACTGGAATGCCGCCGACACTGGCGAGGTCTCTTCCGCAAACCCGGCCAACCGACATCCAGCTGGACCAAGCGCAATTGCTCAGTCCATGCACAGTTTACAAGTTGCGACTCTTCGAGCCAGCCAGGTTGCCGAGGTAATCCCTAATCCCCAGTCCCCGAGATTCGGATCGAGTGATTGGCGCTCCACTGAGTAAAGATCACTCGGTGCAAATCTTCACAATGTTCTCACAAAAATTCCGACACTCAGTCCCCGAGACTCGGATTAATCTTACTCGGCATGAATCTTCAACAAATTACACTGACACTTTGCTTTTTTCAGGAGTGCACCAATGCTCGGACCGCAGTATTTAAGAGGCTGCTCCTAGACCATAACAAGCTCAAGAGCTCACACAAGCAATTGCAGGACGAGATGAGGCACAAGGATAATGCGCACAACGATGCGCTCGAGAAAGAAAAGTCCGAAGTGTCTCGTCTCCAGAAGGAGCTTGACCGGGTCCAGAAGGAGAAGTCCCAGATGGAGAAAGCTCTGAAGCAGCGGGACGAAGAAACTCTGAAGCAAAAAGAGCTCCTCGACCAGACCGAGGCTCGCGTCACCTCGGCTCAACAAGAGCTTGATGCCCTCAAGGCTAAATGTGACAGGTGGTTGGCCAAGGTCACTAGGATCAACAATGAGATGGAGAGTGAGTCTCCTATATCCTTTCTTTTCACTCGCTTTGCTTCTGCCGACATTAGAAACATGCCGATATATAACTTAACTCGGTAACAGCTTTTCTTTCTTCAGAGCAATTCTCCCACTCCCAGCCTGCTGCAGCAAACACTGTCCGCAGGGCACGGGCCAAGAGAGCAGAGTCTGGCCCAATCTCGGATGAGTGGGACATTGAAGATCATCTGACAGCCCTGGAAGCTCGCATATCTCCACTGAAGTGCATTGGAACCGAGCTCCTTAACGCTGGCATCCGGGCTTACAACGCTCTATGGCCAGAGTCCGTGGCCCCAGCCTCCGTTGCCGAGTTATCCAAGTGCCTGCTGACTACCGAGACAAGGCTCCGAGAGTGGAGATCATCCTTAGCACGTGCCGGCGCAGATCAAGCTCTGACGTTTGTGCTTTCATGGTACGAGTCCATCGACCTGAGAGTACTGCAATCTCTGCGCTCTGACTCCAAATGGACCTCAGATCCAACATTGATTCAGAGGCGCAAGGACGCAGCCTCCTTCATGGCCAACTACGCTCAGACCCAATACTTCATTGCTGGCCCCGCTTACTCCGACGGTGAAGATGATGAGGATGATGATGAGGAAACCGAGTCTGACGAGGAGGCCGAGGCTGAAGCTCGCACCACTACCACCGATGCAGCAGCCGACATTGCCGTGCAGCCATCAGCCGAGACTGCTCCTGCAACTCGTGCCGCTTCCACTGATCCGAGTTCCTCCGGCGCAGCTGCTTGAGCTCATTATCATTTGAAACGTTAAATCCCCGGAATGCCGGGTGCAGATGTAAATATACCTTAAGTATTTCGCAGTGCTACCTTTAACTCGGTACTCTTATTGAAAACGGCTTAATGCCGAATCACTTTGCATCAAGTCCCCGGGTTTACTTTCTTGTTTACTATATTTAGTAATCTTTGCTCTTGTCTACCATTTTGGCGTTCGACAGTCGAGTCACAAGATCAAAATTATAGCATACAGTACTTGTAAATTTTGAGGTAAGATTCAGAGTCATCCGACATGAAAAAACCGGGTTAGTAAACAACATATGTCGGATCATTTTTGAACCAAGTCCCCGAGTTCGTTTTCATGTTTACCACATACCATAACCTCTGCTCTTGACTGCCATTTAGGCGTTCGTCAGTCGAGTCACAAGATCACAACAAGATAGCATACATTACTTGATCTCTGAAACAGGGTCAAAAAATCATCCGACATATTAAACAACATAGATAAAACCGAGACAAAACACAAGCATATAAACAAAAGGCAGTCCCCGAGTTACACTTCGGAGTGCCAACACTTTATTCAAAGAAAACCGAGATACATACATTGCGCCCTTATGAGTAAAAGGGTCGGAGTAGAGCTACATTCCAGGGACGTTTGGTTTCCTCTCCGGATTTGTTCCTCCTGTGCTTCATGGGTTTCTGCGCATCTATAAGATAATATGAATCATTGTGCAGAGCCCTCCTCACAATAAATGGTCCCTCCCACGGAGGTGACAATTTATGTCGGCCTGCAGAACGCTGCACCAGCCTAAGCACCATGTCTCCCTCTTGGAATACCCGAGGGCTAATCTTCCGGCTATGATAGCGTCGGAGATTCTGCTGATATATTGCTGACCGAGACAAGGTCAGCTCTCTAGCTTCTTCGAGCAAATCAACACCGTTTTCCCGAGCCTCTTTTGCCTCGGTTTCAGTGTACAACGCCACTCTCGGCGCGTCGTATTCTATGTCGGTCGGCAGGACCGCTTCTGCTCCATAGACCAGAAAAAATGGCGTATAGCCCGTTGAACGATTCGGCGTGGTCCTTAGACCCCACAATACTGCTGGTATCTCCTCTATCCAGCATCCCGGAGTTCGCAACAGCGGTTCAATTAACCGAGCTTTTATGCCGGCCAGCACCAATGCATTTGCTCTCTCCACTTGCCCATTTGCCTCTGGGTGCGCCACCGAGGCTATGTCCAACCGAATTCCCTTATCAGCACAAAACCGAGCAAACTCTCCCACAGCAAAGTTCGTACCATTATCCGAGATAATGCTATGGGGATAACCATATCTCAAAATGATGTCCTTCAAAAAGGTCACAGCAGTGTGGCCATCACATTTCCTGACTGGCTTCACCTCGATCCACTCACTAGTAGGAAAAAGGTCTTCTGTGGCGCACCATTTTAGAATTCTGTGGCGCACGGTGGATGCGCCACAGAATTCTCGCCACTAAATTTTATTTCTGTGGCGCACCGCACCGTGCGCCACAGAAATACACTGATTTTTGTGGCGCACTAGGCAACCGTGCGCCACAGAATCTCGTTTTCAGTTTTAAAAAAAAAATACGGCTGCGGTGGGCAGCCGCAGCCCCACCCGATGGAGAACAGCGGCAGAGGTGGACGCCGGGGAAGTCGCGGGCGCACGCAGCGGGTGCGCCACAGAAATGTGACTTTCTGTGGCGCATCCAGTCCGGTGCGCCACAGAAAGCCACATTTCTGTGGCGCATTTAGTTTTGGTGCGCCACAGAATTCCAAATTTCTGTGGCGCATGCAAAACAATGCGCCACAGAAATTATTTCTGTGGCGCATGCCTATTCCGTGCGCCACAAAATGCCTTTCTATAGAAAGGCAGTTTCCTGGTAGTGACTTGGTGAACTTGTCCACCATTACCAGCATATGAGTCATGTTACCTCGGGCTGGCCTGAATTCTCCCACCATATCTAGGCACCAAACAGCAAAGGGCCAAGTGATTGGGATTGTTTTGAGTGCCGAAGCTGGCAGGTGGATCTTCTTAGCAAATCTCTGACATCCCTCACACTTTCTGACGATATCCTCTGCCTGATTCAGAGCATTGGGCCAATAAAACCCATGCCGGAATACTTTAGCCACCAAAGCTCTTGATGAAGCATGATGGCCACATTCTCCTTGATGAATTTCCAGGAGCATTTCTTGCCCTTCCTGCAGCTCAACACAGCGTTGCAGCACCCCGGTCACACTTCTCTTGTATAACTCATGGTTGATGATGGTATATGCCTTGGATCTTCTTTGTATTTGCCTGGCCTCAACTTCATTACTTGGCAAACTTCCATCCATCATATATGCCATTATAGGTTGTGCCCATTCCGGCATAGGATGCACAGGAAATAACGGATCATCCACATCCATGAAACAAACCGACATTGCCTCCTCCGACATCATGCAACCAGTCCCCGAGATCTGCCAATCAGTCCCCGGGTTTTCCCAGATGCACCCGACATCAATGTCCATGGGAACAGCTCCAGATTCCGGTTTTGCCGGGATAAAGATTGACTCGGACTCTAGCGAGGGTTTGATTGATGGCTTCCTGAGATGCTCCAAGGATATTCCGGGTGGAATTGGATCCCGAGATGAACCTAGCTTGGACAGTATGTCGGCAGCTTCATTTTCTGTCCGAGGTATATGCTTGAACTCGCATCCTTCAAAGAATCCCGAGATCTTCTGCACATGAAACCGATATAACGCCATATTGGCGTCCAAAGCATCCCAGTTTCCCGAGGCTTGCTGCACCACCAGATCCGAGTCTCCGAAGCATTCTATTCGGCGAATACCAATTTCCTTGGCCACATTGAGCCCATGAACAAGTGCCTCATACTCGGCCACATTGTTAGATGCCGCAAAATGAATTTGCAACACATATCTTAGCTGGTGTCGCTTTGGCGAGGTAAGGACTACCCGGCACCAAACCAATTTTTGTCTTGGAGCCATCAAAATGCATTCTCCAGTAATTGGAGTCAGGCAGTGGTGGCTCATACTGCATCTCGGCCCAATCTACCAAGAAATCGGCAGTGCCTGAGATTTGATGGTATCTCTTCTCTCATAATGTGGTGTGTAAGGGGACACCTCTATGGCCCACTTGGCTACTCGGCCGCTTGCATCTTTGCAATTGATGATCTCCGAGATAGGAGCCTCGCACACCACTGTGATTGAATGCTCTTGGAAATAATGCTTTAACTTTTGGCTGCCATGTAGACACCATAGGTCATTTTCTGGTAGTGAGGATAATTTTGCTTGGAAGCGAGATCACCTCACTCAAATAATATACTGGCCTCTGCACGGTTTTGCCATTTTCTTCTCTCTCCACCACCACTACTGCACTAACAACTCGGTTTGTGGCTGCAATGTAGAGCAACATCGGCTCTTTGGGCAATGGTGAGGCCAGTATCGGTGCAGTTGCTAACATCTTTTTTAACTCGGTGAACGCCGCATCCGCTTGCGGGGTCCACATGAAGCTATCACTTTTCTTCATTAGCTGGTATAAAGGCAATGCCTTTTCTCCCAGCCTGCTAACAAACCGACTTAAGGAAGCCAAGCAACCTGTAAACTTTTGCACATCTTTGAGACATCTCGGTAATCTCATGCTTTCAATAGCACGGATTTTGTCGGATTTACCTCGATACCTCGGCTTGACACAAGGAAACCGAGTAATTTGCCTGCTGGTACACCAAAGTGCACTTGCCCGGGTTAAGTTTCAACCGGAATTTCCTCAGATTTGCAAATGTTTCGCTAAGATCATCAATTAGCGTGGCTTTTTCTTTAGTTTTGATGACGATATCATCGACATACACTTGCGCATTTTTACCTATTTGATCATGCAAGCATTTTTGCATACAACGCTGGTAAGTAGCACCAGCATTTCTCAACCCAAAAGTCATAACACGAAAGCAATAAGCCCCGTACGGGGTAATGAAAGCAGTCTTATTTGATCAACGGGGTTCAGTGGTATCTGGTGGAAACCAGAATATGCATCCACAAAGGATAACAGCTCACACCCGGCTGTGGAATCGATCACTTGATCAATCCGAGGCAGCGGGAATGGATCCTTAGGACATGCCTTGTTTAAGTTCGTGAAATCTATACACATGCGCCACACTATGGCCACATTCGGGTTCTCTTCCTTTTTCTTTTCCACCAAGACCGGGTTAGACAACCAGTCCGGGTGTAGCACTTCCATTATGAAACCCGAGGCAAGCAGCTTGGCCAGCTCATCACCTATTACTTTTCTCCTCTCATCCGAGAGACGCCGCATCGGTTGCTTCACCGGTTTCATATCCGGTCTGACGAACAGAGAGTGCTCAGCCAACTCCCTCGGAACACCTGGCAGGTCATGATTAGACCATGCAAAGATATCCCGATTCTCACGGAGGAAGTGACTGAGCTCGCCTTCCTATTTCTCAGTTAACCCGGTTCCAATGATGACATTGTGCTCTGGGAACACCGGGTCAATACTGATCTTCTTTGTCTCCTTTGGCACCTGGAATGCCGCATTCTGCTCCGGGTTAGCCATACCCGGCATACCGAGCTGCGCGGACTGAGCCAATGCAACTACTTCATAGATTCTCTTCTTCTCCGCAGCAATGATCAGAGACTCGGCCAGACACGAGCCAGCCGAGGCACACTCCATGGAGCGCTTATAGTTCCCGAGATGGTGATAATGCCATTAGGACCTGGCAACTTCATCTTGAGGTAACCCACATGAGTGGATATCATGAACTTAGCCAAAGCTGGCCTACCGAGCAAAGCATGGTATGGACTTTCGAGGTCCACCACCTCGAACTCGAGGCTCTCAGTTCTGCAGTTGTCCTTGGTGCCGAACAACACATCAACCCAAATATTACCCATAGGTGCACACGAACACCTGGCACTATACCATGGAATGTTGTATGACTCGGCTGCAACATGTTCGCCGAGATGCCCATCTTCACCATAGTGTCACGGTACATGATGTTAATGCTGCTCCCATTGTCAACGAGAACTCGGGTGAACCTGACATTGATGGTGGGCCCGAAGAAAGTCAGATCCACAACTAGTGCGTAACATCCCGGGCTTGGCATGATCCGAGGATGATCATCTATGCTCCAACTGACCTTTTGATCAGCCCAGTTCATGTACTTCGGCACAGCCGGCATAACAGCATTTACCTCCATTGTACGCCGATGCAAGCTCTGCTTATCAGTTGGCTCGGTAATAAAGACCACATAGCTCTGATGAGCCTCTCTGAACTCACCCTGCGATATTCTGCCTGCGGCTGGGACCGGCATTGCCACTGTTTCCTCCGACATTTACTTGGTTAACAGGTCTCGGAGCTGCAGGCCTCGGAGGAGGTGCATTCACAGGAATAGTGTTTGCCCCGGTGAGCGGTACAGGCCTCTGTGCAGGAGGTCTCTGAGGTGCTCCCATCTGCTGATTTACTCCGGATCCTCCCCCTTCTTTCAGCGTGCGCTGATACCACTGCACTGCCGAGTTGAGTGGTTAGCAGGCCTGCGAGGGTCATGCGTGTGGTAGCTGCAGGGCCCATCCAACATTGCCTCATAAGTTAACCTCGGCTTATCCTCCCAAGGCTTCTGTTGTCCCCCAAATTGCCTCTTACCATCTTGGTTTTGGCCCCAAGCAGGGCCACTATTCTTCTGGCGCTGACTGTTACCGGCATCTGGCTTCTCTTGATTAACAGCAGCAACTTGATTCGAACCATACCGATGATCCGGCCGGTCCTCCTTCTCTTGACCCCGTAATCCTGGTGGTCACCTCGCCTAGAGGGTCCAGGTCCAGTGTTACCGGAGTATCTTCTACTCGGTTCCACCGAGTTCACATGGGCTGCATCGATCTCCCAATGCATAGCTATCCGCAATCCGGATTGTTTCAGCCAAGGTGGCTGGCATTTCTCTCTGCAGCTTCTGCCAGAGCATGGAGCCGTGTCGGCACCCCTGTGCAAACCACGAAATGGCCTGCGCTTCAACAACTCCTTCACAGGAATTGCGAATAGTACTCCACCGAGTCAAGTAGTCTCGGTCATTCTCATCGTTCCTCTGCTTGCACATGGCAAGCTGCTGAGGACGATTCGGCCTCTTGTATGTACTGGAGAAATTACTAACAAAGGCTTCTTCAAAGTCGAGCCAGCAATCAATGCTGTTCTCTCGCAAGTTGTTCAGCCAGATCCGAGCTGGCCCTTCCAACATTTGCGGGATGTACCTCACCGCCCAACGTCGGTTTCCCCCCGCTATGTGCACTGCCGACACATAATCTGTCAGCCAATCTTCCGGCTAGTGCTGCCGTCATATTTCTTTGCGCCCCGGTTCAACTGAAAGTGGCGCACCGGTGGCTCCTTCATGATCCGAGGTCCAAAGCACGCAGGGCCAGGTGGACCTTGCTCTTCCAGCATCTCGGACATATAAATTCTGTCCAACTTGTAGCGCGCATCATTCGCTGACAGCTGGCGAGGTCCCAACCTTGATCCCAGTGCACTCTCATATCTCTAATACCCGGCTCTCTCCATAGCCGAGTAACCATCATCATAACGGTTGGCCGCATGGACAAACCTTGTGGCTGCTGCAAGTGCCCCACACTCTGCTGCTGCCGAGGCTGACTCTGCATCGGATACCGAGGTGGATAATCTCGGCCAGCCGAGTTACCTCTTCCAGCACCGAGATTGCCCGGACCGGGATTACTCTTACCCCGGCCGACACTGCCTTGCACAACTAACTACTTTCCGGCCTGTGCCGGGTCATACGTCTGCATCTTCTTGTTTTTACCAGAGTTTACACTCTGGTCATGACTTCCACCGACATGCGGTGATGAAGCTTGTCCCTTGGACCCTTTACTCGCACCTTTGGCCGAGTGAACTACCCCGGACCCACCTGCAGCTGTGTTATCCTTGAGGTAGGTCTCGTTTTGCCGCACTGCAATACCTAGCAGCTCATTAAATCGGTCCTGCTGCCTACGGAGAGCTTCTCCGGATAAACCAGATAACTCGGCTCTTGCTGACTCGGCAGCTCTAAGAGTCTTAGCAGGAGAACTATACATGGGCTTTTCAGCCGACACACGGCTGGGAGTTCTACCAGAACTCGATCTACCATCTCTATCAATCTCGGCATTGAGGCCCTTGCCTCTTTGGCGCACCTCCTCTATGCGACTAGGACGAGCAGCTATCGGAGTAAAACCATGAGCTTGGTTATACTCACGGAGAGTCATCTGGAACTCTCTCCTTATCTCGGACATCTCAAGGGCCTCCTGATGCAGCTTTTGACGCTGCACCTCTAACTCGGCAGCTGTCAGAACAACATCTACCCCGGTAGTTACTGGCATAGCCAGCTTCTCTATGATATCTTCCAGCGGAGCTGGTCTGACCGGCACATGGGATGCACCGGCCTGGTCTCGGAGGTTCTCATCCCTTTCCAGCGGCACTTTCGCCGACCTGGTGGTTTTGTCGGCAGGATCACCGGCATTGCCTCTGCCAGCACCACCCACGGGCCCTGTCATCATGACCTCTGCGCAGCTCCCGAGGCGAGCGATATGCCGGCCGCGAGCCGCACAGACTGCAGGGGGATCTTCTGCTACAAGCACCTGCTCGGGGAACTTGCAGATGAACTCGGTGGCGACGTAGACCTCGAACGTGCCGAAGGTGACGAGGCAGCCGTTCCTCGGGAGCGGCCTGCTGCCGAAGCAGCCCGCGTTATTGCTGATGAAGTTCAGCGAGCCGAGTCTGTGGACAAGGCCACTGACCACGCGCTCGCCCGAGGCGATGATAGAGCCCGTCCGGATAAACACACCAGCCAGCGCCTCTGTCAGCCCCACGGTGGGCGCCAACTGTCGTGGTGTGATCACGGCAGATGCCATAGGATGGCTTAAGTTGGGGCCGATGGACGCTGGTGATACCGGGGAGGGCTAGCGAGCTAAGGAGCACACACAAATACACAGGATCACACACACGATCTACCCAGGTTCAGGGCCCTCGTGAGGAGGTAAAGCCCCTACTCCTGCCTGTCTATCTCGAATATAACTCTCGGTACCGAAATACAGCAGTGCTCCTTGAGCTGTTTGATCCAACAATGGTGGATAAACACTAGCTGGAAGATGAAACTATGGGGTGTAAAGTATCTCAGCCGTATGCCGTGGTCACCGTCCCTCACGCAGGAGGGGTGAAGGCCTATTTATAGGCTGAAACCGAGTTACAGTCCAAGAGCTACGGTCCAAACACTACGGTCCAAAACCGACACTGTAGCTGTCACCTCCGAGTCAACCGCATGCTCATGATGGTGCCTCTGCCACGCACACGTACACCTCTGTCATCCTCTTGATCATCACTGCGTCTCTGCAGAGACAGGACATGACCTGCCCTGCCTTGAGCCCCGCGCTGCCTCGAGCCCAGTGTTGCCTCGCTGTCTGTTCCCCCATGCCCCCTGTGTCAGAGATAAACATGCCCGTCCATTCATCTCTGCACGTCCCTCCTGACACGCTCCTGTGTCAGGCGGGAAGTGACCACACCCTTGACTTCCAACCGAGTTAACTCGCCACCTCTCTTTAACTCGGCACGGATATCTCAGACTCCAATCATAGTTACTCTCCCCTGCATATAAGAGAAAACACAAATATACCGACATTCATATGTCGGTAACAACATCTCGGTTAGTATATCCCGGTTACCACACCCCGGCCCCCTCAGGACCTGGCTATCTCGGCACACATCAGTACCGTATCTCGGTCAGGGAGCCACACAACCAGCTCAATTGGGTCAACGCCACGAGCGAAGACAACAAGCTGGGCCTTGCTCTGCTCAATGAGGTAAGTGACATGGTTAAGACCATACCTCGGGCCCTTCTGGGCCTAGCTGTCTCGGTTTTTCTATATCTCGGTCCACTCATGGACACCGCTTACACCATATCTTGACCCTACCTCGGGGTAGCCCCCCGACACACGGAATGTTAATGGGTGTGCAAAATGAACATGCTATCGGCTAGTATCCATGGTAAGGTTAAATATATCGGATATCGTGTTCGTATTAGTTTGGCTTCGGCATATCGGATGTCAGATATGGGGTGATATATGAACGATATTTAGTTATATTGGAGAAAATATATGTGTTTTTTTCTTCATTTTACTTGTTCAAAATATGCCTTGTTACTACAAGAAAGTTGACAATGCATATAAATGCCTGACATAAAAATATCTTATTTAAAGTTTATTAACTACTCAATTAAGAAATAAAGTGCTACAAACTGACAAAATATTTACTCTAACATCAAAACTTGATTCTACATGTGTATCTACAAAATTTATTCATGATTTTTATAGTTTGCTGGAATTGTAAGTCCCAAATGTTATTTCTAACTGTTTTCTTGATAAAGAATCAGGGTCATATAAATATTTGTGTATATCGATGGACATACTGGGTCATAATGTAGCCATATCGGTAGATATATGGCTCAATATCGGGTGATATGTGTGAAAACGATATTTACGAAATGTTTTGATGCATTTGTATTACGAAATGTTTTGATGCATTTGTATCGGTAGAACCCCGAAAATTACATATTGGCTGGTATACCGGTTTTATTGGCTAAGATATTGAATCTTTGATACGCACACAAAATATGGATAACAAGTATTAAAACATCTATTATGTCATTTCATCGCATGTGAAGGTGATTTGCCACGACATGGTTGTATGTGTCAGACGGACCTGCACATATCCATTCACGGTAGGCACCAACTAATTCAATCGACATTGATCACTGATAGAGGGCAACATCTGCACTTGGTCACCACGAAAAACAGGTCTAATGAGGCCATGTGCACAGTGATCCAGATTTCTGACATGGTTTCCAGGTCGTCTGGTCCTCTTCAATGTAAGAGAGGAAAGCCAACTCATGGAGCACCTAGTAAAAATACATAAAGTAGGAGTAACTTGTGTTACCTGGCATCAGCAGTATATGAAAGGAGGGTGCCATGCCAAGCGCCCACCGGACATATTCTGGCGTTGCGCCTGGTATACCACGTCGGCTTATGCATTCTTACTGATCATGTAATTTCTGTCTATCAAGTTTTTACGCAGGGATAACACAAACGAGGTCGTGAGAACCTGATTACAGATGAAATAACTAGTGGAACTAATCTTTCTACCTGTCAAAATTATGTAGGACAAATTCTTAAAATGGACAACATGCATGGGAAATTAATTATCGGTTGGCCTTTGAATTTTCTCCTGAAAATAAAGGATACCGACTACTCGTATGCGTACACAAAACAGATATAATTAGTATTTAAACGTCTATTATATCATAGCTGTTGTAAAAAAGGGTTTCTTGTGCATTTAAACTAGCCGTTGTATCAGGAGAGGAGTAGTATGAATACACTGTGAACATCAATTTATGTGGCAACGATCGAGGTCACTGTTACGTGGTCTTTTTGTTTCTATTCCCAGATAATAAGATCACATAATTTTAGCATTTTTTTACACACCACTGTTGGCAGATCTAAAGTAGGATCTTTTTTAGCATCTAAAGTAGGATCATTTTTTTACACACCACTGCCTATATATACTGCTAGCACTCCGGCTGCGCATTCGGTTAATATGGTTAATTTGGTTCGGTTTATACGGTTATTCGGTTTATACGGTTTCAATACATCGGTAAATACGGTTTTGTACGAGAATACGGTTCGGTTCTGTAATAACCAAATAATTTCGGTTCGGTTTCGGTAATAACCAAACTAACCAAACTTGACGCGAATTTTTGAACAACACCTAACTTTTATGGTTGTATATTGCACTTTTGTATTTTCTTTGACCGAGTTAAATCTATACTACTATTAAAAGAGCAAACATGTTGGGATACTTTAAATCTTGTCCATTTAATTTTCGATCAATGATCTAGATTGTCCCGATGTCGAGCACCAAACACTTTAAATCCTGTCCGTTCAATTTCTGATCAACGATCCAGAAAAGTCACCATCGTTCGATTTGTGTACGTACATGGTTCGAATCCCGATGGAAAAAAGCAATTCGGATCTTCGGATCGTTAGCGGCTACCTCGGGAGCGGGAAACAGACCGCCCCCACCACGGCCGATGCGGGCGGCGGCCGGCGACACACGGGAGGAATTGGGCGAGGCTCGAGCAGTTGCGCAGGGTGTACGCGCGCGACGTGGGGAAGCTGCGCGAGCAATATGGCTACGAGACGCAGCTGCTGGAGGCCGAGCGGTAACGCAAAGAGGAGGCGCGCTCTGAGGCCGTCCACGTCCAACGAGGAGCGCATGGGCCGCCGCCATGCAGACCAGGTCACCAGGGCCACCGAGGGCCGGCCGAGCCTTCGAGGTGGACTTCCGCCAACGCTGTCGACCTTCCTTCGCGATGCAAAGGTCGTGAACGCCTCCCGCATGATCGAAGACCTAAACCTGCAATGTCGATGGTGAACTGACGGGACCTGATCTCAGGCAGCGGCCGCCGGCCGGCAGGGTCGGACGCCAGCGGCAATGCATGAAGGCCAGATGTCATCCATGGCATGGGCCGATGGGTTGTGCCTGACGGATTCCTCGACTAGGTGCTCTTCTATGCCATCGACGTGCGGCGTGTTCGTCCATCCCAGGTGTGCACGTGCACGGCCGGGGTCGTCCAAGGCATCCATGGTGCTGGCCTGCATTGCGTGCATGGAGAGGTCCTCCTGGGAGTGCATATGTATCCTTATCGCTGGTTGATTAAGCCCCTATGCCAAAGCCTTTATCTTTAGTTCTTTGCGACTGACACAAGTACTATATTCTAAAAATCCATATTAACCATATCATGGACAGTTGAGTTGAGGGGCTATTCAATTAGTTATGCCTTGTCTCACACGTTTTTGGTTTGCCTAATTATATTACCGGGAGTTAAGTACAGTTTAAAAAATTTAGAGGCTTAATTTTATTGTTTATATCTTCTAGAAGTTTTCTTTTGATTTTTCTATCTTCTAGAAGTTGCCTTTACATTAACTAGCAGAGTGGCCCGCGCAATGCGCGGGGGCATCTTTATACAAATTTTTACATTGTTGTAGTGCAAAATGAAAATTTCCATAATAGTGTGAATGATCTGTTATTAGCTACTTTTTAAAAAGAACATGTAAATGCCAAATTGTGAATGATAAAAGTTAGAATTTAAGGGCATATATCATTATAAATATTCTAGTGATTAAGTTACTTCAGTGATCACCGTAGGAACTTATATACACACAGGTTGCTCATCTCAGACAACAATCTTTTCATTCATCTTTACTTCCACTCCATGAAGAATGAGTATTATTAAGTCGGTCCTTTACCAAAAAAATCGCAGATTACTATTACTAATGTATCTTCAAAACTATGAAATCTAATATTAATATTATCAGAGCAAGAGACACACAACAATCAATTTAGCGAGAGAGGGAAAATAGCACATTCTTTGGACATTTTAATTCAAATATGATTATAATTTTCACATCCATACGTGAAGATGCTACATTATATATGCTAAATTCTTTAAGAACACTTCAAACAACAACCAAATGATATGCTGTATATACTACATTGTTATAACGATGTAAACATTTTTTGATCACCATAAACTCACCAATACAAACATTGTTTCGTTGAACGTTGTCAAAGTTGATGATTACAATTGCTAGGATATTTTGATATGTTCTACTTTTGAAAAACACATGTTCACACATGAAAAATATGCCATGGAAAACTATTTGTGCATCTTCGTGGTGGTCCCATCTTCATCCTAAGTAACTATCGACGTAATCGTTCAATCGGCACATTTAAGAGAATCAATGATTTTGGAAGTCCATGATCATTGTCTATTCAGTCAATATTTATCACTCGTGGAGATCTCAAGAGATATGTTTTAGTTGTTGAGAAACCAAAAGAGGCATGTGGTATGTCTATCACCAAATAGGAAGACCTTTTGTTTATCACCGAGTAGGTTGGAACACAATCAAATGTTTAGTAAAAGTACTAACTCTATATTTTATATTCATCATTTTCTAATATATTTGTTGAGTAAAATATTTTGGATCAAGATTTAGTGAGTTACGGTATATCTGTCTAACTTTTGTGAGCAGTATATATATACATATTTTATGACAAACTTTCCTACAACTGAAATTACTAATAGATCTAAAAAAAACCATTAAAATGTTTATCTTTTACCAAACCTTCCAGGAATCTCCAGTACCTCAAAGTTCCGAGATTATTGTACGCTCACCTTTGAATAAAATAATGTGAACACATTAATTACCGGTGGGTAATTTTAGTTAGAATCATCAATAAGAAAAAGAACAAAAATACTCTCTCCAGTCCATATAACTGTCGCAGAATCGGATGTATCTACATGTCTAGATATATCCAACTAAGCAATACTTAATATGAATCGGAGGCAGTATAATAAATTCAGTTGAATTGGCCCGAGCTGATTATCTGGTGTGGGCCCATGATTCATAAATCAGAATACCTTTAGCAACATTTTCTAAAACTGAGCTAACTTTAAAAAATGTGCAAGCCTCTTCCCTGTGACTACATACTGCATGTTGGGTGACAGTAACATGAGATCTGAGCAAATTTTGGCCGCACATAGAGCTGAAGTGTCATCCAAGATTCTTTATACAAATATCATAGGATAACATGCTTGTAACTAAAAAAATGAGTCTCCAATTGCACCTGATTTATGACAGAGCTGAGGATAATTAAAGGATAATACTTTGACACCAAATGGCATCATTGGCATGGGAAAATATGAGTGCGTGGTCGGGTCTAATGTGTATATAGGGCAAACAGATGAATTATATGTTGCTTCTGATGCAAATATGGTTATTCAAGTAGTGTGATATATATAGCAGACTGCACAACATAAGACAAGGAAAGCTGAACTTGCTATATCTAGTGAGTACTTTAGCTCGTGATATGCAGACCTAATATGCCTAGTCATATTATCTACGTTGAACAGTTTTATAATTTAATTGCGAGACCTACTAAGAAAATGCATGCATACTACAAAAAAGAACCCATCTGATAAAGCTTAATAAGACCTGCACACTGACTTCATCTAAATATTCTCTCGGGTGAAAAGAAACTTGAAATTATGTGCATATGATCAATCCGGAGACTTATGCGAACCAACAAAATGCCATGTAAATTTAGCTAGCATGTCTTTGACCTCTACACAGTAGTGTTCAGCAGATTAAATGTAAGAATGCTAACACACCATGTACAGGAAGTTCTATGTTGGTACAAACCGGAAGGCGGTAGATACATCACACTGAGAAGAATCACCTTGTTTTCGTCATTCCTTGTTTGAATGCTAACTTAGGAAAGATGACAGAGACCATAAGTGATTCAGTATTAGCTACAAAAGCTTGGAGACTATGCAGAGCTATTCAATGGCTAAATCAAATGTGTATGCTGAACTCCATCAATAGTAAGTTGGAGCAAAATTTATCTTAGCAACTATATATTCAGAAACATTTGGTACCGTCCCAAAAATACAAGGCAATGTGTCCCCATCAGTTATAGAGAACAATGGTCAAGTAAAATAAATTTCATGGATACTACTGTTGCTGAACATTTACTGAATCGACAACACATAAAAATGGTCTTTACACTAAGTTGTATCAATGCATACAGTTTTAGTGGCAGCGGTTACTCTGTGACGCTTCATTAGGAATATGCATGTGCAAGCAAAAGCGTGAGGAATATTATAAGAACTATGGTTCGTTGGATTTATTAATAAAGCATGGCGAATTCAACACCAATTATAAGAAAGTACCTTGATAATCAGGTAGAAGTAATTCAATCATGCAGCTTCTTCTTGCATTGACTCCATTGCCTAGAAATTTAAAGAATTTAAAAGATGCTATATTAATAACCTATCGTAAACCATCTTGGCCTGGAAGATATGTATGTTCAATCGTGGATCCTAATTCCTAACGTCCATAGAACAATGGAGGTCATACCTTTGCTACACGGACTGAGACAATGTCTTGCAGAAAAATTCAGAGTAGGGCCTCGATCATTTCAAGACAAAAAAAAACAACGTTATATTCCCCACCTGAAAGATATATTACAATTTTCTCATGATCAACGCAACCATATCTAAAAAGTTAAAACCGCTGATGAACCATCATTAAAGTTATCGTATAAATCTGCAGACAGAAAGGGGTGAACATGATTAGTGGACAAAAAGGGGCCAGGGTTATAACAGCATGGCTGTGCACTTAATTCTCACATCAAAACACTGCATCGTTCACCTAAGCTAGAACCGTGGCTATTAAACTGATACCTTACCCTGTGCAAATTCATACAGCCAATTAATCTGGAATTCCAATTAATATGTGCCGTATGTTTGTGTTGTTCCTGATGTGCTTTCTGGTAATTGAAGGAAATCAAATTTCAACTTAACCCAGAGAGGAGATGGCAAGCCTGCATCGTTAGTGCAATGGAGCGATCAGTTTTCCGGAAGTACATGTATAGGCAACATCATATGCATCAATTTTAATCAACTTTGGCTTAAGGATACATCTGATACTTGTACCTGCAGACGCAGAAGAAGAGGCGTGGTCACCCGGCGTCGAGAAACATTAGGCGGTTGAGGCGAAGATAACTGGCGGCATCGAGATCAAGTATTATCTTTGAGTGGGCAGCAGTATGAGTGGGCAGCAGTAAACTCTCGTCCTAGAATTGTACAAAAGTTAACTGAAACCTGTAGACTATCAGTCGACTATGTCATTGCAAAATAATTATATCATTAGAGTAGATGATACAGCTGATCACGCACCTAACCTGCTTCATGCTCATGGTGAGGTGAAGAATTTGAATTGGAAACCATCCTCCAGATCAGCACCTAATTAATTCGTGCCATCCCGATGCAAGGATGACAGTCGCCCCTGCCCCTGTGTCTAATCTGCATCATATAATCATGTGTATCTACTAATCACGTTCTTTATAAAGATCAAATCAACGTTGTGTGCATATTTTCCCAATCTGTTGCACCCTAATCATAGCCAATAGTAATGAAATATACAGCAGGCTTGGAAGCGATTGATTAAGCACTCACCATGCGGTCGTTCGGCCGGCCACGCCACATTACATTGTCATGGATGTGATTCGACCCAGTAGCTCCTCCTCCTTTCCTCCACTACCCAGATCCCATCGGCATGTAAGAAGACAATATCAAAAGGAATAAAAATCGATCTAAGAGAGGCCAGCCAAAATCAATCACCAGAAAACCTATTAAACAACAGCAGCGAAAGGAAGAAGAACCGACAATCGACGGCCATTTTGTACCTTACGATCTGACGAACCCATCTAGATGGCCCTAGATTACGGCTACATCGCTCGTGGAGTTGCATGGCAGTAGTCCCAGTTCAATCACGTACCAAGCTAGCAGCTGCATCAGGCTAGCTTAGAAGGACCTGCCGCAATGGCCAAAGCTTGCAGCATCCCGGCCGGACGACAACATCAGGCAGCTATATTGGCATACACGTAGCCATGATATGTATGTCGAAGAAAAGATACGTACAATGTGATACTACGAGTTACCTAGCTATGGCCGCTGCGCTGTCTCAAAGAAGCAAGTCTCATATCCAATCTAGCTCAGGGTTGTACAAATCTTCGATCGATCTTGCAGCGTGCATTTGCACTTGTGCTTTGGTGCATGCACTGGAAATAGAAATAGAAACCTAAACCTCTGTTGTGCATGCACTTGGAGTAGCTCGGCCAGTCGATCGAGGGCATCGGGATGCATAGGACAATGGCGGCGGCGGCGTGCTTCAGACCTCGAGGACGTAGCTTTTGTTCGATGGCAGAGTCCGTGACCCATATATTAGGTAAATGTCGTATCGAAGGGGTACGGGAAAACTTATGTAGGGTATAGGTGGGTAATTTACTTTAACATTGATGGCAGTAGATTATTTCTAAAATCCAATGGTTGACATCGGATACTTAATTAAATTGATGGCTAGATGTTTCTGATTATTGTGGGATTTTCTATCTAATTCTCTAATTTTTGGTTAGCCCATAATCTACTTTTAATATATAATAGATACGCTTCATTTTGGTCAAAATGTGCATGCATTTGAATTGTAAGGCTTGTATATAATATTAAAATGTAACATATCGAAACAGGAATGTCATTTAAAAGAACGTATGTTGTGTTATAATTTGGAGACTTGTGTTATAATTTGGAGACGTGCGTTGCACGTGCAAAGCAACTAGTGTCTTAAAAAAGAAAGAAACACAAAAGAATGAAATTTCGGCCAATATAAAATTTATAAGATACACTATGGTATTTTTTTACCGAGTTGAATGTGTTACACAAGAACGAAACAGAAAAGCATGAATTTTTGGCCAATATAAAAAATAAATACACCTACAGAAGTCGAACTCCTACAAAATCCAAACCAACAGGTTAACCATGCTTTCGTCCAAACCAACAGGTTAACCATGCTTTCGTCTACAGACCGTACTGCAAGGCCTATATTTATGGTTTCTATGAAGTTGGGCTGGGCCTCCGAAGGGTTCTGTGATGGGCCTGTTCGGTTTACTTCGGTTTAACCGAAAAAATTCGGTTTAAAACCGAATTAACCGAGGGCCTTATGGTTAGCTGTTTTACTAACTGTAACTGTAACCG
Organism: Poa pratensis; assembly: GCA_947311845.1. NCBI lineage: Eukaryota > Viridiplantae > Streptophyta > Magnoliopsida > Poales > Poaceae > Poa > Poa pratensis. Next base: position 3,058,308 of record CAMZMU010000065.1, read on the forward strand.
TAAACTTAAAAAAACGGAAATTTGGCTCAGTTAGGTTTTTTATCGGTTTAGTTTTCGGTTTCGGTTCGGTTTTGCACAGTCTTAGTTAGCACGTCCCTTCTATTGGGTAACAATCGGCCATTTGGACGTACTGATGCATTTATGCGGATGGACGAAATATAACATGGTGGTGCGACAATTTCTGCAATCTAGCTTTACTTTTCAAAGGGAGGACCAGCACGAATTGAATAATCAAGTTCCCATTCTATATGTCTAGATATGCATTTGAATAATCGAGGACCAATTCTATCTATCTAGATCGATCTGTATTGAGTGTGGCGACATCTACGCTTGTCACCAATTAGACCGCACCCAATGTGGTCCTGTGGACAGAGATCTAGATTTCTGACACGACCTTCTCTTGGTCTAATCCTCTTGCATGAAAGTTACTCTCTCCATTTCAAGGAATAAGTCGTAAATCTTTCCAAGCGTACCCCTGTTAATGCTTTCCAATAATGATATATCGTTCAATATCGGGTGATAAGTCTGAAACAACTATTCACAAGATGTTATGACACATCCACATCGGTAGAAGCTCAAAAATAATATATTGGCCGGTATCGGCTAAGATATCGAAACTTTGATACACATGCAATAGATGGATATTAAGAGTTTAGAACATCTGTTACATCATTCCATTGCATGGGAACGTGATTTCGCGCGACATGGTTGTACGTGTCTGACGGAGCTACGTACATATATCAATTCACGGTAGGCACTAAATAATTCAATCGACGAGATTATCTATATTGAGTGACTAAGACTAGTCACGGTGAGGAGTATCATACCGTATGTTTTGGCGTACGTATTCGAGCTTGCACGGCCAAGTTCGGACACAAGCGTGCATTTGGACATACTAGGCCGGTGCAATGCATCCGTGTGGACCTGCACAGCACAGCAAGCACAATCCTCTGCAGCGGAGCGATCTTCTCCATTATTGGAGCACGGACCTCCAAGTGTTGTAGCTAGTTGCTCATGTTGGTTAGCCAAATGTGGGATGCATCGGACAGGGCGCCAAATTTGGGCATGCATGCATGGTCCTATTTTTCCAGGATGTGACCTCTCTATCGGTCCCCTTGTGCATGGTAGGGGCCTTATTACTAGGGAAGAGATTAGATTTGTTTTGTTTTTTTAGGATAGGGAAGAGATTAGATGGACCGGTCCATAATTATTGTACCATCAAATCTTCATTGCGTACGTGACCCACGGAGGCCCACATCTGCACTTGGTCGCCGGCTATCTCGTTCACGAGTGGTACATTTCTGCTACCAGTTCCCGGAAAGGCCGCAACGGCGGTGGCATGGCTCATGGACGAGCTGATGTGCACGTATAAGGAATTCAAGGGTAGATCCTGCAACCTATTGTCGAGCCAATGCTTATGACGTGCTTATCTTGGTGAAACACGCAACAAGACGACCTATCGACGGCAAGCGGCGCATGAGCAAGCACGGTGGTCGCCGTCCGCATGGCCAACCTCATCGAAATGTTGCGTCAAGGTATGCAACTGCTGTATCAGGTAGAATATAGTGTTCGGCTGCAAGGAATCAAATAATTCGCCGTACCGTGATCTCACGAGGAGTGGCGACGGTGATGGCCGGACTCGAGGAAGAAGAAGTCGGTCTCTTCAAATACATCATCAAATTTGAGGAAACTTGGTCAGGACCGAGGAGGGAACCACGAGAAACGAAATGACGTAGTTGAAATTGGAAAATCTTGTCAGAAAGAGGCTCGTTCGCCGGCCATGTCTTCTTTGCGTGATGCTTGGTTTTGGATTCCGCCCAGAAAAAGTTTGTTCCGGACGAAATTTCAGCCATTTCGGTCTGGGGCAAAAAAAAAAGCAGGAAACGAAATCCAAATCCTTGAGTAGTACCTAATGTCAATGGGTGTGGTAATGTTTATACCAGTATAAAAAATAGATACCAACTATGCACGCGCAAACAAGGGGTATTATGTACTTCCGACCACCCGAATTAGTTGACGTAAATTTGTCGGATAAACAAATCTACGTCAACCAATAATGTTACTACCTCCGATCCATATTAGTGGGCACAACTTTGTCTAGATACACATGTATCTAGTCTAAATACTTAACTAGATACATATGAATTTAGACAAAGCTATGTCCAGTAATATGGATCGGAGGGAGTATTTATTTCTTTTCTAGGGCCACAAATGTGTCATCTTTGTAAAAAAAAAGACATATGTGCAACGCTACTCCAATCTCTTGTTCTCTCTCTATCGGTCCCTATAGCAACAGGAGCAAGAGCAGGAGCAGCAGCAGCAAGAGATTACATGGACCCGATAATAATATGGTCCTCTTGCATGCATGATTTCGCTGTGCACATTTGGACCGGATAATAATACTACTACTAGTGTATCATTTGGACCCACGTGCGGAGGCCCACATCTGCAATTGGTCACCAACCGGCGCGGTGCACAGAGATCGATCTCTAGATATATTGTTACCAACCATGAAAAAAAAAAGATATATTAATTGTTACCAAAGTGTAGATCGGTGTGCACAGCACCAGGTGTACCATATTGGGTCCATCTCCACTTGGGTCTGACGTCCAAATAGTGCAGTGCGGTGGCTGAGACTACCCATAGTGGGAGTAACATAGCTAGTAACATAGATGCCACATAAGTAAAAAATATGATGTGGCATGCAATTAATGAGGAGAGAGGCAAATGGAGTAACATAGGTAGTTACTGTAACATAACATCTCCCAATGCAAAATGAGTCTACAAAGTAATAAATGCATGGCTCTATGTTACCACAAATATGACACTCTCCACTATAGAGATAGTAACATAGAGTAGTAACTTGTGCATGTTACTAGTCTATGTTACTCCCCACTATGACCAGTCTGAGGCCACCGTACCGATCCAGATTCGCGACACGGCCACTCTTGCTCTCTGGGAGCTTTGCACGAAAATATCTCAACTAACACACGGGGCGCCTCTGCGCTGCCCCTGTCTGTCCGTGATTCATTCGCCATCGCACCGATCGACCTGGGCATGCTCATCTGCCTCACGGTGTTTGGCGCGCATATGTCATATAATTCTTAATGATCAAGTATTTTATTTCTAGTCTTTATGCTGGGATCACATAAACGAGGTTTAGTAATGAAACAGCTAGGTTAGATAATCTTGCTACCTCTCAAAATTTATGTATTGGTTGGCCGTTTAATTGAGACACGGAATGTTACTGGGTGTGCAAAATTAACATGCTATCGGCTAGTATCCATGGCAAGGTTAAATATATCGGATATCGAGTTCGTATTAGTTTGGCTTCGGCATATCGGATGTCAGATATGGGGTGATATATGAACGATATTTAGTTATATTGGAGAAAATATATGTTTTTTTTTTCACTTTACTTGTTCAAAATATGCCTTGTTACTACAAGAAAGTTGACAACGCATATAAATGCCTGACATAAAATATCTTATTTAAAGTTTATTAACTACTCAATTAAGAAATAAAGTGCTACAAACTCACAAAATATTTACTCAAACATCAAAACTTGATTCTACATGTGTATTTACAAAATTTATTCATGATTTTTATAGTTTGCTGGAATTGTAAGTACCAAATGTTATTTCTAACTGTTTTCTTGATCAAGAATCAGGGTCATAGAAATATTTTTGTATATCGATGGACATACTGGGTCATAATGTAGCCATATCGGTAGATATATGGTTCAATATCGGGTGATATGTGTGAAAACGATATTTACGAAATGTTTTGATGCATTTGTATTACGAAATGTTTTGATGCATTTGTATCGGTAGAACCCCGAAAATTACATATTGGCTGGTATACCGGTTTTATTGGCTAAGATATTGAATCTTTGATACACACACAAAATATGGATAACAAATATTAAAACATCTATTATATCATTTCATCGCATGTGAAGGTGATTTGTCACGACATGGTTGTATGTGTCAGTCGGACCTGCACATATCCATTCACGGTAGGCACCAACTAATTCAATCGACATTGAGTGACTGAAATCTCAAAAAAAAAAATCTCAAAAAAAAAGACATTTGAGTGACTGATAGAGGGCAACATCTGCACTTGGTCACCACCAAAAACAGGTCTAATGAGGCCATGTGCACAGTGATCCAGATTTCTGACATGGTTTCCAGGTCGTCTGGTCCTCTTCAATGTAAGAGAGGAAAGCCAACTCATGGAGCACCTAGTAAAAATACATAAAGTAGGAGTAACTTGTGTTACCTGGCATCAGCAGTTTATGAAAGGAGGGTGTCATGCCAAGCGCCCACCGGACATATTCCGGCGTTGCGCCTGGTATAACACGTCGGCTTATGCATTCTTACTGATCATGTAATTTCTGTCTATCAAGTTTTTACGCAGGGATAACACAAACGAGGTCGTGAGAACCTGATTACAGATGAAATAACTAGTGGAACTAATCTTTCTACCTGTCAAAATTATGTAGGACAAATTCTTAAAATGGACAACATGCATGGGAAAATAATTATCGGTTGGCCTTTGAATTTTCTCCTGAAAATAAAGGATACCGACTACTAGTATGCGTACTCAAAACAGATATAATTAGTATTAAAACATCTATTATATCATAGCTGTTGTAAAAAGGGGTTTCTTGTGCATTTACACTAGCCGTTGTATCAGGAGAGGAGTAGTATGAATACACTGTGAACATCAATTTATGTGGCAACTATCGAGGTCACTGTTACGTGGTCTTTTTGTTTCTATTCCCAGATAATAAGATCACATAATTTTAGCATTTTTTTACACACCACTGTTGGCAGACCTAAAGTAGGATCTTTTTTAGCATCGTTTTTGCCAAGGTGGCATATGGTGCCTATACTGCTAGCACGTCCCTTCTATTGGGTAACAATCGGCCATTTGGACGTATTGATGCATTTATGCGGATGGACCAAATATAACATGGTGGTGCGAGAATTTCTGCAATCTAGCTTTACTTTTCAAAGGGTGGACCAGCACGAATTGAATAATCGAGTTCCCATTCTATCTGTCTAGATATGCATTTGAATAATCGAGGTCCAATTCTATCTATCTAGATCGATCTGTATTTAGTGTGGCGACATCTACGCTTGTCACCTATTAGACCGCACCCAATGTGGTCCTGTGGACAGAGATCTAGATTTCTGACACGACCTACTCTTGGTCTAATCCTCTTGCATGAAAGTTACTCTCTCCATTTCAATGAATAAGTCGTAAATCTTTCCAAGCGTACCCCTGTTAATGTTTTCCAATAACGATATATCGTTCAATATCGGGTGATAAGTGTGAAACGACTATTCACAAGATGTTATGACACATCCACATCGGTAGAAGCTCAAAAATAATATATTGGCCGGTATCGGCTAAGATATCGAAACTTTGATACACATGCAATAGATGGATATTAAGTGTTTAGAACATCTGTTACATCATTCCATTGCATGGGAACGTGATTTCGCGCGACATGGTTGTACGTGTCTGACGGAGCTACGTACATATATCAATTCACGGTAGGCACTAAATAATTCAATCGACGAGGTTATCTATATTGAGTGACTAAGACTAGTCACAGTGAGGAGTATCATACGGTATGTTTTGGTGTACGTATTCGAGCTTGCACGGCCAAATTCGGACACAAGCATGCATTTGGACATACTAGGCCGGTGCATGCATCCGTGTGGACCTGCACAGCACAGCAAGCACAATCCTCTGCAGCGGAGCGATCTACTCCATTTTTGGAGCACGGACCTCCAAGTGCTGTAGCTAGTTGCTCATGTTGGTTAGCCAAATGTGGGACGTGATGTGCATCCGACAGCGCGCCAATGCATGCATGGTCCTATTTTTCCAAGATGTCACCGCCTCTCTATCGGTCCCCTTGTGCATGGGTGCACATTTGTACATTATTAGGGGCCTTATTACTAGGAAAGAGATTAGATTTTTTTGTTTTTTGAGGGTAGGGAAGAGATTAGATGGACCCGGCCGGTCGATAATTATTGTACCATCAAATCTTCATTGCGTACGTGACCCACGGAGGCCCACATCTGCATTTGGTCGCCGGCTATCTCGTTCACGAGTGGTACATTCCAGTTCCCGGAAAGGCCGCAACGGCGGTGGCATGGCTATGGACGAGCTGATGTGCACGTATAAGGAATTCAAGGGTAGATCCTGCAAGCTATTGTCGAGCCAATGCTTATGACGTGCTTATCTTGGTGAAACACGCAACAAGACGACCTATCGACGGCAAGCGGCGCATGAGCAAGCACGGTGGTCGCCATCCGCATGGCCAACCTCATCGAAATGTTGCGTCAAGGTATGCAACTGCTATATCAGGTAGAATATAGTGTTCGGCTGCAAGGAATCAAATAATTCGCCGTACCGTGATCTCACGAGGAGTGGCGACGGTGATGGCCGGACTCGAGGAAGAAGAAGTCGATCTCTTCAAATACATCATCAAATTTGAGGAAACTTGGTCAGGACCGAGGAGGGAACCACGAGAAACGAAATGACGTGGTTGAAATTGGAAAATCTTGTCGGAAAGAAGCTCGTTCGCCGGCCATGTCTTCTTTGCGTGATGCCTGGTTTTGGATTCCGCCCAGAAAAAGTTAGTTCCGGACGAAATTTCGGCCATTTCGGTCTGGGGCAAAAAAAAAAGCAGGAAACGAAATCCAAATCCTTGAGTAGTACCTAATGTCGATGGGTGTGGTAATTTTTATACCAGTATAAAAAATAGATACCAGCTATGCGCAGGCGCAAACAAGGGGTATTATGTACTTCCGCCACCCGAATTAGTTGACGTAAATTTGTCGGATAAACAAATCTACGTCAACCAATAATGTTATTTATTTCTTTTCTATGGCCACAAATGTGTCATCTTTGTAAAAAAAAAGACATGTGCAACGCTACTCCAATCTCTTGTCTCTCTCTCTATCGGTTCCCTATAGCAACAGGAGCAAGAGCAGGAGCAGCAGCAGCAAGAGATTACATGGACCCGATAATAATATGGTCCTCTTGTCCTCACATGCATGATTTCGCTGTGCACATTTGGACCAAAGTGTAGATCGGTGTGCACAGCACCAGGTGTACCATATATCGGGTCCATCTCCACTTGGGTCTGGACGTCTGGTCCTTCTCCACGCACTAATACGAGTTCTGGCTGTTTATTGGACACACACATGCATGCATGGCGGCAGTTTCCGGGCTGCTGCTTTCTTCTCCGGCCTTGGCGGCAGCCCGGCGTCGAGTGTGTACGAGGCCGGTGGTGGTGGAGGTGCGAGGTGGTTGCGGCGGTGGTGTGTGGCGTGCGGGTGGAAGATCTGTGGCGCAGGCCACGGATCTGGGGCGGGAGGTGCTCGGGGTGCGGCCCCGACCTCTGCTCGTTCATCGATCCAGATCCAGCCCGTCGGGGCTGGTGGCTCTTGTGGTTCGTCAACGCCACTGAAGTGGCTAGAAGCTCTTCCGTTCCGTGGAGAGGGCTCTGGGCGTCTGCTTCCTTCTTCGTCTCCGGCGGTGGAGGCGGCGCGTGCTGGAGCTGCTCGTGGTTGAAGACGGCGTGGCGCTGCGGTGCCGTTTCTTCGTATCCTTCTTTTTTCCTTGCTTGTATCCGACCTTGTACTGTTCCTCTAGTATGAATACAAGTATGAAAAATTCAAAAAAAAAAGAGCGTCCAAATAGTGCAGTGCTGTGGCTGAGGCCACTCTTGCTCTCTGGGATCTTGCACTAAAATATCTCAACTAACACAAGGGGCGCCTCTGCGCTGCCCCTGCCCGTGATTCATTCGCCATCGCACCGATATGATCGACCTGGGCATGCTCATCTGCCTCACGGTGTTTGGCTTTACCCCTCTAATGGATCCTAGTAGCAGCAGTACAGTACAGTACCCCTCTAATTAGTCTAGATTCACTCGTTTGTCTACATGCGGATTGACGACCCGGTTGATTATAATTGTGTTAGTATATCATTTGGGCGTGTATGCATATATATACTCCTAGTGATCCATGAGTTGTAACCCTACCAACAAGAAACCGCTAATACCTTAATAGTTTATCAAAATCAGTTAGTCCATACCAATTTTTTGGTGGCCCTCCCTGGGGCACAACCAGAAGAAATAACATTCGAAAGATTAATGACGACATATAGCTAGTACTACCTTCACGGAGAGCGGCGATATGTAGCTCGGCTACTCGTATTGCAAATTTCGGAAATCATATTTTTAAGTTCCAGAAAATCTGGAAAATATCCTGGATGTAGACTATGTTGTCTTCTACCAACGTGTAAAATTTCAAATAGAAATATGTTATATTTTGGGCTGTGAAAAAAATGACCAAATCTGAATCTGAAAGTAGTGAATCGTGCAAAATTTAAACTCTCCAACATATATGTCAGATTTTGTTATTTTTGGGTAGCATGGAATATGAATTATTTTGAGTTAAGATTTTGCTCGCCGGTACAATGCACTAGTGACTACGTCCTCAATTTCATAATTCTTTGGAACTTCAAAAATATGATTTTTGGATTTTACAAACTATTGGGCTTTATGTAGCTCGGGCTAAGTTTTGACTTTCCGTACCGTCACACCCTTACTCTTCGAATTGTGGTGCTAGCTGGCATGCCGCACAAATGTGTCGGCCCCTTTGATGCCTCGTGTCGGCAGACATGATGATATATAAGAAGAATATGCTACAATGTCTACTTTATTAGCACAAAAGTAGCGGATAATGTCTACTTTATTATCAGCACAATGTCTACTTTATTAGCACAATGCACCTTTGATGCCTCCTGTGTCTCGTACACTGGAAATTAAGTTTTTATTTATTCGAAACGATCTTATTTTGTTTGACACATTTCCATGCATCAAGAAGTTGGAGACACTCCAAAACTAAGGAGTTCGAACTGCATGGTATTGCTAGCTAGTACACTGGAGTTTCGCCAAAGATGAGCCTTTCAAAACGACTTTACGAGATCAACCAAAGCAATCATCTCCGACTGGGCGTTAATGGCTTCCTCTGCAGCTAATCTGAAGTCATCCATCTTCTCTCTGATCTCCTTTTCATGCACCATCTTCTCCATCGCGGCCTTGATCTTCCCTCTTTCAAGCTGCTGACCGCCAGCCGCCTCGACCTCTACTCCCACTTTCCAGACGTCGCTCACGTACCTGGCGTTCCCTTACTGGTCCCCGTGCAGCGGGTGGCAGATCATCGGCACGCCTTCCGACATGGCCTCCACCGTGGAGTTCCAGCCGCTGTGGGTGAAGAAGGCGCCTACCGCAGGGTGGGCGAGCACCTCCACCTGCGGGGCCCAGCTGACGATCATGCCATGACCACGGATCTCCTCCTCAACCCCGTCGGGAAGCCCGCCGGACTCGAAGCCACGGATGAGCTTCGGCCGGATGACCCAGAGGAACGGCCGCTTGCTCGAAGCGAGCCCCCACGCCAGCTCCATGAACTCGTGCGGGTCCATGGCGGCCATGCTCCCGAAGCTGACGTACAGCACGCTGCCTGGCTGCTGCGTGTCGAGCCAGCCGAGGCACTCGCGGTATGCCTGCGTCTCACCGTGCAGGCTGCTGCTGGTGTTGGCCAACGCCGCCAGTTTTTGGAGAGGAGCGACGGCGAACACCGGGCAGGACAGGTTCTGGCGGATCTTGTCCAGGTCGCTGGCCTCGATGGCACTCAAGGTGTTGAATATGAGGCCTGAGGACTGCCGTGCTCCGTCGACGGTGTGCCGGAGCAGGTCGGCGAAGCCCTGGAGGCTGCACTGGTCGTGCCGCAGCAGATCTTTCACGCGGTACGGTGGCAGCTCCTCGACTGGATCCTCCTTGCGCGACTCTGCATACATGCATGCCCGGATCCATCCATAAATAAATAAACAGAGTCCAAAAATAAGAGCTGCTTGATCCTATCACCTGGTTCGGCATATTATGCATATTCTAAAAGAGCCAGTGTACCCAAATACTCTCTGGTTTTATATACATGGACACTATCTCGATTTACAGATATAAAATAAATCTATTAAATATCATGATTAAATCCCACGAGGTATAAATCTATTTTTTTTGGAAACTGATAATCTCCTCACGGCTTCCAACTTTTTTGTGTTCATTTCGAACGGCCCACCTTGCAGGAACAAAAACTACAACTAGTATCACATGGGAGGGAGTTCCGTCTCGCGGGACGTAGGAAATGTTTTTCCACCATGACAGAGCATGCTTTGTGTTCATACAAATATAATTCATGTTTACCTAATAACTTTTGATCAGTAACACCCTTGGAGTCGACTCACCACGTAAAACCCTACGATCTAGTAAACACGTTGTTGACATATGGGATTGAATCTAACCTGCGGAACAGAATAATAACATCGGCCGCAGCCTCTAGCTTTTTTAGATAAAGGGAGCTTTTATTACTTAAAAGGTTTAAGTATTACACTCAGCCTCTGCATAACTAAGATGCACACAGCTGCAACAAGTTCGAAAGTACTAAAAACTTAGAAGGCGAATTACATATCATCATGAGAAATTGTAAGTACGCCTAAGCAGGTGGAGGGCCAAGACGCAAATTATGCTGCCATCCATGTTAGGATAAAAAGTCTCTCGCCGTATTCTCCAGTCTTGTACACACCTCCATAAATAGGTCTCGATGCACCACACGTTGCAACTGAGACCACGAACGGAGCGTATTTGTTGTTCTGTAGATTACCTGCATAAGAGAGATATTTTTATCATTAAAAACCTTGTCATTTCTACAAAGCCATAGCGACCATATAACGGCAAGCGCTGCCACCCTAATAAGTTGTTTAAACCTATTATCCACCCCATTTAGCCAATTGCCAAAAATATTGGCAATGCTTGTAGGGGGGTAAATAGTAGAACTTATCTGGATGATTGACCATATAGAACTAGCAAATTGGCACTCGAAGAATAAGTGTTTTATAGTCTCGTACTTGTGACAGAAGACACACTGTTTACTCCCATGCCAGTTGCGTTTAGCAAGGTTGTCTTTAGTAAGAATAACCCCTCGACGAAGATACCAAGCAAAAACTTTGTTTTTAAGTGGGATTTTCATCTTCCAGATTTTCTTATTATTATCTACCGGCACATCTGGTTGGATTAAGCCTTTATACATGGAGTCCACAGAGAATTTACCATTGGTTTGTAAATTCCACTGAAACACATCGTGTCCCTGTGTCAAATTGATGTTAGCTAGGCGCAGTAGCAGTTCTTGCCAAGCGGCCAGCCTAGGTCCAATGAAGTCTCTTCTGAACGTCACATGTGGAGGGTTTTCCTCCATCACTTGAGCGAGCGTATCGCTTTTGTGGCGTCCAAGGACTATACTGTATAAAGCCAGATATTGTTCTCCGAGTGAGGTAGTTCCAAGCCACCTATCCTTCCAAAACCTTATCTCCGAACCATCTTTAATGGAAAATTTGCCATAGGGGAAGAAGAATTTCTTCGTCGCCATTAGGCCGGCCCAAAAGTGTGAATCACCAGGTTTCCAAACAACCTGTGATACCGCATTTGAGCCTACATACTTTCTCCTGAGAATAGTTTGCCATATCCCGTCCTCGGTTAGAAGCTTAAACAGCCATTTACCGAGCAGGGCCCTATTCTTGACCTCGAGGTCTTGAATTCCAAGACCACCGTGATCCTTAGGTCGGCACACTACATCCCATTTGGTTAGCCGATATTTCTTTTTTTCATTATCCCCTTGCCAAAAAAATCTGGATCGAAAGTAATCCAATACTCCTTTGGGTATTTGGAAAAAGGATATCATATACAGTACCATGTTTGATAGTACTGAATTTATGAGCACCAATCTTCCACCTAGGGATAATAGTTTTCCTTTCCGCAGCCTCTAGCTGGCCTCTCTCAAATCTTCGGTTCTGCAGGTTTGTCTCAGCGACAGGCCTGACAAACGCTTGCTCATGGACGGATGCAGTTTATCCTCCTAGGGAGCCTATGTTGCCCTCTCTTCGCAGCTAGCAGATGACAACCTCGACCTGATCTGGCAACCATTCCTCCACCAATAGGTGTTTTGGATGGCTGTTCCAGCTTGACAGGCTCAATACACGGTTAAACTTGATGAAGAAAACAATCCTCAACTCGGCCTCTCTTGGGACAACTGCAACCACCTGAACGAGAATAGTAATCACCTATTCCTCCGATGTAGTGCGGCTCAGGCAGTTTGGGTAGGATGGTTAGTGAAACAAAATACCTGCGCAGAAATACTTTTTCCTTACGCCTTCAAGTGAGTGTTACTGTACCTTCTACACATTCTATTTTGCTTACTCGATGTTTAGTGTAATCGATGAGTCATGGACATATAAACGTGCGCAGATTCCACTGGATTCTGCTAATCATTAGAGTTGACCAAGGAGTCGTTCAAGTCATGGACTCGTTAAGGAAAGATATGGACGAGTACCAAAGCTTGCAAGATATGCTCCAGAGGTAATTTCAATCATTATCGCTCTATATCGACCTCTTTCATTCATTTTCTGATATCAAGTAATTAATAACTCTTTTAATCATTTTTTTTTGGCGGGTAGGCTTTGGAAACGGTTCATCGTGAAGGTTCCAGGGGATTGGAAACCGGAGCTGTATTTTTATACCACCAAGGTAAGTAGTACTATATATAGCTCCGCGCAACTCTTTAATTCTAGTTTCAATACCATTATCATGCTTGATTATTATTTGATTAAATTCTATTTTTTGTAAAGTGGTGTCAGAGGCAGCCACCAGGGACTAATTTATGTGCATACTACGTTTTCGAGTACATGCGCTCTTTTGTCAGTGAGCGGAATAGAGAAGTCAGAACAGCTGAAGTATGTATACACTATTCGCAATTTTTTATTACCATATTGTGTTGAGTTCCATTCATAAACTATTTTATGATGATTTTATATATATAGTTATAAACAACTCACATATTCATATTGATCTAGATGGATCGAATGCGGGACCAGCTCATATCAACGAAGCGCCTAAAAGCAATTCAAGAAGAATTGGCGGGATTTTTGAACTCGGAGGTCCTGAAGAAAACTGGAGAATTTTATCACACTAGCAATTATATTTTGCCTCCAATGTAATTGACGTGATCTCGACGTGTGAGAAACGTGATGTCGGTGTAGTATAAACTTGTGGGCTTATGTATGTATTAATCAAACGTGACCTCGGTGTATTGTATACTTTATGTGTATGAATTTATGTGTATGACTTGTTGTCTGCGCAACGTGATCTTCGTAAAAAATAATTAATTGGAAAACAAAAAATCGAAACCCCTAAAAAATAAATTAGCACAAAACATAAAGCAGAAATCTTTGGTCCCGGTTGGTATTACCAACCGGGACCAAAGGGTTCCCGCCAGGCGCGCCAGGCCGTGGCCCACGTGGAGGCCCATCCGTCCCGGTCCGTAAGCAACCGGGACGAAAGCCCCCCCCCCCCCCCCCCTTTGTCCCGACCCTTTAGTCTCGGTTGTAAAACCGGGACCAAAGGGCCTCTGGAACCGGGACGGATGGGCTATTATCCACTAGTGTATCTCGTTCGTTCACTCGTCATTCACTGAAATATGGAAATCGCCGCTCCTTGCTGGGCTGCCTTCTACTCTCTCCCCTCGATCGCACTCGTAATTCTATGGAAAATTTGGGACACACGCAATGCGAAATATATTCATGTGACGTATTAAAAAAATTGGACTGTAAATCCTTTATTATAAAGGTGCAACATCATGATGATTAGGGCAAAGGAAACTCAAAAGTACATATGCAGATTTGGAGAGCAACAACAAAGGGGAAAGAGCCGGCTTATAACATCGATTGATGCACATAGCCCTTTTTATTACATTATTATTAAAAGGTTCTCACAGACCAGTACATCTCAATGGTCACACAAGGTCGGTCGCGATACATATATGACGTATCTATTTCGTGAGTTCAATAACCCAGGTGTTGCCGTAGATGTAGGTGGTGTTGATACCGGTGAACCCTGCGCCCCTGGCAAGCTCTTCGAACTCCCTCTGGTTCCTCTCCTTGCCGCCTGCTGTGTGCATGAGCATGATCATGTTGCTTAGGGACATTTGTTGCCCCCTGTACGTTGCATCTGGTTTGACCGGCAGGATGCCTTCCACGATGACAACCTTGCCGTGTGCAGGCAGTGCCTCGTAGCAGTTTCTAAGTAGAGTGGTGCAGTGCTCGTCGGTCCAGTTGTGGAGGATCCACTTGAGGATGATGGCATCGCCGTTGGGCACCTCCTTGAACATGTCGCCGGCGAGGTGCTGCACCCCAGGAAACTGCGGCGCCTCTGAGATAACGTGGGGCAGGTCGAAGTTGATACCTTTAATGCGCGGGTACTTGGAGGTTATGGCGTGTATGGTGGCGCCAACGCCGCCACCGGCGTCCACGAGGACGCCGACGTCGTGGAAGCCCATGTACAAGTCGACGAGCTTTCCGGTGATGATGGTGGAGTAGTTCTTCATGGCCTCGTTGAACACGCGGTTCATGCGCGCGTCCGTTTTGCTGTACTCGTACATCGTCATCCCATGCGCCTTGTTGAAGGCGAGGCCACCATCAAGGACCACATCCTTCAAATGGTACCTGCAAATTACCAATTCCAGATTCAGCTCACTGCTAATCTTAACATATATACATACATAGTACAGTTACTTACAAGCTCTCCATAGGGACCTTGTCGTTGGTCAAAAGGAGCAGCGGTGCCATGGAGAAACCGTCCTCGTTGGGAGTGAACGACTTGCAGACGGGCGTGGGGCCGTACCGTCGGGCGTGCGTGCCTTCCTCCACCTCGCACGACACCACCTTGTAGGACGCCAGCAGGTGCAGGATGCGGTCGACCATGATCGGCGCGTCCGGGTTTGTCGGCGTCGACGGCAGTCGCGCGGCCACCTCGGACGGCGACAGCATCTTCCCGCCGGCGCCCACGAGGATGTCGAGCATGCCCAACTCGATGGCGTTCTTGAGCGTCATGGGCAGGACAGCCGACGAGGACAGCTGCAAGGCGTAGATGCACGCCTCCTCGTCGACATCTACCATTTCCGCGGCGGTGGAACCCATTAGCTTGCAGCCTCCTCGAGCGGGGTTACTACTGCTGGTGGTACTAACGTTTTTGTTTGCTACTTTTAGTATGCTAGTGCTTATATAGAGGTATGGACAACCCTACAAATTAGGAAACTGCGACCAGCGTTCACTTTAGAGGACGGCCGGCTTGCGGCCAAATGGACACAGTTGACCTCGTGGCGAAATAATAATACAAAATGAAGTCCGGGAGAAACTATTTCACGTCTCTAACCCTTTCGGGTAGCGCCCAACGATCAGGCGCTACACTCTACGGGGTAGCGCCCAAAGATCAAGCGCTACACATCCGGTTAAGTAGCGTCCGAGCGTAAGGCGCTACACGTGTGTTGGTTTTTAACCTTATTAAAGCATGTAGTCTTATATAGACAAACGAATCGTATAGTCCGGTTGGTCACACCGATGTGTGCATCCGGGTAGGTCACGGGTTCGACTTGCATGAAGTGTTTTCATACACTTTCTCTAGGGTGAAATTCTAAGATTCGGCTGTTATGACTAAAACAGGCGACGAGGAAGGTGACAACTTCCCTTCGACAGCGTTGCTTTTCGAGAATTAATTTCTCGCAACTCATGTGTTGTATAGCAGGGTGGTTGATGTTGTTGCGGCCGTGTAAGCTTTTTTCCCTTGTTTTTTATTTATGTGTGCATCCCCGATTTCTCTATATTGTCCTTTATCGAAGAACATAACCTTTTACCACACCAGTAATATTTTTCTCGGAAGGGAACCAAGGATCTAGAAACATGCTTGTATGTGTCTCGGTGATATTTGATCGTGACATGAACCATGTCTGGGGAAAACGGGATCCAGCATGTTCAAATTCCAAGGTGGAAACGAGTTGCCACTTGCATGCATCGTCGTGAGCGGTAGGGGATAGGACGGACGTGTGTTTATTGGTGAGCTACGCAATTGCATACGAGCACTGTATCACGTGTTCTACGCGGCGAACAAGTTGAGTTAGACCTTTCGTCTTATGAACTCTCTCTCCCTCTCCCGGCAAAGTCAGCAAAAATATCGCAATTTAAAAATGGACATAAAAAATTAAAATAGGAGATTTTGTGAAATTTTTACCAACCTTTGAAAAGTTTGGTGACTTTTTAACAGTCGGCACGATTTGGTCAAATGTTTGATCTTTCCAAAATAGAGTGAAACTATTCCTATAATTTGAAGAAAGTACACTCACTAATGTGCAGTGAGCGTAAAGCACTACCGGAAAATCTGTCTTTGCCGTGAGGATCGATCTCTGCCGTGTGCGGCCATGTTCTTGGAACACGGCAAAGAGTTGTTTGCCTTGAAGGCAATACAAGGATCACGGCAAAGAAATGAATCACGGCAGAGAAGATCGGGAGCACACGGCAAAGTATATGTCACGGCAAAATGGACAAAAAACGCACGACAAATCTGGACCGCTCGGCAAAGATATCTTTGCCGTGCTCCTTTATGTAACAGCACGGCAAATCAGTTGACCAGGATCCGCAACTTTGCCGCGCTCCCCGATAATTCGCGGGAAATATCTAAATAAATTTCCCGCGCTCTAAATAAATTCGCGGGAAACGCTATACCGTGTGTATAAAAGGAGCACACGGCACATATGTTCTTTGCCGTGTGCCTTTGATCGTCGCACACGGCACATATGTTCTTTGCCGTGTGCCTTTGATCGTCGCACACGGCAAACCGTGTGTTTGCACTAGCCCCCCTTCCCCCTATTTGTTTTGTTTTGATATGCTTGCTTTGTTTATTTTCTTTGTTAAGTCTTCTAGTACGTTCATTTAATTCACTTAATTATGTTTCTTGATAATATATATAAACCCTCCGGTGTGTGACCGTCTTCACCGACCGCACTCTCTCTCTACTAAGTTTGACTTATAGCTTAAAACTGCCGTTTCGGGGGAACCGGGGGCAATCTTGTGAGAACTTATGATAATAGTTGGTTTTCCATATTCCTATGTCCTAACCTAACACAACCAAGGGAAAAAGTCCACTGGCCTACCCCCTTTCGACGCCGTTCAAGGTGGTAGATGAAAACGTTAGGGTTTTTCCAGCGGATCTAGGGTTTCGCCGAATCGGGGCCCCGGAGCGTCGGAAACCCACCCAAACCTAGGTTGTGCCATACCATGTGTATACAAGTGTGTTGGGTGTTGTAAATGTCCAAGATTTTACTCCGGGGTATGACCGTCTTCACCGACCGCACTCTCTCTCTCTACTAAGTTTCTGCACTTAGAGGTGAAAACTCCCGTTTCGGGGAACCGGGGGCAATCTTGTGAGAACTTGTGATAATAGTTGGTTTTCCATGTTCCTATGTCCTAACCTAACACAACCAAGGAAAAAAGTCCACTGGCCTACCCCCTTTCGACGCCGTTCAAGGTGGTAGACGAAAACGTTAGGGTTTTTCCAGCGGATCTAGGGTTTCGCCGAATCGGGGCCCCGGAGCATCAGAAACCCACCCAAACCTAGGTTTTGCCATACTGATCACGTAACTACAAATCGGCTAACATATTTTCTCCAATGTAAACAAAAGGTCCTTATCGAAATTTTTATACTGCATGAACAATAATAGAATCTATCCGATGAATATTATTACAGAAGAAGGTATGAAAACTGTCTTTTGGTGAAACACATGAAAAATTATACGTCCTCCGTTCACTTTTATAAGCCATTCTACCTTTTTATAAGCTCACTCATTTTGGTCCGTAGCTATACGTATTTAGTGTGTAGGTTCACTCATTTTGGCCAGTATCTAGCCCATATTTAAATGTCTAGAATGCCTTATAAAAGTGAACGGAGGGAGTAAGAAGAAAAAAGAAGCAAGAAAATGAACGAAAGTAAAAGTAAAAGGAAAAGGGAAAAAGAATAAGTAAATAAAACAAAACAAAAAGAAACATAGCATCTTCTCTTTTTGTTCTCTATATTTTGAAGTTAGTTTTGAAAATTCCACGGAATGTAAACACACATCTTGGAAACACCCACAACCACAAGTTTGTTTCGGTTTCGACACTTATAAATTTAAATTTTGAGGAGTGGTGTCATGGTATCGTATGAGGTGTGGTATCACTACATATTTTCTCCATACATTTTTTTTTTTTTGAGATTTTTCTCCATACATAGCTTATTTGTGCATTTTGGCCTGAGAGGCCGCAGCAATCAAATTGGGCCTTAACGGGCAGACCAGCTTACTGTCAAACAGCCTGCTCGCACGACCAAAAAAAAGCGCACTCTTTTCTTCTCCGTGTCTCCAAAATTCTCCGGCAGCTCGCCGCCGCCGTCCCTTTCGTCGCCGGCACTCTTGCTTGAGTTGTGAGTTTCTCTACCCTCCTCTATATCCTTCTAATTCTAACCTTCGGCCCGAGGGGTGAGCAGCACATCTCAACCCTAGCCGAACAATTTTCAGCACCAGGCCAGCCGGCGACGGCGTGGGCGAGCGTACCCAGCGACCTCCTCCCCGGGATACTGTCGCGGGTTCCCTACCGGTCGCAAGTTATCTGCGCTCTTGGAGAATCCCAGGCGTGGAGATTCCAGCCTTACATTCCCTGTTTTGTGGAAACCGGAGAGGCCGTCAGATGCTGATGAGCAGCTTAACAATTGTTAAGTAGGCATGGCTCCATTGGCTTATGAAATTCAGATGTTGGGTATGGTCCAAATTCTCCTAGATTTCGGCAGTGGATCGGATAAGTCCTACATCTACCCCAATTTGGTTTTCATGTCTCCTGGCATTCAAGGCCTTCAGGGGCATGCCTTTGAACAACGTTGGCTAACCTGGGACAATTTGTAAGCTACCCTTCTATGTGTAGTGTCTAGTTATATGAATGAATCAGTCAGTTAATCTCTTTGCTTTGCGTACTAATTGTTGTGGTCACTTAGCTCAGCATGGGGCTAAATATCAGACACTGTTTTTATCCATCACGGCTAAATGTTGATGTCGCCCTGAATGGATGCATTTGAATGTAGTATTCTCATATGTTATTTCAAATGGTTATCGCTTCTGTAGTAATTTAATACCCTGGAATCTTGGATCAACTCTTCTTGAATTGTTGTATGTATAGACAGGGATTCCTTCAGTTAAATCTTCATCTATGGTGTCAAACAATATGTGCTAGACCGAGACAGAATTAAATTTTATTTGTTTCTAGGGGAAGATTATATCACAATTGCAACTGATTCACTGATATGCTTGTAGTAAAGACTGGTTATGTAATGCCATGAAGGTTTCGCCGTTCATCACCATCGCTCTTACATCCCATAGTTTGTTGTTTATCCTTGTTCCGAGTAAACTGTACATGGCCATTGTATCCACTACATAGCATTCTAAATCGTGCATTGAGTTCTTAAATATGCAAATTGAATTCTTTTTAACTATCAATGGTTTGTAACTTCGTTTCGACTTTAGACTGCTTAAGTTAAGCAGAAACAAATCAAAGCAAAGCCAAATCTGGGTATGACTAGTAAATCATGCAACATCTTGCTGTAATATACACTAGGCAACTTGGCGCGGCGACACGCCGCACCCGTGTAGTTATTAATTGTGGTGTGTCTTGCTTGAGGTAATAATAATAATATTGGTAATAAAGTAATCTGCAAGAAAAGAAAATTCACTCTTTGAGTAATGTGTAATTTAGAAATCTAGAAACAGAACTGGATGAGTATTCGTGAAAAAAACTTGTTGACAATAATGCAAGGTAAAATATCGTGCATAAAAGGACAAACAAATGAGCTTAGGCAATGTAGTTTATTTATCAAAAAAGGAGCAAGAATAATTGTAATTCTGAGAACTATAGAGCATCACCTGCAGGTCTACAATAATAAGGCCTAGCTGATATATAAGTCTTGTCGTGTTTGTAGACCCCAGTTCTTGCAGATAGGGTCAATACATGTGAGGATTCTATATTGATAAAGGTTAGTTCCATCTATGTTGCATGAAAGAGACCAAATAACCTTTTTGCGAAGGCAAAAAATTTAAAGGTATGCTGCAAAATTTGTCCAAAGAACATTCATGGACCTCCGTTGATGTTCTGTAGTACTACATGTTATCAGTTTATGACATAGAGTATAATAAAATAGAGTAGAAGTTATAGGGAAAAAGGGCAGTAAGTTACATAAAAGGTTTTAGAACACAGAAAATCATTTCAACTATCTACCCAATATTAAATCAAGAAGGAATTGCATAGAACTATAGATTTGAGATCACTGTCACTTTAAATCCAATCCAGCCACAATGTTCGTTCAGACCAAGTAGCTTATTTCAGTTGCTTGAGGAGAACATGACTTCTAAGCTGTGGTTAATCACCGCAATCCCGTGTTGATGTCGTCATTTTTGTCGGTCAATGTTGTCGCTGCCATCTCAAAGAAACTCGATCAGAATTGATCACACAAAATTGAACATGTATACAATTGCCTTGAAATTGTTCGTAAATATATTCTGTTATCCCACCTATAAGTAGTTCATAAATATATTCTATTTTCCATGGCTGAAACAAAACAACAGCATATAATGAAACTAAAAGACAGATCTGGTTAAGACCATAGGGAAAATCTGTACATGTCATTAACAAATTTATCTATACATGTGACTATTATCTAGTGTAATAATTATGTTCTTCTCACAATGAGACATCAGAAGCATATTCCAAAAGCAAGTGTGCAGTGAGCTAGTTTTTAGTTTGCATAGCAATGCAGGAACGGTAAAACTGAATCACTGAACATAGTATATGGCTATAATTACAGTGTAATGTACATTAAAAAGGAAATAACAGTCATGTATAAATAATTCATGATTGTTGAAGGCATGGCTAAAATTACAAAAAGAAACAGATCCTTTGTAATCTAGAAGCATATCAACATAAATAATGACTGAAAATCTAACTTTTGCATCGCTTGGATCATCATCTGACACTGTTAGTTGAGTAGTATGTGTAATTCTCTTTTTTTTTTTTTTTGCAGCATGAGTAGTAGAGGTAATTCAACAAAGATGGAAATAAATTTAATGGAGACAGATTCAGTAGAGTGGAACATTAGCAAGCCAAATTTCTAGCATACACAACATCAGACTGAGCAGCACAAATTCGCACACACAAAGCAAGAATACCCTCATGTGCCCTTGCCGTAATATTTCCAACATGAGTTCCCTGACGGAAAAGGCGAGCAAACAATGTTGAACCATTCCAATGTGTGTTCGCCAAATTCTCTGTTCCCCGCGGTCGCAACTCTTTTCCACTCGATTTCCCATTTGTCAAATTCCTCGTCAAATAGAGAAACTCGTGAAGTAGAGAAATCCTCAATAACAAATCTGCATTCACATCTATACAATCATCACCGGCTACTGAGATATATCTCTTCATTATTTGTATCCATACTAAGCCATCAGTGATTCGTCTGCTGAATTGCAAGTAGTAAGAAGCCATGGTTTTCCCTAGTATGTAGACTGAAGAAGCTATAATATTTATGTTCTTTCTATAGAAAATTATTTGATATTTTAATTCGTATAAAATCGATTCATATTTTTTTTAAATGTAAAGAGCAATGTAAAACCCACATCAAACTGAATGTAAATAATGTGAGGATTGAAAGAACGGTGCAATGTTCTCGACAATATCACTTGAATCAACATACACAATAATTTGCTTAAGATGTCCTTTATTTGCTATCTTTCTCCAGGGCAGTAAGTGCCAACATTAGCAAATTCTATTAAAATCATCAATCAATCAGCTCAGCTTCTTTCCAACAGAGGTGCCGTTTCAGCTTTTTTTATAAATGTGTCAGTAGAGTATGCCCATTTTTTATATAACCAGGACACTTGAGAAAAGGGGAAAAAAAGTCAAGGTGCCATCTACGATGTCACAGGTTGGATTATAGTATAGTGCATCCACGATTATGGAATATTATCATATGTGGTGCTTCACCTTACTATACTATATAGAAGGCAAAATTTATTAGATGACAAAAGTGTCTTATACGCTATAGCACAAAACACACAGAAAATGCAGAACTCTGAATAAAATGGTAATAAAATCATATGAGTGTCTCAATTGAATTAAGGGAAATTGGCTCCTGGGTCAGCTTGCTACTACACTTCAGAAGGTAATTCTTACCTGAGATCAACGGTAGTAATTATGGTGCTGAGAAGAAGACGCCGACCAATATGGCAATGTTATGGTGGATGGCTACACGAACCTGGCATAATCTGCGATAAATGTTGTTATATCACTCCGACTCTGAAACAAATAATATGCAGGTCCACAAATGAGCATAAAGATAATAAAGCAGCAGTGCAAACAGGCAAGCACACTGTATGTGAGGTCTCGCAGCAAGATAGTCAAACAGATATACCTGTAGAATAAGCCTTTCTTTTTCTACTTGCTGCTGATTTTCTTTCTTAAATAGGTCTCAAGTAATTACATTATCATGTCTGCTCCTTATATGAAGAGCATACTTAGGACCACATGGGAGAAAGAGACATAAGTTTTAAAGGTGACAAAACACATAAGTTTTACATATATTGTGTACAATTTGCAGTATATTTAGATGCACGTAAGCACTTCTTGGTAAACTATGTTCCTGGTCTTGTCAGTAGGTTCTCCCTTCTCATCAAGAGCTAAAACTTTTAGACCTTTCTTTGATGTGACCCGTGATACAGCTACGTAAAATGACCATGAGAGAAGAAAGGTTTTGGCAAATAAACTCCCACCTTGTTGAGTGTCTGCCCT
This sequence comes from Poa pratensis, assembly GCA_947311845.1. NCBI lineage: Eukaryota > Viridiplantae > Streptophyta > Magnoliopsida > Poales > Poaceae > Poa > Poa pratensis. The sequence goes on from CAMZMU010000065.1 coordinate 3,081,129, forward strand.
TGACTTTTGTTGATCGTCATTGCATAGCAAACTCGCACTGGATGTCTTGCTGCAATGGTCACTATGTGGACACGCTAGCAGCAGCTCGGCAACCTCTCCATGTTTAAGGATCAATGCAGCAAAGGGCAAAAAGAAAATCACGGACACACATATATCTAGAACTAACTCAGAAGAAGAGAGCACCGTACATACCTTGCCTGTACATCCAGAGCGCCGATTAATATGAGAAGAGGGCTATAGGCCATTGCATTTTGGGGATGGCATGGTGGCGACAATTCTTTGCAGATCCCGGTGGTGCCCAAAAAAGATAGGCATTGAACTGCCATGACCTAAAATATGAATCTGGAAGTTGTCAATACATCCAGATTTAAGATAACAATGATATACAATTTAGCATGTATTTATGCAGAGGTGTAAGTGGCCAGTTACAAAAATATTGATCTGATATATGATTCAGAAATTAGGAAGCAAGACAACTTTAATATGTTAAGTATTGAACTGCCATGACCTAAAATATGAATTTGGAAGTTGTCAATACATCCAGGTTTAAGATCTGCGAGAACCATATTCATCATTCAGCACATGAAATACAGCAGTACCAGCACATCGAGGGTAGTAGAATACCTGGTACGTAAAATCAATACACAACACAATGTTGCTACTTTTGTTACAATTTTCCTTTGAACTTGAAAACCCCCAATGTCTTGGCAGCCTGGAGCCATGTTTAGAAGAAATAGAGAACCATCATTTTACTATCATACTTTATGTAAAAATAGGGTAACCACTATAATAATAGTAATCTTCAGGACGCAATAAAACAAACCTTCTTTCTGAGAACCTTCAAGCTGTATAAACGTCAAGCCTGCCTGAACATCGATGATGATCTCCATAAATCACCCGTCAAACAAACGAAATGTTCCATTTTTCTTTTACTGATTCTGTGATCCCACAACAGCAAGCAGAAGCACCAATTTAGTAAAGCTTGCAAGCAAGCAGGAGACGAAGCAAGCAAGCAATTTAGTAAAGTTTACTGCATTTTCAGGCTACTGCACAAGAGCAAGCAAGCAAGCACGCGTTCTGCACCATTTCATGATACTGAATAGACCTATTGCGCCAGTTCATGTTCTGAATAGGCCTACTGCACCAGTTCATGATACTCATACTGCACCAGTTGCACAAGATTAAGCAAGCAAGCACCAAAGAAAGGAGAAGAGAGAGGAGCAATACCTGACGCACCCATACTGCACCAGCTACCACGGTGGGGGCTCCGTGAGGACGACGCCGTCTTCACGCCTGCCCGTTCGTTCGTGGTGGTCGCCGGCGGCGGCTCTGAGGAGCCAGCGGTCCATGGGCACGCGCAGGTGCAGTACTTGCCCGCGCCGCACAGGGAGCGCCGCCGGAACTCGTGCCGTCGCATCTCCTCGCCCAGCAGCGCATCTCCGGTCTCTCGTGCAGGCGGGTTTGTAGGGTTAGGGGTGCGTAGCTTCAGTGGTGAGGGTGACAGGACCCAAAGGATTCACAGCGAAATTCACAGGGGATTACTTCCGGTGGAAGGATTCTAGTTCATGGAGATACATATGAAGAGGAGCAAACACTAGACTACACTAGCTAATCTACATCTAGAGAATAGCTTGTTCCAACTTCTTATTTTCTACCACACTATTAACTCCTGGCTTATCTACTACCAGCGAGCGACGGCGAGCTGTCCACAGTCTTTGCTTACAACGCAAGGAGATAACCAGTAAAGTAAAGAGTTGATCTAGGCCGTCCGTCGTGTTTGACCGGTTCCCTTCAATCCCAGCCGTCCATCCTGTTACGTGTGCTCTGCTTCAGTCTTGGTCAGGTTAGGGTCCTGACAATGCCCTCTCCTTGAGATACACCTTGCCCTCAAGGTGTAAAGCTCGGAAATGTCTTGGTGATGAAAGGAACGTCCTCCCAGGTTGCATCTTCCTCTGCCAGATTCCCCCAATGGATCAACCATTGTGCCATGGGTTGTTTGCTGCGTTGAATGATGCGACACTAACTGTTTCTTCAGTTGGCTGATGTGAAACAGGGGATGAATCTCAGCTTGTTCAGGTAACTGAAGTTTATAGGACAATTCCCCTATCTTCTGGATGATCTTGTATGGCCCGTAATACTTTGATCTGAGTTTCCGTGAATCTCGCAGTCCAAAAGCATTCTGAAGGTATGGCTGAATTTTTAAGTATGCCATGTCGCCAACTTCAAAGAACCTTTCCGACCTGTGCATGTCAGCAAAGTGCTTCATCATGTTCTGTTCTTGTACCATATTTTCCTTCAGGGTTGGCATCATTTGCGATCTGTCAGTGAGAGTGCTTTGAGCTTCAGGAGTAGTGTGTTCCGGAATAGCCAGAGGAGAAGGTGCTGGTGGTTTGTTCCAATTGAAGCCTTGCTGGTTTTGAAACCTCTGAAGATAAATAATCTGAGGCACTGTGATTTTCTTCGAGTTTGCAGCTTTTTCAAAAATCTTGGAGTACCAATAGCATTCAAGAAGGTTGTTTGGTCTCTGGCCTGAAATGTCATGTTTCACCTCAGGTTTGAGTCCTCCGATGAAGCAGCTCAGAAGGAAACTTTCCTGGAGGTAGGGGTGGTCTCTTTTCACCAGGGGCACACACTCCTCAAATTTATCAATGCATATTGCCACATTATTGCTTTGCCTGATATTTTGCAACATCTCTACGTCTTCATGAGCATTTGCATCAGTAAAATGATCAGCAATAAGATTGCAAAATTGCTGCCACATCACCATCTGCCAAGGAACACATATGTTTTTCAGCCAAGTGGAAGCCCTGCCTTGAAAATGTCTTGTTGCTAAGTTAACCCATTGCTCATATGGGATACCAGTCATATCAAAGAATTTTTCACAAGCTATTAACCATCCAATTGGATCTTCACCAGAAAAGAGAGGAATTTCCAATCTGGGCCCTTTTAATATTGTCTCTGCATAGTAAGATGGACCTCCAAGCTGTGTAGCATAAGTGTTTTGCTGATCATTGTACAACTGCACTCCTGACTGATAAACTGAAGGTTGTCCATTTCCACTAATAAATTGACCTGTGACTGGATTGTACATGTGTGGTGGTGCATACTGAGGTGCAAACAGAGCATTATAATGACCAAAATTACCAGGAAACATTTGTTGTTGTGATGCTTGCTGCTGCAGAGAATATGGTGGTTTCGGTAATAAGGTTGGTGGGAAAATTCTGAATGGACCAGTACCAGCTACTCTTTCCTTAGCAACAGATACAACAGTGCTATCAGTGTAAACTGCTGAAAGTGGGTTCTGTATGACCGTAGCGGTTGCAGTTTTTGATCCTACAGTAGTGTCTACTTGCTGGAACGCAGACTGCAGGTCAGTAACAGGAAAAGTACTCATTGTTGCTGCAACATTACCTTGAGAAGGCTTTGCTTGCTGTTCGTACTGTGAAGACGAAGAAGGATCTGTCACAGGTTGTGTTGTTGGTGCTGTCACTGAATTATAGTGTCCAAAATTATCAGTGAACATTTGTTGCTGTGGTATGTGATTTTGCATGCAGTATGGAGGCTTTGGTAGCAGTGTGGGTGGGGCAAGCGATGGAACTATGGGTGGTGAAGTCCTAAACGGACCCTGGGTGGTAGCATTATCTTGAATAGATGTCACAGCTGTGCTATCAATGAAAATGGCTTGTGGTGCAGTAGCTACGACAGGTACAAAATTTGTCACAACAGTACTCTGAACTTGTTGAAACACTGACTGCAAATCAGTTTCAGGCAGTGCAGTAGATGGAATAGCAGTTGTAGTACCTTGTGTCAACTGAGTTTTCAGATTGAATTGTGATGAATCGAAATAACCTGCACCTGGAGGAGTAGTTGGAGCTGTCTGCCGAAGAATTTGCTGCAGCATACCATGCAAACTCAGTTCCATTTCATTTAGCTTCTGGTCCATGCGAGGGATGGCCACTATCTCCGTTTGGATTGCCTGAACGTCTTCCTTGAGCTGTGCCAATTCCAGCAGTTGCCCACGAATCTCGGTCATCTCTTCCTGGAGTTTCTCGATCGCCACCTGATCTTTCAGGCGAGTACCGTCCGCCATGGATCAGATCGGTGCGAGATGCTGAGATCTCGTCCCGTAACTCGGAATCCAATTCAACTCCTGTAGAACTACTGCTGGAAACGGGAAATTTATAGCAAGCCAACCTGCACGAGCTAGTAGTTCCGATTTGCCGCCGATGGTGCACGGATCTGGTGGGGTGAGAGATTTTACTGCCTGAGCAATGAACTCGAGCAACCACACCCTGAGCCTGACCTGCACCTGAAGGTCTCCGCCTCCAAATCGCCACCAACCGCTGCCGCGCCACCGCCTAGCACAGGGAGGGAGAGGTGGGAAAACAGGTGAAATCCCGATCCCCTTCGCTCTCTGCTCGATCCGCCGCCGAAGAACGCCGAAGAACGGCCGGCTCTGATACCCTTGACAGGACCCAAAGGATTCACAGCGAAATTCACAGGGGATTACTTCCGGTGGAAGGATTCTAGTTCATGGAGATACATATGAAGAGGAGCAAACACTAGACTACACTAGCTAATCTACATCTAGAGAATAGCTTGTTCCAACTTCTTATTTTCTACCACACTATTAACTCCTGGCTTATCTACTACCAGCGAGCGACGGCGAGCTGTCCACAGTCTTTGCTTACAACGCAAGGAGATAACCAGTAAAGTAAAGAGTTGATCTAGGCCGTCCGTCGTGTTTGACCGGTTCCCTTCAATCCCAGCCGTCCATCCTGTTACGTGTGCTCTGCTTCAGTCTTGGTCAGGTTAGGGTCCTGACAGAGGGCTGGCGAGAGGGAGAGGGCGGTGGTGGGTAGCGGCGGTGGTGAGGGCCAGCGAGAGGGAGAGGGAGGTCGGGAGTGACCGGAGCGAGCTCGGAAGGCGGCGGCCGGAGCGCGGGAAGAACCAGTCGATCCGCTGGATTGACAGCTTCCCAGCACGCGATACTTGGCGAGGAGAAGAAGGAGGATGTCGCGGTTCCGGTGGCCTTCAATCTGACTCGGGAGGAGTGGAGAGGCTGCGTGGCGTGTCGGCGTCGCCGGCGAACTCTGGTTCGCACGGGAGAGAGAAGGGAAGGAGAGGGGAGGTCTGTGGGGCGTTTTTGTAGATAATTCCCTAGGTTTTTTAAATTTTCGTTTTAGTCCCTCCGCGGGGTTTACCGGGAAGGTTCGCGTCAATAATTGTGCGAGGCAGTGTACCACCGTCTCGCAGTGAGCGGTGACCGGGTGCGGGACGCGCCAATTTTCGTGCGCGCGCTGGACAACCGCGCTCGTCCGGTCGAGCAGGTCATCCCGCACGCCAAATTTCGTGCAAGCACAGTAGCGTGCACGGGTGCTGGCCAGATGTGTGTAGCTGTGAGCCGTTGATCTGCCTTTGAGTGGCCTGGATTTGTACTGTAGATGCTACAGTTGCTACAGTAGCAAGGGGGTTGAGAGGCAGAGTTTTGTTCCAACTTTTATATATAGTATCTATCTATCTATATCTACTAGTTCTTAATGTGTGAGTTCATGTTATTCCAGTTTTGAGCGACACTCATAATTAGAAGCTGAACATTGACAGCATTTTTTCATATGAAGACCACATCCATGATGTTACCTTATCCTATTAATGTTACTTTATGTACAAAGTTACCTGGTCCTGTTATTGTTTCTGTCTGAAGGTAGTGTATTTGACATGGTGTTTGTTTTTCAAAAAATAGCTACTCACAAATGATTCTCTTAGAAGAAAAGGAAAATATGAAACATCAGTGTTAATTCCATGTTAAAGCTTAAAGTGAAAGATACACTGGGCAAGATCATGGTGAGTCAGCAATCACAAATCACTGGCAACTATTACAATGACCCACATACAGTAAATTCTGAGATTTTCCTGTGAAATAATTGTGTTTTCTTGCCAAATATTAGCTGTTCAATCTTCCCCCTTCATAGACCTGACTTTCCCTGTCCTTTGACATCCATCCATTGACATTCTCACTCTAATAACTCTACCACACCTGTGGCTATAGGCCACATCAAAGGAGATAATGTTTTGATTCCTCCACCCTACCAACTTTGAGCGTGTTTTCACGTTCAGGATTTCAGAATAACAGCAAATAGCTGGAATTTCCTGCCTGAAAAGTTGAGTGTCTAGAACACACTGTTCCTTCAGCATCCTGTGAACTTTTCTTTATTGATTTGAGTGATGTGATTCATCCATCCCCTTGCTGTAAACATGATGTTATTTGAGAGAATCTAAGTCTGTAGCATGATAACTTCACTTGTTGGTTGGATGCTGAACTTGGCATAAATTCAGAAATGGGCTATCTGTGTTATTCCTTTAAACATAACCACAATAGAACGTAACTCCTGACCAGTAAATGTTCTATTCTGATCTCGATCTTTTGCCAGCGTGATGCACTTAAGAACAAATTTGCTTCTGATGTCAAGGTAAGATAATATTTCACATGTTTTACTACAGTGCTATGAGGTAAGTTGGTTACTCAAAGTTTAGAACTTACATCCAGCTTTGTGTTTATGAGTCTGGATCTAGTCACAGTAGTTTGCTTATCTCCTTTTCCAGTGAGAACTGATGGCTGTGATGAAATTTGGATACCACAACAAAACAAACACATACAGAATGACCTGATCAATGGATATTTAAAATTTAATTTAAAGTTGGGAGTTTTTCAGGTAATGACATTTTAATTGTTCGGCCCTGTGGGCACATAGACGCTCTAGCTTTGAACTCTTTTCCAGTGTCATCCATGGATTATGATGTTCCACCTCTGAATTTTAAGAGCGATAACAATGCCTTTTTTTACATTACCTAAGGTTGATCATATGTTCTATTCTGCAGCATGCTGACCGTAACTTCATTTTGCATCTCTAATTTTTTTCTCTTCGAGCATGCTTTTCAAAAGCCTAAACTGAACATAGAATCAAACATGTACACAAAAAACACAACAAATAAAGTAAATGTACATCAACATCTAACAGTACAAAGGGAAATATATGTTAATTTCAAGAGAGGTCAACTAATACAATAATGAACATGCAGAAAAATGCCCCAGTTACTTTAAAAGGCACAATTCCAAAGGTGTCTACAATCCTCCATTTGACAACATTCCTTCTCGCATTCTGGAAGTTGACTTCTGTCAAGCCTCAAGCTTTGATGTGGACTTATTGTACAGTGAGTAATCTCCACCAAGTGATTTGGCCTTGTGGGAGCTGAGTTGGGAAATGTACCATAACTGCATGCTCAATCAGAAGCTTGCTTGGCAAAATATCAGTGTTACATTGGAAGTAGACTACAGGTATATTGTCACTGCTATCGTATATTCTCCTCTTGGCAGGAGTAGTTTTGGAGTTAGCTTGTTGATTTACAGAGCTGAATGTAGCATGAAGTAGTTTTAAGAAGAGTATTTTTCATATCCTCCCTAACTGTATACTTTTCAATACGACAAATCTGACACCTTTCGAGAATGTTTTTTGACTTTATGAAACCTCGCCTTCTGTAGCAGCATGTGCATAGGTGAGGAAAAATATGCAATAAGCAGGAATATGCGGGCTTCTAGGACTAGGCAGAGCACAAGGATAGCCTACGATTTCATGTAAGAAAAGCTAGATCATGTGGCTGGTAAACCTGTCTCTTGAAATACCTCGATGCAGCTCTAAACTTCTAATGTTAGATAGGGACAAAAATTGCATATAGATCACATATTTTAGCTTGAGCTGTCCCCCCACATTGCCCATCCCAATCATAGAAAATGCAATGGGGAATGGTATATGATTCCTGCTGTATGTAGTGGGTTAGCACACCAGAAAAACCAGATGCAAACCTTTGCATCACTCTGGTATCAAATTACCGAAATTTCGTTGATTTATGCTTGTATTTTTTTAACACCACTTGAATTTCCACCGTTGAGAAGGGATCAACTGCGCTCCATTGTTGAAAGCAAAGGCATATTTTGCAAAGGTTCCCACCTTTGCTGCCAAGCAAATCTAGAGTAGAAGCAAAGGTTCCTACCTCACACCAACGTAAACAAAAAAGATTGTTCTTGTCTTTTTCAGTAAAAAATATTCCTATTGTCAAGTAATGTAAGCATGTCTGACTTTGTCATTTTACGACAAAAAATACTGAAGCTTAGATTCATTCCATCTGATATTTTAACCGTATGATGTGTATGTCACTATAACTACTTCATATTAAGCACTTATGTTGGTGTACTTATGTCTCAAGAATATATACCTTCATCAAGAGTGCACCACGTTTATGCTGCAAGTCGACTCACATTTCAGCCCGATATGGTTCCCTCATCCATGCTGATTTGGTACCTGCACTTGATAGGTACTCCTGGCAATATAATCGCTCTTTCTTGACATCATAACAAGTTGCAGTATACAATTCTTTCCGCACTGAAATTCCACCATCGGAAATTATTTCCTGAAAGTCCATGGACTGATGATACTTGGGGTAAGAGGTTCTGCAAGAAAGCTTCATGTCTAGGAAATAAATTCGCTTACGCTTTATATTCTTGCCATTTCATTTAACTTTGTAGCATGGGAGTCACGCCAATTCGTGCAGAAGAAGGCAGTGGCATTAGTACTCCATGCAACAAGCAGAGAAATACTTGGTTGGCTGCAAAATAAGATTTAAGGAGAGGAAGCAACATTTGTATATTTTGGTTCCCTCTCCACTGCTAAAGATGCATCTATCAACCTGTGTGCGAGATGCACCCTTAACCTTTGCATGAAATGGTAGGTTTCACCATCACCGTCTCTGTGTCTAGGCTGTAAGTATTGTGCCAAATTCTTTCTTCTAGAGCAATAGCCTTCAAAATCTTTTTGTCCTGCTAATCCGAAGAGCTTTCCAGGTTCCAGATTCTCTTGTCATGACAGCCTAGTGAGCACGGTGGCGAAAAACCACTGTTGTGTGATTGATGCAGATTCAATGGATTGTTCGACATATATTCCCTTCTTGAAGGCTTCAGGCTTCCACTATAAATATAGCCAAATGGGGATGTGGACTTCATGCACTTCCTTACATCTGAGATCATACTAGCACTAGAGCTCATAAGCATAAGTACCTAGTGCTCTTGTTGCAGAGACAACAGAAGCATGAGCTATTATGGAAGCAGCTCGTCTGGTAATTTTCATCTTCTCCATAGATATGACCATGCTCTAATGCACCATGGACGCTGAAAATCAATGCTGAGATCATCGCAAATGGCCATTCAGGTGCCAGGGGCGGCCGTCGAGTAGAGTATGGGAGGAGCTACGTGGTGAGGCCAAAGGGACGGCACCTAGCCACCATTGTGTGGCTCCATGGCCTAGGTGACAATGGTGCAAGGTATTACTTATTTCTTAAACTTTGCCACTCAGGTGATGCCCTCCAGGGCGAGCTAAACATGCCACCCGTCTGGTTTTGATCCTTGGATCGACCTGACACACCTCGCTTAACTGAATACCAGAATTCCTAGCCAATTTAATAAATCAACTGATGGCACTTTTCATGCAACATGCATGCTATATCTTGTGTGAATGTGTATTCGGTAAGGATGTGAGAAACCACACACGTCTATCGAACAGGATCTGAGTAGATCATTGCGATGTTGATGCAGAACGCTTTATTCCCTTGCATCTTTTTGCTTGAAATGATTGAAGTGGCCTCCTTTTTGCATGCATATATTCCTAGTATTGCTTAACTCAAGTAAATAATTTCCTTCACCTACATCAAACCTAACAATCATCTCAAGGACATCAATATGCTCTCACTTTTCATGCAGTAAGTGGGGAGGAATGTCAAATACTTCCTTGATGTGGGCTAATGATATATTAATATTGCACAAGTGTAGTTAGCTCATGCAAGATCCCTAATTTCTTATCCCATCTCTGGCCATAACTTATGATTAGGCAGTAGAAGAGAGCATTAACTTCTGAGCAAAACAGCTAAAAAAGTAAGCCTTGAGATTACTTTTTTGTGAAAAAGAAAAGACAGTAATACCTATAAGGATCTAGGTATCTTTCTAACAATAGCCCAGCCGAAAAGGAATCAAAGCTGGAGGGTAAGAGTGTAGTTTCAGGTGGCACGTGCAGTTTATATAATCTGTTGCAAGATGCTGGAATGGAATCTTCACCAATTGCTGTTGTAATGCTATTCCTGATACAGTGTTCTTACTTTTGTCTGTTCTGCAATTTTCAGCTGGTCCCAGCTCCTGGATTCCCTTCCTTTGCCAAATGTAAGCATCGATACTGTGTACTTGAAGCACTCTTATTACACAACTCAGACATAATATTCTCAACACTTCTATAATCATAATATAACCGGAGTGCAGTAGTGTAGCCTGTCTGGTTCTGTAGCTTGGGCAGATCGTTTCTCCTGCAACCAAGTTTCTTCACCTTGATGCTTACTGCTCGTGTAGATCAAGTGGATATGCCCCACCGCAGCAACTCGTCCTGTCGCGGCTTTCGGCGGATTCCCCTGCACTGCATGTGAGTTTCTTCTTCCTTGGAACCTGGGATCTTTCCTTGAATGCTATGGGAATTGAACCGAGTTTATTTTGTGAAAAGGATCCAGTGCTCTATTCAAGTTACAAGTGGTGAATTTTGAAAAACGGGCTTACAATTTTTGTGTGTGGCACTGGAACAGGGTTTGATGTGGATGACACTTCGGTGGATGGTCGGGATGACATCGAGGGTCTGGATGCTTCAGCTGCACACATAGCAAACCTACTGTCGTCCGAGCCATCTGATGGTACTAATCTCAGGATCAACCGTGCCATTACATGGACGATTCAGCAGCTTCATCTAACTGAATATTCACCTTGTTCATGTTTATAATTTTGTGGATGCAGTGAAGCTTGGGATCGGTGGTTTCAGCATGGGTGCAGCTGCTGCGCTGCACTCGGCCGCGTGTTATGCTCATGGCAAATTCAGCAGCGGTGTCCCTTACCCGATCACGCTCAGCGCAGTCATCAGCTTGAGTGGCTGGCTCCCTTGCTCAAGGTGGTCCAACTCTGCCCACTCTTTTCAGAAACCCATCTACCAAAACAACAGGCACTTTTATTACTCCTAATCTTGTAACAGACCTTAATGATCTTTGTATTGATGAATTCAGGACCCTGAGGAGCAAGATGGAGAACTCACACATGGCGGCGAGAAGAGCTCTCTCCCTGCCCATCCTGCTCTGTCATGGCAGAGGTAACAAGCAAACGAACTACACTGCTGAATCAAGTAGAGTATCTCGAAAGATGAATTATACTGCTTGTTACTGAAATATTTATGATTTACTCTTGTAGCGGATGAGGTTGTGTCCTACAGGAACGGTGAGCAGTCGACCGAGTTTCTGCGGTCATCAGGGTTCTCGTACCTGACTTTCAAGTCCTACAGCGGGTACACATCTCGCATCCAAACTCGTCATCTTTACTTACTTCCCAGCTTCTATGAACATTGAATAAGGGTTCATCTCCCACGATGCAGGTTGGGGCACTACACTATCCCCGAAGAAATGGACGACGTCTGCAAATGGCTCAGCTCGAGACTAAGCGTCGACCGATGTCGCTAATTGGAACAGCAGCTCTGAGCGTGTGATGGCTTTCCCGGTAGCATATAGCAGAGTGTAAAACTATAGAGGGGGTGAATGCAGGTTTGGTAGCTTGTAACACTACATGCCCTGCAGTAGCATTGGTGCTGTGCAACTGGTCAGGAGTGAGTACATCAGAATATATAACGTAGTGCTTGTTTTGTAATACTGTAATAACGCTCCCGAGAAACGTTATCCATAGTTCCATACTATACTATACTACCTGTGCTCTTATTACTGCAGACAATTTTGGTTTCAAACACGATAAAAATCCTCCTGAAGTATACGAAGAAACATTTGCAAGACTATGTAACCGATGCTGGCAACTATTCCTACGAATGTAAGTTCTGAAATACTACGTATATCAGTTTGATCGAGAGCAAGGTGTGCTGAAACTACACCAGTTTGATCGAGAGCAACGTCTACTGAAACATCTAGCGCCACTGAAACCACCTGAGGTTTGGTGCTGAGGTCGGAAGGATCATACAAGGAGTCGTGGACCCAGTTGTGTAAGTAAGAAGACCCATCGTGGAAGCAAAAGCCTTCTGGTACAGTTGGAGTTCAGGCATTTCGCAATCTCGCATTTGCACCCCTTGAAATCCTTAGGCGGACGTTTGACCTGAAATACCACAACAATTGGATCAACTACGGGAGTCAGAACAGCATGGTGTTGATGAATGTGGTTTGCATCAAGGAAGAACAAGCATATGTTACTTTTCCCGGCGGCACAGGAGCAGCAGGTTTCGGGGCAACCATCTTGTTCAGATCAGCCATCTACGCCGATTCAACGGCCATGCTGCTGCTATCAGCCTGCTCTGGCTCGATGCCTGAAGATGGCTGCAATGCACACAATGAGACAGGTTCAAATGAATGAAGTTCCCAAATTACCACACTTCAGATTTCCATCCACAGTAGTAAATAGCATCAAAGGTACGAGAATTAATGATGGCAAGTCTGAACAAACTTGTTGAAGCGACTGAATAGAAAAACAACTAGTACTAGTTGATTGGGGAGATAAATCAGTTCAGCGGTACTAAGATGTTGCCTAGAAAAACAAAACTAGTACAAGTAAAATAGATGAAATACGAGAGGGGTCTGTTGAGGCACCAACACAGCCTAGAACTTGACAGAGTTAGTAATTCAGTATGGTGAAGAAGAATCTGCTCAACAATGAACTACAATTTATTTCAGAAGACACACAAATGCCAAATCTTATGTAGGAGTCCACAAACACATGCATCCATTAGCGATATGCCAGCGCCTTAGACATATAATCCCATGTAACCATTTTTTTTGTGGAGAAAATCGATCTAATTTCTAAGTTTAAACACCAATCGCAACCATTACCGGCAATGAACTAACATTCCCACACTTGCTGCAATGCAAACTAACATGAGACCCAGGAGGAATGTAAATATCAAACATCAGAAATCTCCAGCCGCAGACAATTGTAAATGTCACCCAACTTCAGAAATTTCCATCCACATGCAGTTGTAAATATCACCAAACTTCAGAAATTTCCATCCACGGGCAGCTGTATAAATATCAAACTTGAGGAATGCTAATTTGTGAGGCACTAACGCAGGATCCTACTAAGAGATGGATGAACTAGGTAGCACAAGTTGCCTGACCGTCATACGAACGCATCGACGCACACAATCCAACCGGCCATACCTAGCTAGGCGACGCACGCCCGAATCCACCCATACCTGACCATACGAATCACGCATCCACGACAGCAAAACATGCACAGCACACGTAACTGGTCCGTCGATCCATCGAAACGAACCAGAAATTCGGGATAAACCGATCCAAACTCGAGCATCTACCCGTCGCGAACGGTGCCGGAAATATGGGATGGGGAAGGCACGCGGCTGCTCCGGTTGGTCGGAGTACGGAGGAGGCGAGAGGGGGAGGAGAGGATGCACTTACGGCGCGGTCGGGTGGAGGAGGAGTAGCGGGCGACGCGGAGTATGTGGCGTGCGTCGTCTACCCCGTCAGCGTTCACTGGAGCGGCGAAGGAGGAGGGGCGTCTGCCTGCGCGCGTGGTGAAATGTTAGCCAGTTGTCGGCGCCGCGGGGCGAAACCCTAGGAGGAGGGAGGAGGAAGCGGAGGGATAGCAGGAGCGAGGCGGGGACTGACCTAGGTGGAAGAAGCCGCCGACGTCGCTCGCCGGCAGCGGCAGCGGCAGTCGCGGTGGTCAGCCGCGAGTCCTCCCTCAGTGAAGCGAAGGCACAGGAGCGCGGTCGGGCTGATCGGGTCTATATCAAGGGAGCGGCGAGGCGGCCCTGTGGAGGCCCAGTTTCACAAGATGGTCTGGGCAAGGCGGCCCACTTCTAGGGTCACAAATATCCCAAAGCTTCGGCTAATTACCTCTTCTTTTTTTTTATCTATTCATTAACTGTCAAGTTAGTACAAGAAAATTAGAAGTAAAATAAATACTCCCTCCGTTTTACAATGTAAGATGTTTTAGGTGTCACACATATTGTCTTGATTCATACTAAAAAAGAGTGGAATGTACACTAAAATGTGTCTAGATACATGCGTGCATGTGAATATGGAAAAAGACTTAAACATCTTATACTGTGAAACGGAAGGAGTATATGTATAGACCACCTAACGAGAACTATAAGCACTAGAACGAGGCACGTTACCATCGCCCCTCCCACACCGAAGCCGGGCAAACCTTATTATAGTAGACAATCGAGACGTCGTCAAGACGTCATGCGAAGCCCCATAGGACCAGCGGACCAGTACAACAGATACCGATGAAGAGAAGCACAATTTGGAAGGATCCAGCCTGTAGACACATGAACCCCAAGGAACGAACACCGGATCCAGTCGGATCCACTCCGAAGACAAACATCGACCGAATCCCGCGAGATCCGCCGAAGACACACCTCCGCACGTCCTCTGACGATGCCAGCGCATCGTCGGAAGGGGGGCTAGGTGCGGAGGACCGTATTCCATCTTGAGAAAGATGTCGCCTCACTATATCCTGAATAAGAGAAAACCCTATCCAAACACAAAAAAAACAATTAACAATGGAGCCCTCTCGCCGGCAAGAACCGAGATCTACCACGCCTTCATGGCACTAAGGTCATAGGAGAGGGGCAGATTGGTCACAACGCCAACATGAGATCACCTTTCCTGGTCGCTGCAGCGCCTACGAAGGGGTAGATTGTTGGCTAATATTGCATCCGTTTATTATCATAGTAAGATGTATAGTTTTTTTTCTAAAAAGTCAAACTTGACTATTTTATACCAACATTTTAGAAAATATTATTAACAATTACAATATTAGATCAGTATCCTTGGATTCATCATGAAACATATCTCCTATTTCATTTTCTTAGTATTTCAAATACTGATAATTTTCTAAACTACTGATAAGAGTAGTTAAGTTTGACCTTTTTTTTAAAACTATACTCGGGCAATTACCTAAACAATAATTTCAAGTCGTTCTTTCAAAAAAAAATCAAGTCATTGGTCAATGTTATCTGTTTTAGGCTTTCAATGTCTTCACACACAAAGTTACCAGCATAGCAAGCTATTGTATCTCTGTTGTCGCCCTTAGACCATCTCTACCGGCGCCCCCAAATGACACCTGAAAGGCACAATTGGGGTCCGGATCAAGAAATTGGCCACAACAACACCCTGAAGTGTTCGGGCCGAGCCGATTTTTGTCTGGCACCCTCGAGAGGCTCTCCAAACTTGCCGCATATTCATGGGTGTCGGACAATCCCCGGACATGCCCTCCGACAGACGTGGCCCACACATCATAGACACATAGCGGAGCCCGTGGTTCATCTGCACACGACCGCGTCATGTTGTTTCCTTTCGTCGGTGATTCGCACCATTGTCGACACCCGCCGCCAACTCGAGTGTAAAACTATAGAGGGGGTGAATGCAGGTTTGGTAGCTTGTAACACTACATCCCTGCAGTAGCATTGGTGCTGTGTAACTGGCCAGGAGTGAGTACATCAGAATATGTAACGTAGTGCTTGTTTTGTAATACTGTAATAACGCTCCCGAGAAACGTTATCCATACTATACTATACTACCTGTGCTCTTATTACTGCAGACAATTTTGGTTTCAAACACGATAAAAATCTTCCTGAAGTATACGAAGAAACATTTGCAAGACTATGTAACCGATGCTGGCAACTATTCCTACGAATGTAAGTTCTGAAATACTACGTATATCAGTTTGATCGAGAGCAAGGTGTGCTGAAACTACACCAGTTTGATCGAGAGCAAGGTCTACTGAAACATCTAGCGCCACTGAAACCACCTGAGGTTTGGTGCTGAGGTCGGAAGGATCATTACAAGGAGTCGTGAACCCAGATGTGTTTACTTATTTTCGACAGCAAGTTGCACATTGAACGCAGAATGGGCGGCGACATGGTCAGAACTGGAGACTGTCATCATCATCACTGCACAAAAGGGTGACATGCTCTGAGCTGAAGATTATGATCATCACTGCACAAAAGGTGACTGAACTGAAGACTGTCATCATCACTGCACAAGAGGAGCAGAACACTAGGTTACTTACTCCTGAACAGATCAGGGCACAACACGTACTGGATCCACGACAACTTCTCCTGACGAATGCAAGGCGAACCTACCTCGGTTCGTGGTCGTTTGCTTGCTCCCCTGCTGCCCGTCTGCGGCGGTTCCCTGGCCATGTTGTTGGTATCATCAGCCTGCTCTGGCTCACCTGGTTTGCACAAGCAGAGACACGGATCACACGAGTACGACCATACAAGGAAAACAGAAAGAGGAGAATGTGATCGGTGCACTCACTCCCTCTGACATCATTTTGATTACGACAATTTTCACACTGGCACTTCGAGCTGCACCTGTGCGAATCCTTCAGAACAAGAACCATGTCTAGTTTTTTTTTAAACAACATAAGCAACAAGAATAATCTACATAAGAAAGACCCCGCATGTAGAAGACGCACCTTCACGCAACGACAGTACCTGTTCGTGCATCTCGAGACCTTGCATTTGCACCACGTCAGTGCTCCAGTGTCTGAGTCACCTGCTTTGTACACACAGAGCGACATGCATCACACGAGTATGATCATAACGAGAACAGAAAGAGGAGAATGTGGTCCGTGCACTCACTCTCTCTGGCCCCAAGTATGTTCTTACATCCTTGGCACTTGCACTTCGAGGTGCACGGGTACGACGCCTTGACAACAAGAACCAGCTAGCCTCAGTCAGGAGGATAAGAGAAGAAGCATGTCTAATTCTCCAAAAACAATTGATGCAACAAGAATAATCTACATAAGAAAGACCATGCATGCAGAAGACACACCGAGTAGCAAAGACAGTTGTTGTTTTTGCATCCCCCTGTTGGGCACTTGCACCCCTTGAAATTCTCAGGAGGCGGACGTCTGACCTGGAATACGTGCAACGCGCAACAATTAGATCAACTACGGGAGTCAGAACAACATAGTGTTGATGAATGCGGTTTGCTTCAAGGAAGAAGAAGCATATGTTACTTTTCCCGGCGGCAGAGGAGCAGCAGGTTTCGGGGCAACCATCTTGTTCAGATCAGCCATCTGCGCCGATTCAACGGCCATGCTACTGGTATCAGCCTGCTCTGGCTCAATGCCTGATGATGGCTGCAATGCACAAGATGAGACAGGTTCAAATGAACGGAAGTTCCTATATAGAACACATCAGATTTGCATGCACAGTTGTATAGCATCGAAGGAAGGAGAATTAATGCTTTCAGGTCTAGCTAAAGAGTCGGAACAAACTTCTGGAAGTAACTGGATAGAAAAACTTGTGGAGTAGTAGTTGATTGGGGGAGATAAATCAGTTCAGGCATTTTCTCAGCAGTACTAGGTCTAGGATGTTACGTTGCTCAGAATTAATATAAAACTAGTACAAGTAAAATAGATGAAATACGAGAGGAATCCGTTGACTGAACTTGACAGAGTTAGTAATTCAGTATGGTGAAGAAGAATCTACTCAACAATGAACCCCACCAATTGATTTCAGAAGACACACAAAGTCTTATGTAGGAGGCGACAAACAGATGCATCCATGTGCCGTATGAACTAGGTATCAACCAATTTGTTTTGGAGAAAATCGATCTAATCTTAAACACCCATCGCAAACATTGCCGGGAATGTACAACTAACATTCCGACACTTGCTGCAATGCAAACTAACATGGGAAACATGAGGAATGTAAATATCAAACATCAGAAATTTCCATCCATGGGCACATGTACAAATCAAACAGGAGGAATGCTAATCTCCGACGAACGTATCGACGCACAGAATTCACCCATACCTAGCTAGGCGAGGCACGCCTGAATCCATCCATACCCATACCTGAACCTGACCATACGAATCACGCATCCACGACCGCAATACATGCACAATACACGCAGCTGATTCGTCGATCGATGAAAACAAGCCAGAAATTCGGGAGAAACCGATCCAAACTCGAGCATCGACCCGTCAGGAACGGCACCGGAACGTGGGATGCGGATGGGGACGGTTCTAGCCGCTCCTGGTTGGTGTTGGCGTACGCCCGTGGCGACCGAGGAAGGAGGCAGGGGCGCACTTACGGACGTGGGCGGGCGGAGGAGCGGCGGACGACGCGGCGTAGGAGGCGTGCGTCGTCTACCTTGTCAGCGTTCACCGGTGCGGCGGAGGAAGGAGGAGGGCGTGTGCCTGTACGAAACCGCGGCGGAGGAGCGAGCGCGGTGAAATGTTAGACGGCTGTCGGCGAAACCCTAGGAGGAGGAGGGAGGAGGAAGCGAAGGGTAGCAGGAGCGAGGCGGGGACTAACCGAGGAGGGAGAGGCCGCCGACGTCGCTCGCCGGCAGCGGCAGCGGCAGTCGCGGTGGTGGTCAGCCGTGAGTCCTCCGTCCGTGACGCGAAGCGCAAGCACTGGAGCGTGGTCGGGCTGACGGACTCGGGTCTATATGAAGGGAGCGCAGGCGTGGGGGGCTGTGGAGGCCCGGTTCTGGAAGAAGGTATGGGAAATGTGGCCCAGTTTGAGCGTCGCAAGGCCCTGTGATGGCCCGATCGTGAGGATTGCTTGGAGAGGAGGTAAGAAAGGTGGATGTGGATTAGAGAAGGGATGTGAGGTTTGCATTTTTCTTTACGAGATCGGTGGGGTTTTTATCATCTAGCCATGGCCTTCGCTAGCTTACGCGCGCGGGGTTTCCGACCAGCACACGTGGTTGTTCCGACTTGCGCACGTGGGCGACGAGAGGAGGAAGATGAGCTCGCCCCCGACGTCACCACTGGTCTAACCGCCTGCCTCCGTCGCCTGTGGCCGGTGGCTCGCCTCACCACCCGCACTCTACGAAGCACGGCCTCCGCCACCGCCCGACCACCCCTCCCCCCCCCCCCCCCCCCCCCCCCCCCTGCACCCACTTCTTCTCCGGCTCCGGTGACCCACCTCGCACCCCCAAGTTAAGTTCATTGCTCGGCTTCGCTGGAGAGGAGCCCGAGCAAACTGGGGAACGTGGCCCAGTCTGAGCGAGAAGGCCCACGTCAGGCGTATTTTTTGCCAAATCTGGCAGTTTTCAGGAAACATCTGTCCGCTCCTGAAAACTATTTGTAAATCTGACTGCTCGGATCGGTGCCAACCCCGATGAAGCCGAAGTTTGCTGCTTGGTCCCGCAAAATCCAACGTGGCAGTCTGTCGCCGATGTGCGTGTGTTATCAGAATATTGTTCGACATGTTCGGCGTCGGTCGGGTTGGCACCGAACTAGGAGATAAAAACCATAATCGTTTTCTTTCCCCTCCCACCAACTCTATTCCTCCCTCATCGCGTCCCAAGCTCTCTCCTGTTTTCTGCCCCAAACTTCAAATCAACTCAAAACTTGTGGATTCTTCAATTTAGACCATGGCAAGTCTTCTTGGAAATATTCTCTCTCAAATCTCTTTGTTTCCATCCATTTTATTATGAAATTCCATGTCATTTTTGTTCATATTTGTAGAACCTATAATTATGTTGTACCGTTTTGTTTAATTAATGTCAATTTCGAACTAAAGTAGTAAATGTATGTGTGTGTTAGTTTGTGATTAGTAGTTCTTTTTTTGGAACAATGTAAGTATTTTTAGAATTGTATGCGGTGGCTCATTTTATAGGAGACACGAGATGCATTATACTTTGTGGCTAAATTTAGAATAGATATGTTGGGGACCAAATATATGGTGGCTAAGATTTTAGGACGCACTAATGCTTTTACACTAGTAGAAAAAGGCTTATACGTGAAATGTTATCTGTGGCGCACAGACTTGTGCGCGCGCCACAAATAATCTCTCTCCTCCCTCGAAGGGTCTAGGAAAACTTACCTGTGGCGCACCACCATTTCTGTGCGCCATCAATCATTAGGTGAATGATGTGATGGACACACCCAATATTTGTAGGATGTAGTACTTACGCATTCGACCGTGAGATCATACTTAATTGTTGTTTCTAGAAGGTACTTTGATTGTATCAAACGCCACTCCTTATATAGGATGACTATAATGATGTCCCTCTTGGGTATCTGAAGGAAATATGTTGAGGCGTATGATCAAGAGCAAGATTTTAACAATCCACATAGCAGGATAGATACTCTGGGCTCACTCGGTGAGATTGCATCAATGACCTTGCAAGCATGTGACTAGGTCACAGGGATGTAGTGTCATAGACGAGTAAAGAATAGTATTGTCGGTAACGAGATCGAGCTAGGTATCGCGATGCCTGAGATCGAGCCTCGGATAAACTAAGTATTGTTGGAGATATGCCCTAGAGATAATAATAATTTAGTTATTAGTTATCTCCAAGTTTATTATTAATGTTTATATCTTTATGCTATAACTGTATTTGGCACTTGGATAGCAAATACAACGTGTTCAAGAGGAAAACCTCCAATACTGGTGTAGAGATACAAACAAGTAAAAGTGTTTCTAGTCTTGTCTCTAATACTAGCCTATCTTGTTGTTTGATGATCATGTTTTCCTGATCACGGACTTTGTATAAGTCACACAACTGTAGGAGTTTATTATCGGAATGATAATAGTACTGAACCGACCCATTGTATGATCTTGCTAAGAGACTAATCGTCAACGATGAAGGTAGCAATTGATCATATGTTTTGTTTTCATTAGCTGTATTCCTTTGCTATGAGAATATCTGGTGACCGCTTATTCGACACCCATGTTTTGATTGTCACCTAACGTCTGGCCGTAACTGGGGACCATAACGGTGGCTTTTGGGCGTGAACTAGAATAATGTATTGGAACAGAGATTATTCAAGAATGGCACTTACTCCTCTAGGCCATCTCAGTATTATTATTGTCACCCAATCGTCTGGCCAGACACAGCGTGATTTATCACGGGACAATATAAATACGGAATGAGAAAAGAGAATGATATTGGTACGAGAATTATATGTGTTATGATTGAATGGTTTGATCACACTAGACCACATTGTCTCAATCTCGAGATATCATTGATATCGTGTACGTAAGGGGATTAGCGTAATGAGTAACACACAGGTTCTGTCGTTCACTCATAAACACACGGGAGCCAGTACAGCCGTCTAGGTCAATGCTGGTTATTGTCTGGTAAGCTCCTGGACATGTATTTGTGTTTACTGAACCTTTCGGGTCACACACTTAAGCTATGAGTCAACCTTTTATTGAGAGAACAAAGTTGTAGTTTTGTGGTTATGAGAAGTGGTCGGAGTTACTCCGATGTCACAGGAACAACTCCGGAGTGATTCGGAGATGTTCCGGTGAAGTTATCATGAGAGGAAAATAATGCCGGTATGGGGCAGAATTTCCTACGAGAGAAATATGGCGAACATGAGATGTTCCGGGATGCTGGGAAGTGTTTCCGACATCAGTGGATAGAGTCGATGATTTTATCTAGGGATATTTAATTGTGTGCCCCCAATTCCTTAGTTGTGCTCACTTTTCCCCACGCGCTAAATTTTTTCTCTCTTTTCCCCACTCCCTTAGCTGAAACTTTTACAAATGCTCACAGCGGACGTTTGCCGTCGTTTGCCATCGAGTCAATGCATTGACCGTTAGATGCTGACGAGTGGGGCCGTGGACGAGTGCTGACGAGTTTCTCATTTTATCGTCGACGAGTGGGACCGCAAGGAGACACATCGGACCAGCTTGTCTGAATCTGAAACTCAGTGTTACCTGAACATATCGAGACACTTAGGCGCCGCCCGTCCCTCCTCCGCCGCTGTCGTCGTGCCGCCTCCGCTGTCGTCATTCCCTCCACCCTCTAACCCTATTTCCGCTTGCCGGCGACACCGCGTCTCCGCCACATCTGTCGGCCCAGTGGAAACCGGGGTACCATGGGCCGGCCTGCTACAGCCCTCCAACGCTTCGCAAGAATTTCTACTAAGGACCAGGCTCTCAGCCTGACGAGCCTCGCGAGGCATTTTCCCTCGCGAGGGCTTCTTGCTCGATTGAGCATTTCTGCTAAGGACCAGACGGTCGGCCTGGGAGGCCTCGAGGGGACCTCTGCCTCGGGAGGATCTCTCCTAGGATCTTCAGGCCCTGGCGCGTCTCCGCGCCACCCTCGGGAGGTTTTCCCTCGCGAGAAGTCAACGGCTACCTCGGCGAGGCTTCAGGCCCTCGCGGGGTTCCTTCAAGTGGAAGCAAGCTCCTGCGCCGCTGCAGAGCGCACATGGGCTCTGCGCCCGCCGCAGAGTGACGCGCGCGCTGCGCGCGATGACGAAGACGCCGCAGTTGCCATTCTCGTGTATAAAGTGGTCAAAGGAGCTGCGGCAAGCAAAGCGGACTCCAAGACTTGCCAAATTGGTGATAAAGCGGCCGGCCGCCGCTACGCTCCAACTGCGACGTCACCGTGGGGCGCCCCAAAGCTCTGCAGCGCCAGCCCACCGTCCTGGTTGGACGGTGGCTTTTTCTGCCAAGACGACGTGCTCTCTGCCATGGACCGCGTCCATGGACCCCCGACGCTGTGCGCTGTGCTCCAACTCGGCGGCATTGTGGTATCCCTTCCCGCCGGAGATTTTCGGGGAAGAGGACCAAGCCCAGTATATAAGGAGCCAGTGTACGACCTAGGGGGGGATCCCGCATTCACAACTCATTCCACAACCAAGAGCTACGTCTGAGAAGAAGACGGAGCTCATTCCACCATA
The DNA here is from genome assembly GCA_947311845.1 of Poa pratensis. Classification (NCBI taxonomy): domain Eukaryota; kingdom Viridiplantae; phylum Streptophyta; class Magnoliopsida; order Poales; family Poaceae; genus Poa; species Poa pratensis. Next base: position 3,103,888 of record CAMZMU010000065.1, read on the forward strand.
GTCCACCATAGCCATAACTGTGCCCTCGGCAAGCACTTGTACTGTGAACCTCTCCAAGCAGTGCAATACATCTTAGCAGGACGTAGGGCTTTTACACCTCACGGTGGGCCTGAACCTGGGTAGCGGCTCGTGTTCCTCTCTGCCGTGATGTTCCTCACCGAGCTCGACGAGCACCGTCGCCGAGGTTGTTGAGGATTTGTTTGACGTTGTGTTCAGCCCCTTACTCGTTTCCTGGCTTTGAGAGACACCCCTAGTTCCTGGGACTAGTCTCCGACATTTGGCGCGCCAGGTAGGGGGCTGAGGCGCGTCTTCAACTTCTTCAACCTCTCCGCGCCATGACTGACACGCGAGCTGCGCGTCTCGCGCGACGGACGTCCGGCAGGGCCAACACCGAGCCCGCCGCCAACCACAACCCGCGTGGTCGCCCACGCGCCAACCGCGCTTCAGAGCGCAACGCCGAGCCGCGCGTCGAGCATCCTGAGGATGACGGCGGCAACGGCAGCGGCAACGACGGCGGCATCGACGGCGAGGACGAGGAGCTTCCTCCTGCACCCATCCAGGCGCGAGAGCGCCTCCACGATGGGCCGAGCGGCGCCCAGTCCAGCCACCGCGCTACTGATGGCGCAAGAGCTGCTGCGCTACCGTCCCACGCAGGCGGGCCACGACAACTGGCTTGGGCGTCTCGAGGAGCTCATCAACGCCGCCGCCGTTCCTGCCGCCACCACTGCAGCACCAGCCCTCTCGCTCGCTGGTGCGCCACTCCGGACGCGAGGGGAACATAGCGCACGGCGCTCCTCCTCCCCCTCCGCCTCCGCCACCTCCTCCAGCTGCAGCTCCGGCAGCAAACCACCGCGCCGCGTCGCACGCATCCTCGCCGCACGACTGCCAGATCGTGCAGCGGACTCCGGCGGATGCCCGCGTGGAGATCGAGCGCCAGAGGGACCGCCACAACCGCGTCGTGCAGGAGATTGCCGCTGCAGGTCGCCAGAACCGCGGCGTACTCGCTGGTGGCGCCGTGACATACGCCACGGGCTGCACCGCCTTCACCCGCAACCTGCGCCGCGTCGTCTGGCCGTGAAGTTCAAGCCAGACCTCCCTCCGCGCTACGACGGCAGGACCAACCCTCTGGAGTTCCTGCAGCTCTACACCGTCTCCATCCAGGCTGCGGGAGGCGACGACAAGGTGATGGCCAACTGGCTCTCCATGGCGCTCAAGGACTCCGCGCTCTCGTGGCTCATGAACCTCCCCGAGAACACCATCGACACGTGGGAGGACCTCTGCAAGGTCTTCGTCGCCAACTTCAAGGGCACCTACGAGCGCGCTCACCTACAACGACCTTCGCGCGGTGCGCCAGAAGCCTGACGAGACCCTCCGCAGATACATCCAGCGCTTCAGCCAGGTCCGCAACAAGATTCCGAACATCCCGGACTCGCACGTCATCTCCGCCTTCAGGGAGGGCGTCACGAACCACAGGATGCTCGAGAAGCTCGGCATCCACGACACCCTCTCCTCTGTGGTGAAGCTCTTTGATCTGGCTGACAAGTGCGCCAAGGCTGAAGAGGGCCTCCTCTTCGTCAAGAAGGAAGTGGAGGAGACCCTCCTGAGGGGTCCAGGAGCAAGAAGAAGCCTGCGAGAAGCGCAAGACCACCGCCATCCTCGCGGCAGAGCCTGACGCAAAGCAGCCTCGCGAGGCCTCTCCGGCGGCTGAAGAGAAAAAGGCGGACAATCGCCCATACTGCATCTACCACAACAGGCACAACCACGCCACTGAGACTGCTGGGAGCTCAAGCAGCTCAGCAAGGAGCGGAGAAGAACCAGGGCCGCGGCGGCCGCGGCGGAGGCCGTGGTGGCCGCGGAGGTGGACGCCACAACTTCCAGCACAGGGCTCGGGGGAACAACGCTGGGCAAAACGGCAACCTCCCCGACGAGAACCCTGGGGGCTACCAGGCCCCTCAGGGGGCAATAGCCTGCATCCTCGGCGGGTCCCAGGCGCCCAAGTCCAACAACCACTTCAAGCAATTCTCTCGCGAGGTCAGCGCAGCGCTTCCAGGGCTTGAGGCTTCCCAGCCCCTCAAGTGGTCGCAGTACACCATCGCCTTCGACTCCAAGGACCACCCCAAGTCGACCAAGGCTGTAGGCACCATCCCTCTGGTGTGCACCCCCATCATCAACAACATCGCCGTCGCCAAGACACTCATAGATGGGGGTGCGGGCTTGAACGTCATCTCTGTCGAGACCTTCGAGCAGCTTCAAGTGCCCTACGAGTGGCTATGCCCTCTAGGCCCTTCACGGGGGTGACAAGTGGCTCCACCACACCTCTGGGGCAGGTGAGGCTCGCGGTCACCTTCGGCACGCCGCAGAACTACCGCACCGAGCAGATCGACTTCGACGTCGCACACATTGGCCTGCCCTACAACGCCATCCTCGGCTACCCCGCCCTCGCGAAGTTCATGGCTGTCACTCACCATGCTACAACATCGTCAAGCTTCCAGGCAGCGGCGGCACCATCGCCATCCACGGTCAAGTCCAGGACGCAATGCGCTCTGTCGAGACCGCCTACAAGGCCGCTGCCGTGGCATTCCCCGCTGATGAGGACATGGAGCCCCTCGAGAGGCCCGCGAAGAAGAAGCAGCTGTTCTCACAGGAGCAGGCAGCCACGAAGAAGGTGTCACTGGACGCCAGCGGCTCGGGGGCTAGCGTCACCATAGGCGCTGGCTTGCCTCCCAAATAGGAAAGCGCGCTCGTCGCCTTCCTCAGGGCAAACTCTGACATGTTCGCATGGACACCGTCAGAGATGTCCGGAGTACCGAGGGAGGTGATCGAGCACCACTTAGCCGTGTGTCCAAACGCACGCCCCGTGAAGCAGAAAGCACGGCGCCAGGCGCCAGAGAAGCAAGAGTTCATCATCAAGGAAGTAGAGAAGTTGAAAGAAGCACACATCATCAGGAAGTTCCACACCCCACATGGCTCTCCAACACGGTGGTCGTTCCCAAGCACACCGGGGGCGGCAGGCTCTGCATCGACTACACCGACCTCAACAAGGCCTGCCCCAAGGACCCGTACCCCATGCCTCGGATAGACCAGATCGTGGACTCCACCGCCGGCTGCGACCTCCTCTGTTTTCTGGATGCCTTCTCAGGCTACCACCAGATCAAGATGGCGAAGGAGGATGAGGAGAAGACAGCATTCCTCACCCCTTGTGGTGTGTATTGCTACGTCTGCATGCCCTTTGGCTGAAGAACGCCGGCGCCACCTTCCAGAGGCTCATGAGGAAGGCCTTGGGGGCTCAGATGGGAAGAAATGCAGAAGCCTACGTCGACGACATCGTGGTCAAGACTCGCGAAGAGCACACCCTCATGGAGGACCTCGAGGAGACCTTTGCCAGCCTGCGCAAAGTAACATCAAGCTGAACCCCGCCAAGTGCGTCTTCGGGGTACCGTCAGGCAAACTCCTCGGGTTCCTAGTGTCTCACCGCGGCATAGAAGCGAATCCTGACAAGATCAAAGCCATAGAAGAGATGCAGCCACCTCGTCGCCTCAAGGACATGCAGCGCCTCGCGGGATGCATGGCCAGCCTCGGCCGTTTCATCTCCAAGTTCGGCGAGAGGGCGCTGCCATTTTTCAAGCTCATGAAGCGGTCTGGCACGTTCAAGTGGACGCCTGAGGCGGACAAGGCATTTGAAGACCTGAAGAAGTACTTGGCTAGCCCACCTGTCATGGTTGCCCCAAGGCCTGGCGAGCATCTGAAGCTGTACCTATCAGCCACTCCACAAACAGTGAGCGCAGCCTTGGTGGCAGAAAGGGAAGAGCCAGTCCTCGCCAAGAAGGACACCGCCACGCCAAGCCCAGATCCCCCCGACAAGGAAACATCCTCTTCAGGCCCTGAGCCCCATGCCGAGCCCGCGCAACCAGAAGGCACCCTCGTCGAGGGTCCACCTCTCGAGAGGCTCGACAAGGCTCCCGAGGAGCCCAGCGCTGCGTCACCATCGACAACCCTCGTCGAGCATCCCGTCTACTTCGTCAGCACTGTGCTGCGAGATGCTCGCGAGCGGTACACTATGCAGCAGAAGCTCCTCCTCGCGCTCCTCATCGCTTCCAGGAAGCTGCGCCACTACTTCCAGGGCCACCCCATCACGGTGGTCACATCATTCCCTCTGGAGCAGATCCTGCGCAATCCAAACGCCACTGACCGCGTCGCAGGGTGGAACATTGAGCTGCAACCTTTTGGCCTGCGCTTCGACACCACCAGGGTCATCAAGGGGAGAGCATTGGCTGACTTCGTCGCCGAGTGGACAGACACCAGCAAGAAGAGCCTCATGAGGCAGAATCCACGCCAGCAGGAGACACGGCGCCAAGCCACTGGACCATGCACTTCGACGGAGCATTCGCATGCCAGAACGCTGGGGCTGGCGTCGTCCTGACCTCACCCAAGGGCGACAAGCTCTACTACGCCGTCCAGCTGTGCTTCACGACAGACAAGGTCTCCAACAACATCGCCGAGTACGAGGGCCTCCTCGCCGGGCTCAGAGCCGCAATCGCCCTCGGCATCAAGCGCTTACTCATCAAGGGCGACTCCCAGCTCCTCGTCAACTTCTCCAACAAGAGCTACACGCCTAAGGACGGCCATATGGCCGCTTACCTCGAGGAGGTCCGCAAGCTCGAGAAACACTTCAAGGGGATGGAGCTCAGGCACATCCCACGAAGGGAGAACCAGGAGGCCGACGACATCGCCAGGCGAGCATCACGCAGAGAAGCCCAGCAGGCGGGCGTGTTCGAGGAGAGGCTCACCAGGCATCGGTGAAACAGCCAAAAGAAGCGTGAGATGAACACGGACGAAGAGCTCCCACCACCCCAACATCTGGAGCGCCGAGCTGCGGTCCACCCACAGGGGAACGCCTGCTGCTGGCCATGACACATCAAGAGACGGGCTGGATCGATGAGCTCAAGGAGTACCTCAGGGACGGAGTCCTCCCTGAAGAGGACGCAGAAGCAGAGAGAGTTGCTCGCCAGGCCAAGTCATACTGCCTTCACGAGGGAGACCTGTACCGCAAGCGTCCAAATGGAGTTGCACTAAAATGCGTCCCCCCTGAAGAAGGCCGCCAGCTGATCAAGGACATACACAGTGGAGAATGTGGCCACCACTCGTCATCACGCACCCTGCAGGGAAAGTCTTCAGGAGTGGTTCTATTGGCCCTCAGTGCTTCAAGATGCAACCACCGTTGTCCAGGCTTGCGAGGCATGCCAGTTCCACGCCAAGCAAGTCCACCAGCCCGCACTGGGGCTCCAGACCATCCCTCTCTCCTGGCCCTTGCGGTCTGGGGGCTGGACATCCTGGGACCTTTCCCACGCTCCAGCGGGGGCTACCGCTACCTCTACGTCGCCATCGACAAGTTCACCAAATGGGCGGAGGTTGAAGCGGTGCGCACCATCCCGGCGAGATCAGCGGTGAAATTCATCAGAGGCCTGGCCTGTCGCTTCGGCGTGCCAAATCGCATCATCACCGACAACGGCTCACAGTTCACCAGCGGCATCTTCAGGGCCTACTGCGAGAGTCTTGGCACACGGCTCTGCTTCGCCTCGGTGGCTCATCCACGAAGCAACGGGCAGGCTGAGCGGGCGAACGCAGAAGTGCTCAAGGCCTCAAGACAAGAAGCTTCAATCGCCTCAAGGCCCACGGCAAGAACTGGATCGAAGAGCTCCCCTCCGTGCTCTGGTCCATCCGCACCACCGCCACGAAGCCCACTGGAGAAACGCCGTTCGCTCTCGTCTATGGCGCTGAAGCAGTCCTCCCCACCGAGATCAAGCATGGGTCCCCACGGATCCTTGCTTTCAACGAGGACAACCAAGAGGAGCTCCACAACGACGACTTGCTGCTGCTCGATGGACTACGCCGCCGTGCCGCCCTCCGAGCGGCGAAGTACCAGCAAGACCTGCGCCGCTACCACAGCCGCCACATACGGCCGCGCACCCTCGAGACAGGCGATCTCGTCCTCAGGAGGATCCTCTCCAGAGAGGCCTCCACAAGCTCTCACCCATGTGGGAAGGCCCCTACAGGGTCGCGCACATCGCCAGGCCTGGCGCGGTACGGCTCGAGACGGAAGACGGCGATCCGATCAAAAATCCATGGAACATCGAGCACCTACGCAAGTTCTACCCGTGATCACGTCGCGGCAGGCATTTTTTGTCTCAAGAGGGAAGCACGCGTCTTCACCTCCCAGCTTCACCAAGCTTTCCCTTCACGAGGGCCATCTCCACTGAGAGTTTCCTACAACGCGTCGCCACGGGCCGCGGGAAGCCTCAGCCACTCCATGTGGAACCCCATGCCCAGACATGGCGGACTTTGTCTTGGCCTCGCCAAGTGTAATGAACAATTTCAGGTCATCATGAACCTATTGCGCTTCGGCGCCGTTATGTAATATTGCTTGGTGAGTTTGTTTCTTACATTTCATTCGCGCTCACATTTTTCCCCATGCGCACCTCGCGAGCGGGGGCTGAGCACGGTGCCTGTGTCTCGGGAGCATCCCAGCAGCATCGTAAAATCCAAAGGATCCGAGCTCTAACTCGTGGCTCTCCGCCCACGACCGTTATCTCACCAAAGAGCTCTGACTCGTGGGTTAGCTCCCATGCACGTCACCTCACCAAGGACCTTGGTGCTTATTCTCCTCGTGAGATACCCATGAGGAAATCTATGAGCGCGCATGAGTTGTACAACTATGCTTTGCTTGTGGGTTCTCTCTCTCTCTCTCCAACACAGGGAACAAGACGCCTTGCAGGGCTCCAAAAGCTCCAAGCCAGCCTCAGGCAGCCTCGAGAGGGAGAACACCTCACCAGGAACACAACACCCTCTACAAAGCAGGCGTCTCGCCAGAGCTAAGTCCAGAACTTACGCCTCATGAGCTCTTTTTCCCTCTCGCTGGTTTTGTCGCCCCTCGAGCCTCTCTTTTCTCTCTTACGCCTCATGGGCTGCTTGCACGTCAAAGGGGAGCCCCTGAGCATCGCGCCTCGAGGGCTCTTACCTCTCTAAGCCTTACGCACCCCCCGGCCTTGTCGAGCCCTGACTCCGGCATACCGAAGCGGCGGTGCTATTTGCGCTAAGAGCAGGGTCCTAACGACGTAGAGCGAAAAAGACATGAGGGAACAGATAAAAGGCCTCCCGAGGGGCACTCACACTTGCACAAAGTAAAAGTGTCTTTACAAACCAGCACGAAATAAAAGCGACAAGTCTTAAGATAACTAGTGCCCTTGGCACATCTCTCTACAGGGGCAACCTAAGCAGCGGGGTTGTCGTCGCCGTCGACGTCATCATCCACCTCCTCAGCGCCTGCCTCGTCGTCGCTCTCCTCGACCTCGACCCTCTTGAAGCGTTGAGTGTACTTCTCCACGTCGTCCCACACCGAGGCGTCCAGCTTCTCGGCGAGTTCCTTCTCCAGAGGCTCCATCACAGACGCGAAGTCGAAGCCGGGGTGGAGGTGTGCAAGGTTGGCGAAGACTTGGCCGACGCGACGCCAAGGAGCTCGCGGCTCTCGGTGTCGACCAAGTCGTCGAGGTTCGTCACGACCTCTTCAACTTGGTGAGAAGCTGCTCGAAGAAGCCAAGGTAGGTGGCGACGTCGGAGTTCCCCTCGACAGAGAGCCTGGGGGCTTCGGTCCCCAGGCGGCCCGCAACGGCCCGCGCACGCCTCACCAAGGAAGCAAACATGCGCTCCCGCTGGCGCGACAAGACCTGCGCAGTCAGAGCGCTCCGCCGAGCTTCCTCGACGAGCTCCACAACAGGCCCCACCTGCTGCTGCATCTCGTTCATGTCCTGCGTCAAGGAGGCAAGGTCCTGCTCCGCGTGCTTCCGAGCCTCCACAGCGTCATGAAGGCGGGAGTCAAATCGCTTCTTCTGAGCCTCAAGCTCCTGATGCGGCCTCAAGCTCGTTGCGTCTCTTCGTGAAGCGCCTCCTGCTTCTTGAGCTTCTCCGCGAAATCCTTCCTGCAATTGTCGCGGAAGAGCTTCTCCTTGGTCGCGGACTCCTCCGCCATCTGCTCCTCCTTCTTGCGGAGGTTCTCGTTGGTCAGCGCGAGGCGCTTCTGGTAGAACGCCTCGTCTTGAGTAACTTGCTCTCGCGAGACTCCAGGTGCTCCCGCTGCGCAGATTGATCCTTCTCGATCTGTTCGGCCTGTTCCTCGCGCTGCACCATCTGGTTCTCGCGGACGCGCAAGTCCTCGCGGAGCTTCTCCAGGCCTTGCCGCACGGTCTCCGACTCGGCGATGATCCCCGCCTCGCGGTCCAGAAGCTCCTTGTGCTTGGTGGAGACCGCCGCCTCGCGCGCCGCCAGCTCCTGATGCTTGGCCTCCGTCTCCGCCTCAAGAGCCTCGCGCCTAGCGCTCAGGTCCGCAAGGGTCTCCTCGACCTCGCGGACCACGCTGATGTGGATCTCTTCTGCAGAGCGCAGCGCCGCCTCGCGTTGCGCCTGGGCTGCCTCGTCCTTCCGGCGGCAGCGCTCCACGGTCTCCTGGAGGCAAGTCCATCCCCGCGCAAGCTCGGCGACCTCCTCCGCCCTGACGCGGTCTTCCTCAGCAAGCTGGGCCTCGAGCCCATCGAGCACCTCCCTCGCCGAGCGAAGGACGATCTCTCGACGAGCTGCAACAGGGCGCCGACCCAGCAAGGCCAGGGCCCATGATTCTCCAGAGGGCCTGGAAGCGCCAGCGCCTGCCGAGGACTCCGGGGCATCACGCCTTGGGCTCTGGGTGTCCTCGAGGCGCGCCTGGGGGCTTGCTGGGAGCCTCCTCTTTCCTCCGTGCGAGGGGCCCTTTGGGGCTCTGGCGAGAGCCCCCCACGCCTTCTACGCTGGGAGCCTTCTGGGGGCTCGAGGCGCCCCCACCATCAGCTCCGCCATCTTTCTGCCCCTGAGGGGCACTCTCCTCCTCTCGGGGGCAGAGTTGGCCTTCCTGCTGAGGCCGTCCCAGCGGCAGCCTCAGCGCCCACCGTAGGTCCTCCAAGGCCGAGCTCGGTGGAGGCGACGGCACCGTGGCGTCCTCCATGTTGACGTCAACGTGCGTCTCTGCGGACGCAGCTGTTCCCGCCGTACCCTCCTTCACCGGTGGCGTGGTCCTTGCCGCGTCCACCTCCGGCGTCTTCTCTTGTTGCGCGGAAGAAGCGTCTGGCCGCGAAGTCGGCGGCGTCGTCACCTCAGCCTCCTCCTCCCTCTCCTCTTGGCGCCCCTCCGCCCCAGGAGGTGGCGTCGCAGCCTCGGGAGAGGAAGCGGTGGCCTCGTGGTGCACCTCTTCTGTTGTAGGCGTCGCGGACGCCGCGGCAGAGCTGGAGATCTCGCCAAGCCTCCGGAGCCTCCGTCTCTTTGGCTCCTCAGTGCGTCTGGAGAGAAAGACTCAGAAACCCCTCGAGAGGCATGCACCAAGAACAACATCAAAACAGGAAAGAGAATACAAAGACTTACGCCGCAGTGTCGACCCACTTCCTCTTCTTTCGCTTCGTGGGCGGAGCACTGGGCTCCGCGCTCGCCCGTGCCTCTGCCCCCTCCGAGGCCCCAGCGTCCCTGTCGTGGATCGCCTTGGAGCGGGGCTCGCAGTGGCCAGATGAAGCATCGTCATCATCGCTCTCCCCCCCCCCTCGACACGCCTCGAGGGGGCAACCACGAACCCGTCGCCGCTGCCCGAGGAGATTGTATGGATCTCAGTCTCAGGCGCCGCGCTCTTCGAGGCGCCCGAGTTCTCCGCCGAGGAAGCGGCGCCTCCCGAGGCACCGGTGGCGCCGCGTCAGACTCCGCGGGCGTCTCCGACGTCTCCTCGTCGCCGTCAGCTGGCGCCCCCTGCGCCGCAGACTCCGGGTCCTCGCGAGGCCCAACGTGCCCCTTAGGCACCAGGCCCCACTGGTCGAACTTCGGCATCGTCTGTACGTGCGAGACGCGGTGCCCGAGGTCGATCCGATGGAGCGGCACGGTCAGGTCGGTGGGCGCAGGGATATCTGGAGACGTGAAGAGGGTCTCCATGAGGGCGTGCAACTCCTCCTTCGTGTAGAGGGTAGCACTCAGGCGCATCTTGTCCCTCTGGTTGGAGTACAGCCACATCGCGTCCGCGTGCTGCTGGAGCGGAGCAATGCGGCGCCTCACGAAGTCTGGGCCACCATCTGCCCGGTGAGGCCGGCCTCGCGGAGGTCCCTCAAGTGTCTCACCACAGGGCCCAGCGTCGCGCCCTTGAGTCCCTTGGAGGACCAGCTCGCCCTCTTCGTCGGAGGCGCTTCAAGCAGCTCGAAGAAGGTGCTCTGGCTCCCGAACTGCATGAGGAACCAGCGCTTGCGAAAGTCCTCCACTCTCTTCGTCACGCTGGTCACGACGTTCTCGCCGTTCCACGCGATGGGGATGTAGACGCCTTTCATGCTGTCGGTGATGCGGAAGGACACGCACCCCGACCGCTCCTTGTTCGCCGTGAACCGGAGCGCGTAGAAGTTGCGGAAGAGGTCCACCGAAGGCGGAATGCCGATGTACGCCTCGCAGAGGTAGGCGAAGATGGCGAGGACGAGAATGGAGTTGGGGTGGAGATGAAGAACCTGGATCTGGTAGCGCTCCAGAACCGCCAGGAAGAAATCGGAGAAGGGAGGGACGAGCCCGGCGAAGAGTGAGTGCATGAAGATGGGGTAGAAGCTGCCGTGGGAGTCGCCCGCGCGCTTGAGCACTGTGGCACCGTGCTCGTTGGTCTTCGAGGCCGCCATGTGACACACCTTGTCCAGCTGCGCCACCGTCTCGAAGCGGGAGCCGCTCAGAGCCGGCTCGAAGTCACCGTCCCGCTGCATCTCAGCAGGCTCGCCGCCGTGCACCACTGCCTTGCCCTTCGTGGCAGCGGTGGCCTTCTTGGGCGCCATTGCAGCAAGGTCGCGAAGGAGAAGTTTGGGGATTGAGCGCTGGGAAGAAGAAGGTGGAAGGGGAACGAGTGGAGTAATGGCCGCCTGCGCCGAGCTCTTCGCCTTATATCGGCTCATCGAGCCGTTACAAGGGCGTGGCGGGACCCACCACCACGCCCGTTACTTCAGAGGAGATCGTGGGATCGTGCTCGGCCGTGACGCTCCACGTGTCTCGGGCTTCGCAGGCTTCTTTGGGCCCACGACGATTCGCCTCCGCCTGAGGAGCTCCAGCGTGCCCATCGCGGGCCCGGGGGCTACTGTCGGCCCAGTGGAAACCGGGGTACCATGGGCCGGCCTGCTACAGCCCTCCAACGCTTCGCAAGAATTTCTACTAAGGACCAGGCTCTCAGCCTGACGAGCCTCGCGAGGCATTTTCCCTCGCGAGGGCTTCTCTGCTCGATTGAGCGTTTCTGCTAAGGACCAGACGGTCGGCCTGGGAGGCCTCGAGGGGAGCCTCTGCCTCGGGAGGATCTCTCCTGGAGGATCTTCAGGCCCTGGCGCGTCTCCGCGCCACCCTCGGGAGGTTTTCCCTCGCGAGAAGTCAACGGCTACCTCGGCGAGGCTTCAGGCCCTCGCGGGGTTCCTTCAAGTGGAAGCAAGCTCCTGCGCCGCTGCAGAGCGCACATGGGCTCTGCACCCGCCACAGAGTGACGCGCGCGTCTGCGCGCGATGACGAAGACGCCGCAGTTGCCATTCTCGTGTATAAAGTGGTCAAGGGAGCTGCGGCAAGCAAAGCGGACTCCAAGACTTGCCAAATTGGTGATAAAGCGGCCGGCCGCCGCTACGCTCCAACTGCGACGTTACCGTGGGGCATGCCCCAAAGCTCTGCAGCGCCGGCCCACTGTCCTGGTTGGACGGTGGCTTTTTCTGCCAAGACGACGTGCTCTCTGCCATGGACCGCGTCCATGGACACCCCCGACGCTGTGCGCTGTGCTCCAACTCGGCGGCATTGTGGTATCCCTTCCCGCCGGAGATTTTCGGGGAAGAGGACCAAGCCCAGTATATAAGGAGCCAGTGTACGACCAAGGGGGGATCCCGCATTCATCAACTCATTCCGCAACCGAAGAGCTACGTCCGAGGAAGAAGACGGAGCTCATTCCACCATAGTCCACCATAGCCATAACTGTGCCCTCGGCAAGCACGTTTGTACTGTGAACCTCTCCAAGCAGTGCAATACATCTTAGCAGGACGTAGGGCTTTTACACCTCCACGGTGGGCCTGAACCTGGGTAGCGGCTCGTGTTCCCTCTCTGCCGTGATGTTCCTCACCGAGCTCGACGAGCATCGTCGCCGAGGTTGTTGAGGATTTGTTTGACGTTGTGTTCAGCCCCTTACTCGATTCCTGGCTTTTGAGAGACACCCCTAGTTCCTGGGACTAGTCTCCGACAACATCTACCTCATCTCCCCATCTCGGACTACGAAGCGATGTCAATGGGGGCCGTCGTCCGGCCCATCGACCGTGGAGAAGATTGGGTCGAATCCAATGAGGATAATTCATGGATTCCATATGGGTAAGCATCGTATACCCTCAAATTGATTGTCAAACTCGTAAATTAGGCCGGATTTGACCAATAGTCTCATGAATCGTTCTAATTTTGGACTCTTTTATTTCCGCCCTCTAACTACATCCTTTATTTGACTCAGATAGGATTGATCCCGCACTTGCTTTTCGGCTTGCTGTTAGAATGGAAATTAGTGAGATCCGCGGCACAAAGTCGCATCTCCTAACTGGATTTTACTATCCGAAGGTGGTAGAAACCATCATTTGCTTCAAATATTTTCGCGAAGGTCTCTGTTCTAAGTATGCTTGGAGCGATTGTGACGCTGTTGAACTGCAATATTTCAACACTAGCGAGCAAATATTTCTCCCACTTACTTGCGACGAGCATTTGGGGTTGCTATTTACTTTGAATGCTGAGAGCCGTTTCGGTAAAATCCATATCGATGTGCTCCAGCCACGCAAAGAGCGGGACAATGGGAAGGGTGCATCGTCTGCCACTGCTAATAGCCAGCGACCTGGCACTCCTTGCAGGTCGAGACCAAGTAAAGCCAGTGGTTCTGAAAGCCACAACATGTCTGCTGTGGATTCGGCTGCTTCTCCTGTCCCTTTTGCAGCCGCTGTTGATGAAGATGCAGAGCCTAACAAGGAAGTGCCTCGACTTGATGATGAAGACGAGTTGATGTATCCTGAACTTGTAGATATAGCCAGTCAATAGGCAATGGAGGATGAATATCCGGATGAGCCTGTCAGCCGTGCTAGGTTCGATGACACTGACAATGAAGAGAAGGAGGAGAACCTGGACAGCTTAGTTTTAGATGAATACGATGGTGAGGACATGCCAACAATTGAGTGGAACCGGGAGAATCCAGAGCTTGCTGAAAGCACCATATTTCAGTCGATGGTGGATTGTCGGAATGCAGTGACTACATTTTGCATTATAACTGAAAATACCTATGAGATTAAAAGGAGTGAGCCAATGATGTCTACGCACGCTTCTATTCTTGTAGACAGTGTTGGGCCTCCAAGAGCAGAGGTTTGTAGAACAGCAGCAAGTTTCCCTTAAGTGAATCACCCAAGGTTTATCGAACTCAGGGAGGTAGAGGTCAAAGATATCCCTCTTAAGCAACCCTGCAATTAATATACAAGAAGTCTCTTGTGTCCCCAACACACCCAATACACTTGTCAGATGTATAGGTGCACTAGTTCGGCGAAGAGATAGTGAAATACAAGTAATATGGATGATTATAAGTGGTAATTGCAATCTGGAATAAAGATGGCAGCAAGCAAACATGTAGCAGAACTTGTTGTAAACGGTGTTTCAATGCTTAGAAACAAGGCCTAGGATCATACTTTCACTAGTGGACACTCTCAACAATGATCTCATAACTGAATAAGTAAAAGCTACTCTTAAACACTCTCTTGTTGGATAACAAACACCATCCATTGTGTAGGGCTACAAAAGCACACCTTAAGCCGGAGTAAACAAGCGCCACAACGTCATAAAGGAGTCACACACGGTGCACACACTGTCACCTTTACACCGTGGAGAGTACCGGAGTTCATATTAAAGTAACCTATAGAGTGCATAATAGATAAAGAGTAACATCTACATATTCAACTAGATTAGCACAACTGAACACAAGTAAATACTACTCGGGATTATTCTCCTTCTTGATGAAGCAAGAGTACTATGCGTAGGGCTGCAAAAGCACACCTCAAAGTCTGAGTAAACAAACACCACAATTCCCAAGAACAAGCCATGATAAATGTCTAAATTATTCATAGAGTCACACAAGTACCCACACTGTCACCTTGATACTGTGTTGTCACAATGACTCCAGAAACTAGACAAAATCACTTGAGTAGCATAAACATTATTAATGTATTCAGCGATACTAGCAATACACACGATCACATAAAGATCACATCATGGGAGAGAGAGATGAACCACATAGCTACCGGTAGAGCCCTCAGCCTCGGGGGAGAACTACTCCCTCCTCATCATGGGAGTCAGCAGCGGTGATGAAGATGGCGGTGGAGTCGATGGAGATGACTCCGGGGGCAATTCCCCGTCCCGGCGGCGTGCCGGAAGAGAGATTCTGTCCCCCGAAACTTGTCGTCGATGGCGGCGGCGCTGCGGAACCCTTGGTGGAATATGACTTGGTATTTTAGGGTTTTCGCGTCTGAGGCAATATATAGGCGAAGGGGCAACGTCGGTGGAGGCTCGAGGGGCCCACACCACCTGGTGGCGCGGCAGGGGGCCCACCCGCGCCTGGGTGTGGTTTGGCCACCTCGGCGCCCTCCTTCGTCTCTCCTTCGGACTCCGTGACGGTGCTGGAAAAATAGGGACGTGGCCTTTTGTTTCGTGCAATTCCGAGAATATTCGCAGAAGTACTTTTCTGGAACCAAAAACAGCAGAAAACAGGAACTGGCACTGTGGCATCTTGTTAATAGGTTAGTCCCGGAAAATGCATAAAAATGATATAAAGTGTATATAAAACATGTAGCAATTGGTATAAAATAAGCATGGAACATCAGAAATTATAGATACGTTGGAGACGTATCAGCCAACAAGGTTCACAGTTTTTTGCCCATATGATATGTGTAGGTGGAGATTGCATGCACCCCGTATGTTAAAGAGCAAATTGATTCAGGTACCCCAAGTTCATTGAGTATTTTAGTTTCAGATTATTGAGTAATGTTTCTTAGTTGTTTTGACAATTGTTATTTGTTATTTTGCTTCAGATAAAGAAAAACCCACACAAGCACACTTGTCCACCTGGAGGGGGAGGGGGGAAGACCAAAACCAAGCTAGCAAAAACTAGATGGGTGGCAGATGCAATGTTGGATTGGCTGAGAGAAACACCTGAACTTGGTCCAGCAACACTCCATGGAAGCTTTTCGAGAAGTACAAGATTAAAATACCTTACATGAGGATTTTTAATGTTAGGGAAATGGCTCTTAACAGGATTAATGGTCAATGGAATGAGATTTTTCAGTTGCTTTACACCTATGATGTCTACGCACGCTTCTATTCTTGTAGACAGTGTTGGGCCTCCAAGTGCAGAGGTTTGTAGAACAGTAGCAAGTTTCCCTTAAGTGAATAACCCAAGGTTTATCAAACTCGGGGAGATAGAGGTCAAAGATATCCCTCTCAAGCAACCCTAGGAACTAACTAATGGAAGCAAGTGATGTGGAATGGGTTTATCTAGTAACAAGTTTCTCAATCAAGTTTCAAACGCAAGCTTCTTAGAGCAAGTTGTTGAGCCCGTGAGCGGCGTCCTCATCCTCTCGGCTCCCGCGCCGGTCAAAGGCTGCCGGAGTAAATGGCGTGGCCAGCGCCTAGTGAACGGTCGCCGCCGACGCGTCCAATCGCGGGGCACGCGTCGCCGACGAAGGCCGCAACGGCCCGGTCGAAGTCCGCAAGAACTCCAAGGGCCGCAAGGTGGTGGGGTGCTCCAGGGCGCACCCTCGCCTACGTGCTCGAGCACATCGCCGCCGGCAACCAGTCGCGGCTCACAATGCCGCCACGCACGACGTGGCTGGCGCGGCGGATGAGCGCCGCATCCTCCTCCTATGAGTCCTCCGGCGCGCGCTCGGCGGCGTCCGCGCCTCCGCGTCACATGGACGCCATGCTGCCGTCCATCCTCAACTCCGGCCGGCGCGCCCCTAGTCGCAGCGCCACGCTCCGCATCAACGAGCGCCGCCCGCGGACTCTTCTGCCGCCTCGTCAAGCCCAAGACGGAGGGCAAGAAGAAGGCGCCGGAAGAGTGGCAGGCGCCGCCGGACTACCTCAGGGCGGCGGCCAGGATGGGGGCGCCGGAGGAGGAGTTCCCCGGCGAGAGGCTCGCCCTCGAAGCCTCGTTCAACGAGGTCCTCCCTGCGCCGGACGACGTCGCCGTGGCCTGGTCGGCGAGGATGTACGAGGAGGAGGTGGAGCGCCAGCCGCGCATCCTCGAGGAGCTGGAGCGCGAGCGCGCGGTGGCTACTAGCGGCCGTCGCATTCCGCCTCCGCCGCCGCCGCCGGAGTACTACATCCTCGACCCGAGCGACGAGGACGAGGAGGTGCCTCACCGACGACCAGCAGGTGGCACGGCGGAGACGACGGCGACGACGACGACGATGGCGGCGACTACACCGTGTTCTACAGCCAGTTGGACATGTAGAGCGGCGTAGATCGCCTAGTTATCTTTTTTATGTTTTATTTTATGTTCTACTATGTAATCAGCGAATTTCGCCCATATATTAGTGCAATTTGTCTAAATTAGCTAATTTTCGCCCAAACTTAGTTTTTCGAATTTTTTGGCCCAAGTGTTGGGTTTGGACACGGCTGAAAAAACGCCGCCTCTGAACGTCAAATAGTGCCGTTGCCGGCCTAAAATAGCGCCCTTTCGGGTCGGGGGGCGACTGGAGATGCCTAAAAGCACCTCCCGATAGGAATAGAGAACATTTACAGAGTTTGATTTTACATCCGAGAAAAACTCAGCTGTTAATGGGCCGTGAGAAATAAAAAGTACTCCTCCGGCACACTCCGCGGCTCCGCGCACGCACAGGACAGTTATCCAATCCACTCGGAACAGTCCACCGTCGTCGTCTCCCTCGCCTCAGGCTACGGCGGCCGCCGCCGCCGCCGGTGAGTTCCTCGCTCCCCGTGTCCCTCCGACTCCATCTGTATCGTCCAGCGCTGAATCCCTACCTCCCCACGCCCCGGAAATCGCCGCGGTGTGCCTTACCTTCGCGCAGGGACCATGGCGGCGGCGGCGGCGGCGGCCGGGCATTGCTCTAGGTTATGCTCCACACACTCACCATCCTCTCCCTCTGACTGTTCCGTCCGGATGCTTGGTCTTCATTACTGCTCTCTGTGGACACTGCACTTGTTGTAGAACTGATTTTTTTCAGATACTGAATCGAACTGTACACAAATATACAGGGTGACCTTGCCTTCTGTGGCCTTTGAACGCGGCGCTATCGCATCGTCCCGAGTCAAGCCCGTGTGTTACAAATGCCGTGTGTCGTCGTCGTTGGAGCCGACTGCACCGTCGTTGATTCAGTACCGAGAATTTGTTTTGCCCCGGTCATCCTTCAGAGTACAAGGTTGCACACAACTCTCCTACGACGGCATGGATGAACGAGATTGTTCTTCTGAGAAGAATCTGCCATCAGGTGGTGATTCAGCTCTAGACAGTGATGCTTGTCTCACTGGTTTGTCGGAGAAGGAAATCGAAAGGAGGCGCAAGATTGGTGCTGCAAACAAGGGGAAGGCTCCCTGGACAAAAGGAAGGAAATTAAGCATAGGTATGTATGACCATGCTTGCTCTTGCCAATAATTTCTATTCTTATCTTGGTAGTAATTGTTCTTACAACCAGCGAGAAACACGCAGTGTGTCGATACAGTACAATGATGAGTAATAAATTCTCTTGTAGAGCACAAGCAGCTCATCAAGCAACGCACTATCGAGGCGCTGAATGATCCCAAGGTGATGTCATGTAAGAAACCGCGTTTTGCATGCGCTTAAGAGTCACTACTTGGTTATGGATTGTGAACTGTCTGGAAAATTGAAGTATTTTTTTTCCGTTATCGCATTCTAATCCCAGGTTAGGAAGAAAATGGGGCATCGTCAATTGCATAGGTATATCATAAATGCATATATCTGTTATGTGAAGATGGTTGTATAAACAGTAAATATCTAGCTTCGAAAATTCTGCTTGAAACAAGTTATGATTGATCATATTTTCAGACAAGCGAGCAAAGACAAAATAAGTGCTGCACTAAGAAAGATATGGGAGAGGCGAATGGCTTCTGTCAAGTCAAGGCAGATGATCCTTCGGATATGGTCAGATAGTATCGCTGAAGCAGCAAAAGAAGGTGATCACGGGCAAGATAAGCTGGACTGGGACAGCTATGACAAGATAAAGTCTGAGATGATATCTGTGTTCCTATGGAACAAAGAGAAGGAACGGATAACCAAGAAGCTTAAGAGGGCAGTAACGAAAATCATAGCCAAGAAGCTTCAGGAAGCAGAGAAAAGGGTAGTACAGGCTAGGAGAGCAAAGAAGGCGAAACCTGAGAAGCTGGTGCTACGAAAGTCAGATGCTCAGCTGAGACGGGTGGTAGCATCTACAAGATCAAAGCTTAAAGAGAGGCTAACCAAGGTAACCGATATTTCACATATTTTGTGGCATTGCGTAGCGCTTGATTAAGCCCAGATGCATAGACATTTACATCCTATACCCAGCTGATGAGCTAAGGCTTTTAGGCTTGTTGCTTTTTTTTTTCTTACGTTAGTCCCTGCTTACTGAGATTGTTAGTGACAAATCTGAATATCTTTATCAGACAACAGTTCATCGGTATCATAATTATATAGATCACTTCTGTTTTCTAAGAATGCCACAAAACATATATCACATTCATTATCCGGTCTTGTTCCTTGCGCCAGTCGAAACATGATGCTCTACGCTATGCAGTTTTTTTGTTTCCTTATGCTTTCGCTATGACCTGAGACTAACTCCAAGCTCTGTTTCTGTATGTCTTCATGATCCAAGTGGCATGGTCGCAAGAAGGAGCTCGAGATCGTGATAAGCTCCTCGAGGGCGAGGAAAGGAGGAGGCCCGCGGAAGCCGGCGGCCGTGAGGCGGAGGGCGGTGGAGAGGCGAGCTGAGGTAGACCTGGTGACGGAGGCCGCAGTTCCCTCGGGGCGTCTGCTGAAGGAGCTCCACTCGCCCTGCAAGGACGCACTCCCCTGCGCCGCCGACACCTGACCTTCACTGCTGAGCTCAGGGTAGCATGCATGCGGGGTGACGATGTGGATGGTCAAGTGACGATGTGTAACATGTTCTGAACACAGTGGTGCATCGTCGTTTGGGGTTTCCTTGTACACATTCTTTGTTGTTGTTGTAGTACTATGTGGTTTGTTGATGGGTGGATCTTATTGTTTTGTTTTCGTGTACAGTTCAATAACCTTCTTCTGTCCGAATATTATCGTCGAGCCGGGTTTTTTTTTCAGTATATATGTGCAAAGAGTAACAAGGAGTCCATTAGTCAGGTTGAAATGCCAGGGAAGAACAATAGGCCGGAGAAATAGCGAAGAGAGACCGCTGTCAGTCACGTTTCTTCAGACTTGGCTTTTTCTTCAGTTAACAACTGTCCAACTCGGCACACGGGCTCGCGGTACCTTTGCTCGCCGCTTTCCTTCGCTGGTGGCGCCCAAGCGCTTTACGTCTCGTCCACCTACTCACGCCCACGTGTGTGTGGCGATATCGACGCCGCCGGCGTCGTCCACCCCCGACTCGCCGCCGTCCGCCAGAACGTCACGCCGCCCAGGCGCCCAGCTCTTACTCCAACCGGCGAAACCCGCCTTCCCCCTCCCGGATCCCGACGGCCAGCCCGCCTCCTCCCCTGCTCTCCTGCCAAGAGCAGGCGTGCGGCGCGTGTGCTGCGCAACCCAGCCTAGGTCTCGCCCGCGGTGCCTCATCGCTGACACCGGGGCAAGAGGCGAGTACGCGCCGCGTCTTCCCACCTCCCATACCCTCTTCATCCTTTGCTTCTCCCTCTCCTAATCGAGGTCAGGTTTCCCCACTCTGCACTTGTACGCAACGGCGGAGCTTCACGAACAGGCCTGTTTGTTTTTTATTTTCTAACTGAGAGCAGCGTGTACTCTGTGCCTCACGAACAGGGCAGCTAGGTCTCTGCTCTCTCTCTTTTCTGTCTGTCTCACGAACTTGGCGGCGACCGAGCATGAGGACGGGGCTGTGGGCGTGACCGGCCGGCCGGCTGCAGCGCGGGGTGACGGCGTAGGTCAGCCGGAGGCCGGAGTATTGTATCCAAACGCCTCCTCTTGGCCGTCAGCAGCAGAAGTAGATCGTGCCCCTGCTCTGCTGCTCGCAGCCGCGGGCAGCCCGTCCTCCGTCCATCCGAGCTCCGGCGGTCCGGCCGTCCGACAAGTTCTCTCTGTGCGTGGTAAATTTCGCCTTTCCTCCCACAATCCCAATCCAACTCTTACTTTTTAGCTCCGATTTGTGCATATTAGAATTGGGGAAATTCTTGCTATGTCATAGATTTTGCATCAGAATTGAAATTTACAAATTGTTTTCCACTGTGTAGGTAGGAAGGGACGCTGGTAAAGGGCAAAAAAAAAAAAAAGACCAATCCATCGATTGATTTTTCAGAAAAAGAGAGCTGTATGTGAAGTTAGTGAATTGGCAGCCCCTGAACCAGTACACAATCTATTTAATTATATAAGTTCCTGAAATCACTACAAATTCAAGTTTCTCATTGTCGTTGTCCCCTATAAATTTACATGTCGTTTTACAGCTTCGCCCCTGCAAGATTTTGTTGAAGCTCCGCCACTGCTTGTATGCCGCTGGCCGCGCTCTGATTACTCACCAATTCCGTCTCGTGGCCGCTGTTTTCGATCTTACAGGGTTCGTCCTCGTCTGCGACAAAGCTAGCCTAGCATCCGTTGCTGCTGATCAGCAGCCATGTCGATGCAAATGGATGTGGACGGGCAGCCGAGTGAAGTGCAGGAGGAGACTGATGATCTGGTACTGCGTCCGTCCCTTCTGTTTCCTTCTTGTGCTAGTAAAACCTTAGCACTTGCCAGTCATTCTTCTCGAGCAAAATCACTCTCTGGCGTCGTCTATGAATAAGCTGGAAATGGTTCTTGAGATACACGATAAACTAAGTATAGTCAGTTAGCAGTAGTTATTTGTGTTTGTCATTACTAGAAGGGGCCATCTCCTTTTTTGTACCTCCACTTCTAGTCCCCGAGCATAATTATGTTTCTCGCGTTAGTCATCTGTCCACCCTGTTGTTTGCAGGAGAATTATACGTCTGAGAATGAAGTCTGTGGCATTTGTAGAGATGTCATCATCGACAGAGGAGTTTTGGATGGTTGCCAACACTGGTAGGGCTCAACCACGGTTCTATAACTTATCGAGCATTTGTGAACCTCTTCCATCACTTACCAAACATTTGTGCACTGCATATTTATCATTAAAGGTCTAGAGTGTCAAAATTTTGCTGCTAGAGAACTTTGTAGGTTACAATCTGTATTTAGTTTTGTGCAAGTATGCTGGTTAAACCTGTGTTCCGAGTGTCAATGCATATAGCTATTATACACCGTGCAAGTCATCCTTATTTCATAATCATGTACTCTAGTCCATCGTTACTTGCTTATTTTATTTCAAATGATTTTCCTTACCCATGCCATTTTAAGTTTAAGTTATGTAATTCCATTTTGGTTGGACATTGCCACAGTTGACTACATTCGCTTGGCATCAAATATTGTATCTATTACTGCTCACTGTAATATCTTCAGATTGACTTTTGTATATAAGAAAGTTCAGGAAATATGATATGTAGCCACAGAAGCACTGATATTGTATTTATTTTTTATTGAGTTGTATCAGGCCCATATGACCACACTAGTGTATACGTACTTTTACCCACAGCAATTGAGAGGAGTGAGAAGGATCCAGAAATTTCCCTCAAACCTTCAACTTTCACTGTGTGCTATGTCGATTTGTTTAAAATTTAAAACTCTAATATGATAACCTGATTTCATATAACAGGTTTTGCTATACATGCATCGACAACTGGTCTGCCATCACAAATCGCTGCCCCCTCTGCAAAATTGAATTTCAGCATATAACATGCACTCCAGTAAGTAAAATATATCCTTGGTGCTGGCAATCTTCCTTGAAAAAAAATTATCATCACCACTTGGAAATTCAATGGAAAGTACTTGGCTCAGTGCCTCAAGAGTCACGAGGTAGAACTGCATTGAATATAATAGTTTATTTTATTGAAGGTTTATGATAGTACTGGAGCTGGTATTGAAGACAATCACCCTTTAGCAAGGTAAGGTCACAAGGACTTGTACTGTCAGTTTGAGCATATCTTAGTTCAGAACTTTTGTTTGGTTAAGTGTTTAGGTTGTTTACTCTGTAGTTCCCTGTCACCTCATAAGCTACTCCCTCCGATCCATATTAATTGTGGCTGCCATTTTAATATGGATCGAAGGGAGTAGATATTATATTCTTGCTGCCATTTTTAGAGGCCTTTCATCTTTTGAGTTGTATATCCATTGCCAGCTTTAATAGAGAAATACTCTTACTCATTAAACTGTAGTGCTACTGGAAGCCCTTCCTTGGTCAGATATGCTAGCCATAAGCTGGCGCGTGAGTCACTGACATGATAAACAGAAAATCTTGCTGGCGTACTTTTATATGCTTGTCTGTAATAAAAAATTGTCTGCGAATTAATGCTATATCATTTGGTCCATGAAAGTCATGATTACAAATTTCTTTCTTAAACTGATGTGTGAAGAAATAAAATAAAGTTCATTTTCATTACTTCTCCTATTTGTTCTCCTTATTCTGCAGTGATGATGATGATTGGTATGTGCAAGGGGAAAGCAACTCACTTTCTTTCCCATCATTCTATATCGATGCAGAAGTAACAATATGCATATAGCCCTCATTCATTTTCGAACAAACATATTCACTATCTCCTGAAGTTGATCTGTGGCTTGCTATTTTTCCCCATTCCAGGCAGTACTTTGTTTGGATGGTGGCGATTGCATGATTCGGAGTGGACTTGTGGCAGCCGAGGATGATTCAACTCTAGATACATCAATTGCTTGTGATTCCTGTGATCTATGGTATATGTAACTGTATTATTATCCTGTATGTCCTTACTAGTTGAGTCTCGGCAACCAGTTCTGTTTCTAATTACTTTGATCCTTAAGTCAGGTATCATGCTATATGTGTGGGCTTTAATCCAGAAATTACATCTGAAGATTCGTGGTTGTGCCCAAGGTAATTTTATACTTTGATGCTTTCTGACTCTTCTTTTGATCACTCTATGCTGTTAGGAGTATCTGTGTTTTGCTTTGGGTTTGTCATGATGAAATTATCTCATTCTATAGATGCGTATATACTGAAGGGAGAAACAAGTTAGATGTTATCCCAAAGCAAATCATCAGTGAGGATTCTGATAGAACATCTGATGATGCATCATTTTCTGGGAGGGTGTCTGTATCTGTTGCAGATGATGGTGAAACTGCTCTTGTTGTCTCAATGGTTGGTGTAAATTCTGAAATTAAGGATGATTTAATAGGCAATTCCTCTAGATCACGCAATGTACCTCCGGAAATCAATCTTGTGGGCATGGTTTCTTCTAAGCCAATAAGAAGATCATCAGAACTTTCGCCAATACGTGAGTCAGCATGTATCTTATCTGGCACAGAGCATGCTAACATTTCAAATGAACAATTGGAAGTACCACAACATGTGCCATCTTATTCATTATTATGTGGAAGTAAGGAGGCTGAAAGTACAGGAGAGGAGACTTTGCTTCCTAGAAACAACAAAGAAAAATCTCCTGTCATCAAATCTGCACAACTTTCTTCAGCAGGTATGTTGTGTAGTTGCATATTCCAGCACAATACTTGATGGCTTCATACTTCTAGCTCATAAGAGATTAATATGCTTCCACACATGCCAACTTGTCATTCAATCATCATATTCAGATATTTTCAGTGCGTGATCTGCTGTTTAGTTGTATGTTTAGAAGTTTGTTGATCTTTTTGTAGTAGAAATTTGTTGATTTTTTTGGTACTCCCTCTGTCCTGATTAGTTGACACAGATTTTATCTAAATACAGATGTATTTACACACTAAAATACGTCTAAATACACAAATATGCCTCAACTAATTTGGGACGGAGGGAGTAGTACAAGCTTGTTGATTTCACAGTGTGACACGAATTTATACGGACCATGTATATGTGATAGCTTAGTTTACATGGCTAATAAGGATTATTACAATTGCCACACCAATGAAAAGTAATTCTTTTGTGTGCAAGGGGTTATGTGATCATCAAACTGTGCATCCAACATAACATCTTCGCTTTTTTACCAATACAGCTAGTAAGGTGGCAAAATCAGCTGACATTGATATGATCAACACAGACACAGTTCAGCAGGTGAAAAATGACCAGGACACCCAGTTGCCACCCGTGTAAGAATCTTTCACTTCTCACTCGCTTGCCAGAACCACTGATTGTCACACACTCACGTTAGAGTTGCATAGATCTAAACAATTTCATTTTAGTAATTGTTGGGTATTTTTCTCCAGGCAGGATAGACATGATACCAGTGGCATGGAATCAGGAAGTGAAATTAGCCATCCTGCGAAAAAGGCAAGATTGGAAGTGCCAGATCAGGAATTGCATATCATCGCAAACTCTGGCGTTTCTTCAACTGACTGTCACATTACTAGTGCAGCCGAAACTGTTGTCAGTGATACATCAAATATTGTCACACGGGATAAAGATGTCCCTGATATAATGAGTATAGTTGAAGGAGATAGCTACATGAGAGATCCTGGCAGGGAGCTGGCAAAGGCAGAAGAGCAGGAGATAAGCCTGGTCTTAGAATGAAGAAGATTTTCCACAAGGAAGGAAAAGAATCATCTGTTGTAGTTCAAAAGCTACAACGAGAGATAAGGGAAGTAGTAAGAGATAATGGTGTTGGTATACTCGAGAAGGATAATGGTTTTGATGAAAAACTTTTGACCGCGTTCCGTGCAGCAATTGGAAAGTCAATAGATGGACCAGACAAAAGACCCAACTCTTCGCTCTTAAGGAAGTCGTTGCTTCAAAAGGGAAAGATACGTGAGAGTCTGACCAAAAAGTTGTATGCCACATCCACAGGAAGGAGACGAAGTGCATGGCACCGTGATCGAGAAGTTGACTTCTGGAAACATCGTTGCTCTCCAGGGATAAATCCTGAAAAGATAGAGACACTACAATCAGTACTTCAGCTACTCAAGAAATCCTCTGAGACTGGCATGCACAAAGAAAGTGCTGAAGAGAAGAAAGCTTTTTTGTCCAGGTTATATCTTGCTGATGCATCAGTTGTTCCCAGAAAGGGTGATTTAAAACCTCTCTCTGCCCTAGAAGGATGCCCACCATTAGATAAAAATAGCCAAATAAAAGCTAACGATAGCAAATCAACAATCAAAATCAATTCGCCCAACAGCACCGGAAAAGTACCGAGTTCTTCGGCCCTGAATAAAGAAGCATCGAGCAGAAGAGAAAACAAAACTGGTCAGGCAGCACAGAATCAACAAAAACAGTCTGTTGGTGATATCAAGCATGACAAAAGAAAATGGGCTCTTGAGGTCCTGGCAAGAAAAAATGCTAGCTCTATTGCGAGCAAAGATCAAGCAGAAGGCACTGATGATCTCAGCAGGAGCTACCCTCTATTAGTACGTGTTAACTTATATAAAAAACGATACAATCAAAGTTTATTGAAAACTCTAGAAACACTAACTTGTTTGGTTTTCGTAGGCAAAACTTCCCGTGGATATGAGGCCACAGCTCACAACTGGTCGCCAGAATAAAGTCCCTATGTCGGTTAGACAGGTAATCATTAAGGGAGTCTTTTATTGTGCTTACACATTGCCAGCTTCGTCATTTTCTCCTACTTGGTTCCATTTCAACTAGATTCTGATTATAAATTGCAAGTTTACTTCTATTTTCAACGGCCAAACTGTCAACCAAACTTATGTATTTCAGGCGCAACTTTACCGCATCGCTGAGCATTATCTGCAGAGAGCAAATTTGGATGTTATTCGCAGATGTGCCGATACCGAATTGGCTATTGCTGATGTTGTCAATGTGGAATATAGTATTTACGGGAAGTCCAGTAGCAAATCAGTTTATGTGAATCTTTGCTCTCAGGCTACTCGCCAGTCTGCCGAGGCAAAGCTCGAGAATGACGCTTCAACTCTAACAGAAAAGACTGAACTTAGCAGTGATCCGATATCACAGCAGGTTAGAACTGAAAGTACCAGCATTAGTAGCAGTGGTGTGGAAGAAGCTATAGGCAGAGCAGGCCTTTTGGGTCTTCCTGCTACTGCTGGACAAGCTGATGAGTGTGAACTAGGTGGTGTGCCGGATCAAAATGCGAGTGAAGATACTGTTAGTTTCAACAGCATGGTGGAAGAAGCACTAAAAAGAGCAGGCCTCTTTGATTCCCCTCCTAACAGTCCAGAGAGAAAAATTACCACAGCCGAAGGTAATGCCAGTACAGTTTCCGGTTGTTCAGTTGTTGCACAACAAAAGGATAAAAATGCAGAGGATACTTCTTTGGTGGATTTGGACTCTGGACCGAGCAAAAGTTCTGATTCTAGAGTGAGGGATGCATCCCCACTTAAAGACGATGATGGTTCATCAGTGCAGGTTCTGGATGACGCAAATTGCCAAAACCTTAATACGGTGATGTCCTGTCAGGAACCAAAATGTAACTCTGAGGAGGATCAGAAATTGATACCCAGTGGAGAAACTGCAAGAGCAAATGAATCCTCTTCAGTGAACTTGGTGGAATCCGATAGACATAATGTGGCAGGCGATGAAACGAGTCAAACAGATAAGGGAACTGTAGTCGAGATGCCTGATGGCAGTCATCCGGAGAAGCCAAAAGAAATGGACGTTGCAACGAATGATTCCCATGATCAATCTTGCCATGGGAATAACTTGCCGAAAGAAGGTGAAGCAACTAGCCAACCAGTGAAATTGAGGTCCAGCAGTAAAGAGAAATCTCGCAGTGATAGTCAAGAATCGAACAGTAAACGTTCCAAAGGAGGCTCTAAGTCATCCACCAATCTAGCAGCACCTGATCCTGGCAGTAACAGCAGCGCTTCACATTCATCTAGTTCTGTATATAAGAAGGTACAGTAACACACACTTGTATGTTCTTCCGCTGGAACATCTATTTCTAGATCCTAGTAACTTCACTGTTTCGCTAAACCAATATGATTCCGAATATATATTTGTAACCACAAAGATTCTGAATATTCATGACTGCTAATTGGGTTCTGAATATCTCTCTGTAGGTCGAAATGTATGTGAAGGAGAACATCAGGCCGCTCTGCAAGAGCGGTGTGATCACCGTCGAGCAGTACAGGTGGGCTGTTGGCAAGACAGCAGAGAAGGTCATGAAGCACCACTCTGATGCTCAGAACGCCAACTTCCTGATCAAGGAGGGCGACAAGGTGAAGAAGCTCGCTCTGCAGTACGTCGAGGCGGCTCAGCAGAAGATGAATTGATCGATTAGCCCACCCGGGCGAGCTATGGCTGCTGTCGTGGTTGTGCAATTCGTGAACTCCACACAACACGGTCACGTTGACCGGCCGACCTGCCATTTCAAACGAGCTTTTGTTTTAACGACTTTTATGGTGGATCGCAAAGTAGAACAACTTCATCCTTGGGATTGGTGGGTTTATGTACTTAGACTCATTGAGTGGGGGAAAAGTGGCGAAGTTGGAATATATAGACCATTGCAAAGCAATGAGGTAATGGTGCAATTGTTATGGAAGTTTGGTGTTGTTTCCCGTTACCTAAAAAGAACAGGTTTAGCGGATGTGTTCCAAAAAGTGCTGTTTTAGCCCGGGCTCACTGGATCCATTTAAAAAAAATTGAAAACCATATTTTCATTTCTAATTTTTTTAAACGCATATGAGCAAATCTACATATCTAGCATGTAAGGCCAGATGTTTCTTTGTAATGTAAAAACAACAAATTGGGGCACTCCAAGCCTCCAACATGATTTTTTACGAGTCATATTTTTGTCTTCCTTGCACAACCCACAAAAGATGTATTTTCTTCACCAAACTTTTTGTGCTAACACAAAATGTCCTTACGTACATCCGAATATTTTTTTGATTTTTTTGACATTTTTTTAAATGTTTTACACAACGGGTGCATCTGCACCTGTGACCCAAAATGCCGTGTCCGTAAGACACATGTTTCATCGAAATATGTAAGACGTGCTTTTTCTTCTTAGATCCACAATTCTATGATTTTTGTGAAGCCTAAAGTATAATGTATTTTTGTAGCGAAAATGTACAAATACGTAGATCATATGAGTATGTCTCCATGCAAAAGAACTCCTTTTGTCCTAAAATACTTGATTTAGATTTGTCTAAATATGAATGTATATAAACGTGGAGATACATCTATGTTTAGACAAATCTTAGTCAATTATTTCGGGATTGAAGTACTATATTTTAAATTGTATTTTTGAAAGAAAAAAATGCTCTGGCGAGGAAAGAACGCACTCGGGTGTGTTGCTCGTATCCTTTGTTAAAACCAAACCTGTCGATCTCACCTCTCGAGCGCCGTCCCCACCTCCGCCGACACCCTTGACTCTCTCCACGGCCCGCACGCGCCTCCCTGCCACCCCGCTGTTGTTCCTGGCACACAAAGGCTCTCCGCCGTCTCCGGTGAGGTTCCACGACATGAAAGGTCAATGAAGTGCTACACCATCACTTTCTGTCGACACCAATATGGGAGGAAGAATCGTCTCAAAGAGGGGAGGATGTCACTCATATACGTGTGACTGATGGTGTGCTCAAATATAACGGGCTTGGAGGGAAAAAGAGGTTGATTGGGACCCTCATGTAAGAGAGAGGAAGGTTATTTCCATGTATGGCCCACAATCCCGTACTGAACAAGGAAGTAAAATCCCAATTCCCAAAACTCACGCTTCTCTCAGCCACATTCCCTTTTCTTACCTCCTCTCCAAGCAATCCATTCGATCGGGCCAGCACAGGGCCCGCGACGCTCAAACTGGGCCGCATTCCCAGACTGTTGTGTTTTGTGTCAAATAATGTGTACGTGTTGGGTTAGGTTTGGACTTAGAGTTGTATTAGGCGTGGTAGGTACGAGTAGTGTTAGAGTCGAACTCTTGTACCCTGGGTCTCCCATATAATGAGGGGAGCACCACACGTGTAACCTATGACGACTTGATAGCAACAGGCACGCAGGGGGAGCCGGCGGCTTGTGCCGGCGCCTAGGGCGGCCAGGGTTGCGGTATCAATGGGGAGGTGCGCCCGTAGTCATGCCCCGCAGATGTAGGCGAGTTCACCGAACTGCGTTAACAAATCTCGGTGTCGTCATCTTGCTGCGGATTGCTTGATTCTCGGTAGATCAATATTGCGCCTACAATTGCAACAATTGGTATCAGAGCAAGGTTGAAGGTCGCGGTTGTTGATCTAGAGGAAAAGCGGAAAAATCGATCGGCCGATCTGGAATATTGATGGCGGTAGTGCTATCGTATCGGGAGCCAGGGTAGCGGACTGGAGCAGGAAACTGCAAGTCGGCGGAGTGTTCCGGCGAGATCGGTAGGGATCGGAATTTTTTTTCGAGATCGCAGCATGCAGCGATGTTGGTGCTCGGCGTCTCGGCGAGATCGGATGGATCAGGAGGCGTATGGTCGTACGTGCACGTGGAGGCAAGGTCTTTTTTTTTTTTTTTGAAAACTAAAAGACTTTATTGATAAGCATTAAGAACATTTGACAAGCATCAGTCTAAGTGGTAAAACACTTGAGACTGTGACGACAGTACAGACAGAACACTGTCCTGATTGTAAGCACCTCACACTACAGAAAGTGGTTCTAAGAGCTAGCTTCGAGTAATGATGAGCCTTCACATTGTGTGCTCTAGAAACAAATGAGAGTCTGGTTGGATGAAAACAGGAAGAGGCTTGAACTTGGGAAACGGTGGCCCTAATCTGCCAAGGGCCTTCCGATGCATTCCGATCAGATGTAGCCGCCAAAGCAAGGACCTGTGAATCCGTGAGGAAGTAAGCATCTTGGAGTTGAAGGGCTTCTGCCACCTTTATCGCCAACAAGAGACCATAAGCTTCAGCCTGTAGAGGCGAGCCTACTGGAGGGGACAACGCTGCAACATAGATGTTAGAGGCATGGTGCTGTCGAAGTTGGATGTGGATGCCCAATCCTGCTTGCTGCAGCTGACCATCAGGTGATGGAGTCCAAGCAGCGTCCGAATATATTTGTACAGCTGTACCTGCAAAAGGATTATGGTGTTGTAGCATTTGATGTTGTCGGCATATCGTCTGATCATCAGTTGGTTGTTGGCTTTGCAATCTTGCATCAAAAATATGAAAGTCCTGCAATAAAGCTGAGAAGATAGCAAAGACTCTGTTTGGCTGTATTTTTGCACGGTTAAAAAGAGTATCATTTCTTGCTTTCCAAATACACCAAAGCATAGTGTAAAGATTATTAACTGACATGCAAGGATGATTTGAGTTTAACATGAAACTAAGTATGTCAGGAATAGAGTGGAGCTGTTGCCGTAAGAGATCAGTGTTGATGCACCATGGCTGCGAGAACCACACTGCTTTTGCAAAATGACAACCGAAAAACAAGTGCATATCATCCTCCTCTAAATCACACCTTGAGCAAATAACTGAAATATGAGTAGAAAAACGACCCGCTCTTTTACCTGTGGCTAGGGCTCTTCTTAATAGCCTCCAAGCAAAGGTCTGAACCTTTGGAATCATATGCTTCTCAGCCCAAACCTGATTGAGTAAGCTAACAACTTGTTGAGGGACTTGTTTAGGCCTTTGGTTTTGTGGCAGCTGCAAATTTTTGAAACAATGCTTATATGCACTTTTGGTAGAGAACTTCCCTGCAGGAGTCGGTTTCCAAACAAGCATGTCCTGGGACATATCATTAATGATAGGAGTGCTTAAAATGGCTGTGGCGACATGTGGAGCAAAAAGAGAGTTTACTAGATCACAGTTCCAAGTCTTAAGATTTGGCAGCCATAAATCTTTAATAGTAGCGGGATAGTTAAAAGGTGGTTGCTGTATGACTAGATCGTTATAAATGTTTTGCCAACCATTAAACCAAGGTGTACTCCAAATGGAAGAAGAACCATCCGCAATTTGAGTAAAACAAGCAGATTCCAAAAGAGGTTTTACCTTCAAAATGGCTGCCCAAAAAGCAGATTTTGGACAACTAGATTTAGCTCTCCAAAAAGATCTGTGATCCCCAACAAAAAAAAATCCTGATTAAATAGCTTCGTTTGCTCGTCCCTGTACTGAGAATCAAGTTGAGAAGCTGCAGTCAATCTTCGGTCGGGCAGCTACTGATTCAAGGTCTGCGATTCCGAGGCTGGTAGAGGTTATACCATGGTCCTCATGTGGAGAAAGCTCGGTGTTACTGATGGTACTGCTGGTCATCAAGTTGGGTCGGGTCTGATTCCAGATAGGGGAGATGCTCGTACTGTCGCCCCACCCTCTACAGCCATGAAATTTGTCGGATGGAATTCTCGAGGCAAAGGTAAGAGTCTTCGCAACTCAAATAAGATGGAATACCTTGCAAACATGATGAAGTCAACAGCTGCGCAAGTAACTTTTGTTTCTGAAACTCGTTCGTCTAAATGTACGGCTGCTGATCTAAATGATCGTTTCAATACTCATGCTAGTTTTGTTGTTCCCTCTATTGGCCTATCTGGGGGGCTTTGGCTGATGTGGTCCGACGAAATTCATCTCGACATCAAGCTATCTTGCAATTATTATATTCTCGCTCTAGCAGTGCATATTCCTACTAATGTAGAGTTCCTGCTTGCGTGTGTTTATGGCGATCCCCATCATAATAATACTGATATGATTTGGAATCACATTGCTGATTTTGTTTCGGACAACTTGGGAAAGCCTATGGTTTGTTTAGGGGACCTAAATAATATCATGCATAAAAAGAATCCTATGGAGCTAATGTTAATTACAATCGTATGAGAGCTTTTAATAATTATGTTAAGCAGTGCGGTTTGTTCGACCTAGGCTTTTCAGGACCTGCTTACACTTGGACGAACATGAGATTTTCTTCCGGTCCTATTTTCGAACGTCTTGATCGCTGCCTCGCTAATGCTGATTGGTGTACCTTGTTCCCTAGGACAAATGTTTTCAACCTGCCCATTATTCATAGTTTTAGCGATCATGCTCCTATTTTACTCTCAACCGAATCAAAATTTAAAAGGCCTAGACTCACCTTCAAATTTGAAAACTGGTGGCCTCTAGAAGAAGATTATCAATCCGTTGTAAAAAATAATTGGGCCTCTACTGCTAGCAAACCTTTCCATGTGCGCACTAACCAACTTGCAGGTACCCTCAAAGCTTGGTGCAAAAAGAAAAGGCCACTTCAGCAACAACTTGATCAACTACAAAATCAAATCACTGATATTCAGATGCAGCCTCCAAACCAGCAAGATCATACACTTGAAGCGAACCTAGTAGCCCAATATGAAGGAAACTTGACAAAGTTAAATGAATTCTACAAACAAAGAGCCAAAAAGCATTGGATCACACAAGGTGACAGGAACACAGCTTTTTTCCATCAAGCGGTCGCTAAGAGGAGGAGAAGAAATAGGATTATTTCCATTTTGGATAGTCAAGGGAAACATCTTTTTGATCCTCAAGAAATAGCTAACGAATTTGTCACTTATTTCCGAAATATCTTTCAAACTAGCTACCCTTCATATGGTAGACCTGCTGTTTTTTCTCTTATTAACCATGAGGTGCAGGACTTCACAAATTCTGTTCCTGACAAAGAAGAGATTTGGAACATCATAAAAGACATGAAGAAAGACGCCTCTCCGGGTCCGGATGGTTTTAATGTAGGTTTCTACCGGAATGCATGGAGTTGGATAGCTGAAGATATAACAAAATTGGTGAGGACCTTTTACGAAACAGGAACTATGCCTCCAAAGCTTAATGAAACACACATAGCACTTATTCCAAAAAAACTTGTTTGCATTTTGCCCTCTGACTTTAGGCCAATCAGTTTATGTAATGTGGTTTATAAAATTATCTCCAAGTCATTGGCCAACAGATTAAAGCCTCTTCTAGCTGATTACATACATCCCTCTCAACAGGCTTTCATAGAGGGTAGAAGGATTAGTGATAACATCATTGCAGCACAGGAAATTGCTCACTCTTTTAGTTTGAAATCTTTTAAGCAACAATGTTTCATGCTAAAGATTGATCTTGCTAAAGCTTTTGATAGACTTGAATGGTGTTTCATTGCTAGTGCTTTAGCTCGTAAAGGTTTGAATGCCCATTTCATTAAGTTGATACATGCTTGCATAGCTACTTCTACTTTCTCAGTTATTATCAATGGCCAATCGTTTGGTAAATTTCAGAATTCCAGAGGCATAAGACAGGGGTGTCCTCTCTCCCCCTCTCTTTTTATTCTGGCTGCTAATGAACTATCCTTGGCTCTCCAAGATGCTCTGAATAATAACAGGCTTTCAGGCATATCTTTGGGTCCCCAATGCCCTCCTATACACTCGTTAATGTTTGCAGATGACCTATTGGTGTGTGGTGCAGCAACAAAGCAAGAAGCTGAAGCCATCCTACGGATCTTAAATCATTTTTGCTCCCTTTCAGGACAAATCCCGAATTGGACAAAGTCGGGAATTATGTTTAGCGCTAATGTGAATTTGCAGCTCAGGCAAGAAATTAAAGGTTTGTTTCCTGTCCCTGATATTGACGCCTCTTTTATCCACCTAGGTCATCCTCTTATATTGCCAGCTAAGGACAGATCCGTTGCTTACTCTTTTGTTTATGATAAGTTCAAATCAAAGCTTACAACATATAAAGCAAATAGAATGTCTCACCCTGCTAGGCTTACTCTTATTAAATCTGTTTTCTCTTCTATCCCTGTTTATTACATGTCGCTCGGACGTTGGGCATGCAGCAGCGCATCAGCTGGCAGCTCGCAGCCCAAGGCCCAGCCTAGGTGGGACGCTCGCGTGAGACATGCGTGACAAGGTTGACCAGGTGGACGAACGAAGCTGCAGGAGAAAGGAGATTTGTTTGGATAAAAAAAAAAGGTGATCTGCACCATGGTATTCAGTGCATGGACGTGGCAACATGGCAAAGGAAAATGAGCATTGGGAGTTATGAGGCACATGTTAGGTGCACTCGGAGAGCTACCAGGGAGCTATTTCTTTTAATTTGTTGCTTAATTTGCACGGGTTGTACCGGAAGGCTGGCAGATTGACGACGTGCTGGAGCGTGTCGTGAGGATCATGCGTACACAGGGTGCCGGACAGTGCGCGGAAGGTGGACTGGGCACAGGGTGGAGCATGGGTGCAGTCGGATACGTTCGGCTGGGTCGGACTGGACAGTCTGACAGATCGACGGGATGTCGGTCGGACAGAAGACGGTGAAGATCGGCGACAACGACATAGGAGCGTGAGGGCTGATGGTGTCCGTACTCTGTGGCGTGGAAACACGTGGCGCATGGTTATGCGTGCTTCGACTTGCGGTGGCGCGGGGCCAATTCAAGATGGAGCGCTTATGGGATCTTGAGGTAGGCGGGGCGCGGGGTGGATTGATCATCTACCAAGGAGTCATGTTGAAGGTGGAGCTGGAGTCTCTAGCGGAGATTTCACTCGGCTGATGGAGGGGCTACGGCATAAGCTAGCGGAGAGTCGAAGCCTAGTCAGCGGGAAGGCGAGAGGCACCTGGTCCGGACTGGAGCTCAGGGTCTGGAGAGATGCGTGGAACTCGGCATCGGTCGGGTATGACTGATGGTTGTCTGCAGTGGGGACTGAGATGGTGCGGGTGCGCGACCCGGTAGATCTTGGCCAAGATTGCAGATGCTCGACGCGGTAGTAGCGACGAGGCGTGCGGTAAGCACGGGACACGGCGACAGACCAGGGCACAGGCGGTCAGACATGTGGTCAGATGGGTGTGCAGGGGTGCTGAAGCAGTGTTGGCGAGTATCGGATTAAAGTTGGTGACTGGGTCTATGGAGATTGACGCGTCAGGTGATAGACAGGAGTCGACCATGGGGAATCTGAGAAAGTGTTGGAGAGTCTGAAATGTCGGAAGCGTGGAGAGTGCATGGCCGTATATTCTGTGTTGTTCAGTGCACATGGCAAAGTGCGGATGACTAGATACAGAAGGAGGCGGAGAGCTATAGCTGTGGGACATGTAGAAGACTATCCAGGATGAGACGACTGTGAATTTGACTCAAGGTGACTAAAAGGCGACGGTGAAATTCCTTCAAGTTGGAAGCACTTTCACGCAGATCAGTGATCGGTGTGTGATGATGTTGAAACGGGAAGAAGGGACTACAGTTGCAGGTGGAGTCATATGGAGTCTGGGAGTAGCAGTGGAGCTCATGGAGACAACTCAAGTCCGGAGTACATGGAGGTTTGACGCATTGACGAATTCAAGGTGGTGGACAATATTCGCCAAGGTGGAGTTTGTTGTGTTTTGTGTCAAATATTGTGTACGTGTTGGGTTAGGTTTGGACTTAGAGTTGTATTAGGTGTGGTAGGTACGAGTAGTGTTAGAGTCGAACTCTTGTACCCTGGGTCTCCCATATAATGAGGGGAGCACCACACGTGTAACCTATGACGACTTGATAGCAACAGACACGCAGGGGGAGCCGGCGGCTTGTGCCGGCGCCTAGGGCGGCCAGGGTTGCGGTATCAATGGGGAGGTGCGCCCGTAGTCATGTCCCGCAGTTGTAGGCGAGTTCGCCGAACTGCGTTAACAAATCTCGGTGTCGTCATCTTGCTGCGGATTGCTTGATTCTCGGTAGATCAATATTGCGCCTACAATTGCAACACAGACCGTCTTCCCGAAACCGGGCCCCCACGGGCCTCCGCTCTCTACATATAGACCCGAGCCCGACCACGCTCCTGTGCTTGCGCTGCGCTTCGCAGAGGGAGGGAGGACTCGCGGCGTGACTGCCGCTGCCGGCACCGGCGAGCGACGTCGGCGGCCGCTCCCACCTCGGCGAGTCCCCGCCTCGCTCCTGCTACCCTCCGCTTCCTCCTCCCTCCTCCTCCTCCTAGGGTTTCGCCGACAGCCGTCTAACATTTCGCCGCGCTCGCTCCTCCGCCGCGGTTTCGTACAGGCACACGCCCTCCTCCTTCCTCCGCCGCGCGCTCCGGTGAACGCTGACGAGGTAGAAGACGCACGCCTCCTACGCCGCGTCGCCCGCTACTCCTCCGCCCGCCCACGTCCGTAAGTGCATCCCTCTCCTCCCCCTCTCGCCTCCTTCATCGGTCGCCGCGCGCGTACGCCAACCAACCAGGAGCCGCATCCCATGTTCCGGTGCCGTTAGCGGAGGGTCGATGCTCCGGTTTGGATCGGTTTCTCCTGAATTTCTGGTTGGTTTCGATCGATCGACGAACCAGCTGCGTGTATTGTGCATGTATTGCTGTCGTGGATGCGTGATTTCGTATGGTCAGGCATGGGTGGATTCAGGCGTGCGTCGCCTAGCTAGGTATGGGTGGATTCTGTGCGTGGATGCGTTCGTAGGATCCTGCGTTAGTGACCCACAGATTGGCATTCCTGCTGTTCGATATTTACAACTGCCCGTGGATGGGAATTTCTGGTGTTTGATATTTACATTCCTACTGTTTCTCGTGCTAGTTTGCATTGCAGCAAGTGTCGGAATGTTAGTTGTACATTAATTCCCGGCAATGTTTGCGATGGGTGTTTAAGATTAGATCGATTTTCTCCAAAACAAATTGGTTCATACCTAATTCATACGGCACATGAATGCATGTGTTTGTCGCCTCCTACATAAGACTTTGTGTGTCTTCTGAAATCAGTTGGGGTTCATTGTTGAGTAGATTCTTCTTCACCATACTGAATTACTAACTCTGTCAAGTTCAATCAACGGATTCCTCTTGTATTTCATCTATTTTACTTGTGCTAGTGTTATATTCTGAGCAACGTAACATCCTAGTACTGCTGAGCAATGCCTGAACTGATTTATCTCCCCCAATCAACTACTACTCCAGAAGTTTTTCTATCCAGTTACTTCCAGAAGTTTGTTCCGACTCTTTAGCTAGACCTGAAAGCATTAATTCTCCTTCCTTTGATGCTATACAACTGTGTATGCAAATCTGATGTGTTCTATATAGGAACTTCGTTCATTTGAACCTGTCTCATCTTGTGCATTGCAGCCATCATCAGGCATTGAGCCAGAGCAGGCTGATACCAGCAGCATGGCCGTTGAATCGGCGCAGATGGCTGATCTGAACAAGATGGCTGCCCCGAAACCTGCTGCTCCTCTGCCGCCAGGAAAAGTAACATATGCTTCTTCTTCCTTGAAGCAAACCACATTCCTCAAAATATGATCATCACACTCGGTCTGATCTGCGTGTACAATGCAGGCGGCTCAAGCACTGAACCAGGGCAAGGAGGTACGGGTGGCGTAAGCAACGTACCTGATGAGACCACACCACCACCAAACACTGAGCCAGAGCAGGCCGATGATACCAGCGGCATGGCCAGGGAAGCGCCGCAGATGGAAGAACAGCCCAGGGTCAACCTGAACTTCGACCTGAACGAACTACCATCCGACGAGGCTTCGACCTGAAGAAACTACCATGAATCTGGGTAAGCTCGCCTTACGTTCGTCAAGAGAAGTTGCTGTGGATCCCTTATGAGTTTTGCCCTGATCTGTGTTCTGTTCCTCTTGTGCAGTGATTGATGATGACAGTCTTCAGTTCAGTCACCTATTGTGCAGTGATGACCATAATCTTCAGCTCAGAGCATGTCACCCTTTTGTGCAGTGATGATGATGATAGTCTCTCCAGTTCTGACCATGTCGCCTTACCATCCTGATCATGATGCCCGTTCTAGGTTCATCCATACCGCTTGCTATCTGTCGAATATGCGACGACTCCTTGTAATAATCATGGTGGCCCTAGATGAAACTGATATGGTCGTTCAGAACGTACAAGCGTAGGAATAGCTGCTAGCATCGGTTATATAGTCTTGCAAAAGTATTCTGATCGATTTTGAAACCGCAAAAATTCTGCAGTGATAACAGCACAGGTTTTCTCTTATATTTGTGCGGTGATAGTAATGACAGTGTGTCTTGGTCGCGTTATTACGGCATTACAACACAAGCACTACATTACATATTCTGATGTACTCACTCCTTACCAGTTAAACAGCACCAATACTAGTGCAGGGTACGTAGTGTTACAGGCTACCAAACCTGCATTCACCCCTATATAGTTTTACACTCTTTGCTAGTATATGCTACTGGGAAAGCCATCGTGGCGTGCACAGAGGTGCTGCTCCATTTAGCAAGATCGGTCGCTGCCGAGCCTCGAGCTGTTGCAGACATCGTCCATTTTTTCGGGGATAATGTAGTGCCTCAACCTGCATCTTGGGAGATGAACCCTTGTTCAATGTTCATATAACCTGTGGACTAAGGGGGTAAAGAGGACGAGTCTCGATGCAAGATGTGTTATACCCTTTGTAAAATGGAGCTGTAGTGATGAACTTGATTAATCTGCAGTTTCCGTGATGAGCTCCTTGAGAACGTATTTTAGGCCGTTCATCTTTTTCCGGGCTCTCTGCAAAACATTTTTCATGAAAAGGTTGGCATCTACGACATCCCTGGGGTTTAGGGACAGTGTTTACCTTACCTTCCGAACCTCCACGATTTTGATTTCAGCATCGTTGAGCTGAGAACCGACTTTTTTCTCAGCATTCTGGAGGAGCTTTTTGTGTGTTACTTATGTCGATGCAATCATGAAAGAACACCATGTTCAGTGATAATTCAGGTGGCCAATGGTTTGAAAATACAGAGCATCGTTGAGCTGAGTACCAACTGTTTTCTCAGCATGTATGATGAATCATTCTATTTGCTTCTTAACAATGATAACAATGGGTGTTTCTTATAATCATGTGACAGTGCAGATTGGCCAATTGGGCAGTCTTTTAAACCAAAAACATAAGATTTAACCATATTATTCAGCAATATACTTCATGGAGGAAACGATTTTGGAATCATACAATTGAAATGTCTGGCTCAGTTATATGACATAAAGTTCCCAATCTATAAGCAGAGTGATCCAGTGGTGATACTTCATGAGGCTCCATTCTGACAAAGATTAAACATGATTCCACAATTTTGGAAGTTGGTGCCGTATCCATTTTGTAATTAGCAGTCCAACAAGTAAATGTTTTTTTCCATCGCGCAAGTGCAAGGTTTGAAGTTAAACTTACTCTGCTTGTCAGCTACTCCCTTAAGTTCTGCGTGATAGGCTTCAAAATCCTCAAGCGAGTTCTTGCAACCAAGCAACTGCTGATTTACCTCCTGCTTGAACTTCTCATGATGAATCCTTAACTGTTCTTGTTGCTCTAAAACCAGATGATAGGGGGGCAGGCAATGTTATGTCATTTGAGTAGTTAACTTTATTCAAGAGAAACAGCAGAGGGCATGCAGGAAACAGCAGAGGGAATTGAAGAAATAGGCTTTCGCCCCGCTATATTAATATAGCAACCACCCGAGACAATTTTGAGTCCACTGCTGGGCAAACAGCACAAACCAGCCCAAAAGGAAAGGAAGAGAAAACAAGGCCGACATCGGCGGATCAACGAAAACGAAAGTGACTCGCAACCGCTGCGTCCTCTCCGGCGAATTCCCACCACGATACTAGCGCTCTGAATCGCCGCGTACCAAACAGCACCTCCAAGAAGGAAAGCGACGACGACGACACTGCTGTCCGGACAGGTCCTAGG
The DNA here is from genome assembly GCA_947311845.1 of Poa pratensis. Classification (NCBI taxonomy): domain Eukaryota; kingdom Viridiplantae; phylum Streptophyta; class Magnoliopsida; order Poales; family Poaceae; genus Poa; species Poa pratensis. The sequence continues at coordinate 3,143,671 of CAMZMU010000065.1, forward strand.
GTTTCCCCCGGTACGCTCTGAGGAGTGGGGAAGGGGTACACCCGACGCCCTTCAAGAAGGAAGGCGACACTCGCAAGCGTCACCGCGTCGGTGTCTAACGACAGGGATTTCTCCCGACCCCCAAAAAACCACATCCTGGACTATCAGTAGCGCTCCACCAAACCTTGCCGCCCACCAACAGCAGAGGGAATTCACAAAGGAATCTTGCCACAAGTATGGCTATGAACCAAACAGATGAATAACTTGGTCAAACTTGCCCAATTTGTGGTCTGGCAAACAGGCAAAGTGTGGCATGGTTAGTATACCAACTAAACAGCTCCAAACCTCCATATATTACAGTAAATAATCCAAAGAGGGGCATGCAATAAATAAGAAAGAATCAAGCTGCACATTGGGTAACTGCGGGCATAATAAAAAAATGAGACATAAGTTTTTTTTCAAATTAATATTCCATATAACTGATTTTTAGATTTTATGCTTCAGTGTTGATGATGAGTACCCATTGTAGGATTTGAAAGTCGGGTACGAGAACCCCGATGACTGAACAAACTCGATCGACCACTCACAGTTTCTATAGGGCACGACCTCATCCACTGCACGAGTACATCACACAGAATTCAGTAACAAAGCAGTGAAATTCATCTTTTGAGTTTATTCTATTTGAATCAGCAACATTGTTTGTTTGTTACCTGTGCCATGGCAGAGCAGGATGGGCAGGGAGAGTGATCTCCTTGCCCTTAATTCATCAAATCACCAAGGTCTAAAGGATTTGTTACAATATTAGGAGCAGTGCCGGGTGTTCTTGGTAGATGAGATTCTGCAGAGAGTAGCAGAGCTGGACCAGCCCCTCGATGTCGTCCGACCGCATCCACCGAAGTGTCATCCACGTCGAACCCTGTTCCAGTGACTCACCACTCTACTTGTGTAAATCACAGGAATTCTTTCACAAAATAAACTCAGTTTAATTCCCGTAGCATTCAAGGAAAGTTCCCAGGTTTCAAACCGGGCCTCAAAATGCACAGCAAAGTTCCAAGGAAAAAAAAAACACAGGGAAATCCACCGAAAGCCGCGACAGGTCGGTTTGCTGCCATGGAGCATATTCACTTGATCTACTTGAGCAGTAAACCACAAGGCGAATAAACTTGGTTGCAGGACAAAACGATCTGCCCAGGCTACACTAGTGCACTTTGGTTATATTGTAACTAAAAGTGTCGAGAATATCAGGCCATAAGAGTGTTTCTAGTACAAAGTATCCATGCTATTGGGAAATTAAATTGTTGCAGGACAATTTGATTCAATAAGCTTTCGGATGGTTATCACTGGGGAAAAAAAATTAGCACGACAAGCCTTCAGGTTATCTGAAGGTGAATCGATGTCAACAGATGCAGTACTGTCCACAGAATTACAGAATTCATCGTTGAGAACTAAGCATCTGAACATAACAGTTTGAAATAGTAATGAAGCAAAACACTAAGAAAGTAAAATTGCTTCGAGTAGACCTACCGCAGTAATGTCCGCCCGCCGCCATGGCTCCTCTGCGGATGAAAAGACCGGAGCCTGAGGCGAGGAGCGGAGTGCCACCGCCCTTGGAGATGCAGTCTCGAGCTGGGCCTTTCACACCTGCACTGCCACTGATGTTCCGCCAAAATGGACAAACGGCTGTCGAGCTCAAGGACTAGGAGCCATTTATTTTAAAAATTACGAAAATCATATTTAAAGTTCAAAAACCTGAAAAGGGTTTGGATGTAGTCAATGATGTATATTAAGTGTGCAAAATCACAGTGTAAGATTTTTTTTGTATTCAGGGGTGCATAAAAATCACAAAATCTAACAAATTTTTTAAGTTTTGAAAATGTGCATTATTCAATATACTTAGATCCACATTATTATTATTTTGATTTGTATGTAACCTATAATACAAAGTACTACTCTCTCTGTCCATAATTCTAAATATTTTGACCAATTTATTGTTGACTAAATAGACATTGAAATGAGTGAATCAACACACTAAAATATTTTTAGATATGTACGAATCAGGAAAGAGTTAAAAAAAGGCTTATATTTAGAAACGGGGAGGGTATATCGCACTGAGATCTTACACACCTATAGTATATATCACTGGTACATATAGGCATTTTTCAAAAATCTCTAAAACTTAAAAAATGTGATTTTTAATCATTTCTAAAAATACTCTATCCGATTCATAGTAATCGTCGTTGAATCGAATGTATCTAGAACATCCGATTCAGCGACAATAATATGGATCGGAGGGAGTAGTCGATGATGATGCAAACACATTCACGAGTATCAACGTTTGAAATTCCATTTTATGTTGGGAACATGGATATTTATCAGGTATGTAGTGGCGGAGCTTGGGACGCATCGATGGGGGGACAAACGGACTAGAGAGGCATGTTGGACCAGAGTTCGGGAGGGGGGGAGGGGGGCAAATGGTCCAAATTCCACTAGTATTTGAGGAAAAGGCCAAAATGCAGTGGGTTTTAGTAAAAAAATAGTTGGGCTTGGGGGCGGCGGCCCCCTGTGACATGTGAATAGCTCCGCCGCTCCCATGATTTACTACTCAAACGAATAAAATATAGGTCCTACTCCCATGATTTACATGAGGGTTTTAAGAAAGAGTTAATACTTACGTTAATTCACGCGTTTTGGCACTCCACCCTTATAATCCCGAACGAAGGAAGTATGTGTCATAACAGTAGCCGAACCAACATGCAGCATGTGCGGTCGGTTTATATTCCAATTATGCGCTAGTTTTATAAAGGAAATCAGCGTAACAGATCTAGGTAGGAATAGCCCTCGTACTCACTCCGTTCTAAAATAAGTGTACTTATAGTTTTGTTCTAAGTCAAAAAAAAGTTTAACCAACTTTATAAAAAAAAGTATCAAACTTTATGATATTAAATTAATATACTACGTAACTATATTACAATAGGCATGTAGTGATATTAGTTTGATGTTGTAAATATTGTAATGTTTTTCTATATAGTTGGTCAAATTTAACAAATTTTGATTTAGAACAAACTTAAAAGGTAGACTTATTTAGGGATGGAGGGAGTACCCACGACATGGTACCGAGAGCCTTAGAGGACAGAGTACGATATGCCCCTCCGCTTCTTCAACGAACAAGAATGAGGCATATATGGCTTAGTTTAGGGGAAATCATCTTTTGCTCATAGGTGTAGATGCACCCACTACTTAAAATGACATTTTGAAATGTTATAATTCAAATAAAAATTTCGGATGAACACTCTGATAATCTAAGTTCGCACAAAATGTTTCTTGGAAAAATGACATTTTTTGTGTGATATAAAAAAAGACAAATTCCGGTGCTCCAAGATGAATTTTCACGAAACATTTATTTTTTACACGGGACACAAAAAGTCCTTTTCTGACAAGGTTTTGTGTGTGGATATAGAATGTTTGGATGTACACCTGGCATTTGTATTTAGAATTTTGACACTTTAAAAATATTTAAAAATTATTTTTCATCATGTGTACATCTACACCTATGAGTCAAAACATCATGTCCTTAATTTAGTGGCTAGTTTACTACTGCTATATGCTTCTTCCTATATTACAACTGGAAGGACACCCTGCGCGTTGTAGCAGAATTAATGTGTAAAAAAGAGTATAAGAGGTATGATAAATTATGTTGTCTAAAGAAATATGCAAAATTCAATCTATCATAGTCGAGAAGCTAAATTCTTTTAGAACAATGTCGAGATGCTAAATTTAATACACATGAGATGAGTGTGTATTATAAATTATTAATTTGAACAATTGAATGATACATGTAATGGATAATGTGTAGATTTCATAGTCTCTACTATATAGTACGAGTAGTGTTTCTTCCTCTCGTTTTTTCATACGTTGGTTTGGTACGTCGTCCCGTTCACTTACGTCGTCTTCCCGATCTTGGTTTTTGTAAATCGTATTAAACTCTAATTCCTACCGAGGCCCAGAAACGTCGCACGGCACGGCCCAATCAAAAAAAAAAAAACAATCCATAATGTTTAGGACCGCGGCTAAAAACAAGACGACCGGCCTGGAGGACGGCAACGAACAACCCGAGGAAGCCGACAGGGAGGGCGGAGCATTGCCGAGACCCGCGACGACTCCATCGACGGCGCGTCCTCCGACGGCGCTGCTTCTTGCCGCATGAGCATGCCGCGCAGTTCATCTCCGCCGGCATGTGGCACGGGCAAGGGATTGCCGAACGGGATTGCATCCTGCAATCTCCAAATAATCCAGATCGCGTATTCGATCTTTTCTTCTTTTCCTTCTACTCTTTGCCACAGTATATTTGGTGATGTACGGATCTGGCAGACCCCCACCCAGCAGCGCCATCCTTTTGAAGGTCAAACTGCTGCTGCTGCCGGAGTTCCTCGTGGAGTTCGAGGTGGTGCAGTGTCATGGTGAGATCAAGTAGGCTGGTGGAGCTCCGTGTTGATGACCGTGAGCTCCTCTACCATCACTCCTCTCAATCTGACCGATTCCTCTGCACGGCACGCTCTAGGAAACATCTGTGTTCTGACGTTCTTCACAGCCACAATCGGGCAGGCCAAGCGCATGGTGCTGCTAACGTTGCTCATTGGCGATTAAATCGTGATACTTCCAATTACATACGAAAACGCAGGTTCGTTCAGTGTTAATACAGTGAATTTGTAGATTTGCTCAGTGTCGCTGTTTTATCTCTGTAATTAGAAATATAGGGGATTCAAAGGCTGACAGTCTGTTGGTATTAAACCATGCGTGACGCCAAATGACAGCTCAAACAACATTTTATTGCATCATACTACTTGATACTCATGTAGGCGTGTGAATATGTAGCTAGATTACTAATACAATACATCTGTTTCACACAGCTGAAAAGGATTGACAGTGTCGTGTAAAAAAAAAGGATTGACAGTGATGAGTAAAAAACTAATAAAGTGTGTATACATAGTCTCTGGCGCAACTCTTTGGCGCGGTAGCACGGGAATACGCATGTGAGGGCAGGTCGGCCATGCATGCAAGCACAGGTGCTAGATTCAGGAATTTTCCTGCCCGAATTGTGTACGGACGCTGGTAAGAAAAGTGGAAAAACATCCTTCTGCGCCTCTTCGACACAATTTTTTTTTGTCTCCCGTTGCAACGCACGGGCACGTTTGCTAGTAATTAATAAATATTAGTGAAAATGACATGGACAGATGATTGGCTAAGATGATGGATGATGTGAATAGCTTATATGTTGAGATACAAAAACTTTAATATATGTCAGTGGGTTTTTATTACTTTATGAGAGATAAATATTAGTGAAAACGACCAGTATGATTTTCAGTGTATTTTTGTTTTTACTGGCGTGTTACGTCGAGTTTTTTTTTACGTCGAGTTTATACCAGTAGTTATTTTCCTAAATAAATATGAGATGGAAGATACCTTCGGTGTCTTTTCTCAACAAAAAAAAATGCTGTAAAAAAACAACAACAACAAAAAAGCGCAGACGCGAGAAGCCCAGCCCAACTCGACGCAGGCCGAAATGCGAACCAGCCTCAGTCTCCCCCTCCACCGCTCCACTCACTAACGCGAGAGCCCATTTCCACTCCGCCCCTCGCCGCTCTCGCCCGGCGGCGACGCATCCACCACGCCCCACGGACACACGGCCGACGGCGACGCGAGTGCCCAACATCTTGTAGGATCTACTCAACAACCTTGCTACAAGTTGCAAATGGCGCAGATATACTTCACATTGGCAAAGGGTTTTGCAGGAAAAGCTTCCGTCACAAATGCCGAGCATCTTGCTATGATCTTCGCAGAATGTTACGTTGATTCGTTTTCTTCCTTTTTAGCTGTTGCCCTTTGGTTGGTGTTAAAAGAAGGGCTTAGTTTTTGTAGTTGCTAGGCCTAGGTAGCTCAGGATCATGAACTTCGATGTTTAAAGTGTTGTACAGGTTTTTCGGGGTTTTCGATGTGTAACGTGCCTCCTCTTTTAGCTCAGTGTGGTTTTGATTAGAATGTCACTTTGAATATGTGGATGGTCGCATCTCTGAAGTTTGGCTTTGCTTGACCCATCTGCCATGTATTTTTTTGAGTCTTGTGATGTTTTTTGTTTGCAAAGAAAGACACATCCAACTTGATTAATGGACTGAGCAGCCTATCTATAACTAATGGGCCCCATGTATCAACTGTATCTCTTCAGATTCCAGACAGAGCTGTAATTGTTCAACCAGTTTGGTTCTTTGCTTCATTCTTAAGTTCTTCAGTAACACTTTCTGCTTAAATATAAGAAGTTCTCCTTCATTTCTATAGTCATCTTGATTATGTTTCTTTTTTGCCACTGTCCTGAAGGAAAAACAACAGCTATGTTGCAGCAACATTTGTTGTGGCATATGCACTGGAGCACATCAGCACATGACCAAGAAATGGCACTTCATCCAGTCCTCGTGTGGTGGCAGGAGCTGGAGTTTTTTTCAGTTTTATGCCAGTTTAGATGAGCATTGAGCACCAAGAGGAATGGGCATGCAGAGGAGATGATGGCAACGCAGGCTGGACCTCACTCTACTCTGCTCCAGCCCACCATCATGGAAGGCCAAAATGCCCATGCTGTTGCTGCAGGTACATGCATTTTAGCCAGCTTCTTCTTCACTTGGATCTGATGGTCAACTCCTGCAGGTCAGTCCTTCAACTTGACTCATGGCATCCCAGGTGAGTCATCCATCCATTGATCGACAGATTGACTTCCCTTTGCAACTAGGCAGGCAATCCATATTGCTCACCTTCTCAGCATAGATATATATATATATATATAGCATGGATCTTGTATGGTTTAATAATTCTCTTAGGAGTTACAAACGGGGCCTTTACATCAGCCGGATGGAGTTTTATTTCATTATCTGAAATACAATGCCGTGTCTGTGATGCAGGACTTGGCAAGACCAAAGCCTTCACAGGTGTAAGATGAGTAGCAACAAACAAGAGACTGGATGAGAAGCTATATAGGACGAGGACCGTTTCTTCTCCTGACACAGGTCTTCTCCAACCGTACCAACAACCTGGCCTTGGCCGATCGAGGCCGTCGGCCCGGTCACGGACGGTCCAGATCGTCGAAAAACCGCCGTGGCCACGGTCCCACATACACATTGAGCTGGAAAGAAGCAGCTAACAGGCTACTAGCAGCCCTGCCCTTACGGCCAGGGCACAGGGAGATGGGATGATTGATCCATCCAACGGACAGATCGTACGCCGGCCGGCCGTCCAGCCATTTGTCACAGATCGCATTGCATTGCGGCTTAATTGGAACAAGTGAGAGACAGGGACAGGGAAATGCATGAGATGGCCCTCACATGCAAGCTGCTAGAGACATGAGAATGTGAGGGGGAAATAATGCATATGGGCTTGGAGTTTTGGACGATGCTCCAGCAGGGCCACTGTGCTGGAGAATCGTTTGCTTCTGCGCGCAGGACATTGACCATGCTATAGTCTCCAGTTATTAGTCTATGGATACACTGTAGCAAGCACACTCTCAGGCCTACCTGCCTGCCTGTGTTTGCAATTGATTTCCTGTGATGACAAACAAGAGCTCATCAGCAACAACAACAAATGATCAGTGCAGATTACCCAGTAGAAATGCAACTGTGTGAAGCTGCTTCCTCCAGATTACCAGGTATATATTGACATGATCTCGCCCAATCCAGATTGATCAACTGGGAAATGTTGATGGGCTCCATTTGTTCATTTTCTTCAGCATATACAGTTTGGAGCTTAGCACATCAATGTCCATGCATGCATGCACATATCTACATAAGTTTCAGCACAGCTGCTGCTGCTGCTGCTGCTGTCTAGCAGCATCATGATTCATGAGTAGTAGTTTTCAGTGAGTGTTCTGCATGCCAGGGATAAAGAAGTAGGAATGGGCAAAGATGGAAGAGGGGTGGATAGGGGGGTAGGGGATCCCATGAAAAGGGAAAGCCCACCTTGTCTTCTTCCTCTTCTTCCTTCTCTCTTGACCATATCCATATGTATCTTTTCATCACTCTCATCCTCAGTTAACCTCTCTCTCGCTGACCACTGCAGTTTCAAGCTTCAATGACAAGCAGTGGTGATGAGGAAACACTGGGAGATAGCATACATGTGGAGCGAGCACGTGCTGTGGGGGGAGCCCCACTCACGTGCCATTGGCCATTGCTTGCTTGCTTGCATAATTAACCTTCAACTCTCAGTGCTCCAACACATGACTAGGAGCAAAGCAACCTACCCAAGAACTCAATCCGAAGGTGATGTGATGCTATACGAAATGACACACATTTAGATGCGTGCTGGAGAAAAATAAGTGATGTGTTAATATCTCTTGACGAACCTTCTTCCACTTTCTTTTTCTTCCAGAACACATTATTTTTTCACTGGAATGAAATCAACCAGGTTGATCGATCTTCATGTTGAGTCTTGTTCTGTTTCTTACCTGCCGTCCCCTGTTGGTTTATGTGTTGCCACCGAGCACTGCACTGTCTTGTTTGTTCCCCCTCGTACATTACTGCCTTTTTTTCTAGAGGGAAATCTGGAGGAAAAGAAAGCACAGAGAAAAGTAGAGAAAAGAACATGTCATGTCGACCATTCTTAGATCTAGGAAAAGTCAAGCTTCCAACTTTCAGTGAGCCACTTTACGATGCACATGTCAAGCCAATGGAGTAGTTGCCCTGATAGGGCATTTTATTCTAGTGCTTGCAAGTCATGTCAATATGATTATATAGCCCATGTCTTTCCATGATAGGTGCTACATACACATGAGATGTTAACTGAAAAGTTGCAGCGGTAATTAGCACAGGTCAGATTTGTTCTTCTAAGCCAGCCCGCTAATTCTGTACTATATCTTATATTATTTTTCAATGTAGTTTCTTCTGATAATGTACTGCAACAAGAGCAAGATAAGCCCTCCTATTGCAACAAAATATATAATATAAAATCTAGTAACTGAGCAAGGACTGAACCCTGCACATGCATGCATGCAGCTTTTAATCTAGCTGATCCTGATGGAGCCAATGATCTTGATTGGGTTCCATTGGATCCCCTTCCCTTGCACAGTCCTTCAGACCCAATCAACTGACAGTGACAACAGATTAAAGGATAAGCATAGCAAAACCCTTGTTTTGTGCTCTAGAGGGCTCACTGCATGGTAGTAGTAGATTAAGAACCAATTGACCCTTCATCCTGAGGCAACCGGCCATGCTATTTGTTTATCATACATGATGGTGATGCTGGTGTCATCTGAGGTCAGCATGGATGCAATACAATATGGGTTGTTGTTGTTGATGGAGCATCACACAGGTTACAAAGTACAACCAGGTCTTGAGTTGGAAGCAATGTGGGTGGGTCTTGTGTGTCATGCTGCTAATTATTTATTTATTATTCATATGTGACTGCCTGTGGTGGCTCCCAAGGCTGTGAAGCATCTGAGGAGAATAAATAATGGTGGCATCACAAGTGGAGAGTGATCTGCATTAAGTAGGACAGGTGTGCATTCATCTGCTTTTCTCCACTCACTCTTTAGGATTGTTCCCCCAATGCTCACATTTATGTTTTGGAAGGTGTCAAAGCTCACATGCTTCTCCTGCAGCCACTAATCCAATAACTTGCTTGACAGCTCCTACTATGGTGGGGTGTATCTTGAGGCTAGATTTTCCAGGGCTAAAACTAGGCCAACCAGCCTGGCAAATTTTGTTGTGAGCAGCAGCAGGACAGCTTCAATTATTTTTTTCTTCTTCTTTTCTTACCTTCTCTAAATCCAAAATGGATAAACATTTCCATGTTCACACTCTAAGCCGCCCTAAATTAGTTCTGAGCCTGCTGCAGCATTCAGTTGAGCCACCATTCATCTGTCGACTGCTGAATTTTCCTTTTGCAGTGCCAAGAGCTAAATTGCTTGCGAATTGAGGAGTAGATCACACTGTGCCTGTTCTTGCGTCAACAGTGCCAAAGAATCTGTGGATCTCATCATCAGCCGTGGCAAAAGTGTTTATTCCTCATTGGACCTGACCTGACCTGGCAGCTAGGGCATCACTCACATGGCCTCGTCTGCTCACTAAGCTCCCGGATCAAATCTGGTTGTTTAAGCGCTGCAAATCTCGGGAGAAACATGGCGACACGATCCCGGTACATTGCTTTGTACCCAGACTACTAGTGCTACTAATCTCTCTCTGTCTCTCTGATTAATCAATCAGTTCTCTCCATGGAAGCAGTAATTAATCGCAAGCATCAGAGACGGTTTGGTTTGGTGGCCGTATATATATGTGCTGTATATGTGGAGCTCTCACACACATGTAGATGCACATGTTTCCTGCTAAATTTTTTTAAATAATACACGAAAATTATTTAATTCTGGAAATATTACGCAAAATTTATTTTTTTCAAAAATATTCTCCAATCGGTTTTGCTGAAGCCGACAGGTGCCTGTCGTTGTTGGCGAAGACGAGTAGGTGCCTGTAGTCCTTGGCGGCGTACCAGTGGCGTGTATATGCTAGTGCACGCCACTAGTAAATATTACCAGTGGCGTGTTTTTGTCACTGCACGCCACTAGTCGTCTTCCCCAAAGACGACAAGGCACTAGTCGGCTTCGCCAAGGACGACAAGGCACCTGTCGGTTTCGCCAAGGACGACAGGCACCTGTCGGCTTCGCCAAGACCGACTGGATAATATTTTTGTAAAAAAAAAAAATTTGCGTATTATTTCCAGAATTAAATAATTTTCGTGTATTATTTAAAATAAATTAGCCCATGTTTCCTGCAGGCTGATTGGACCCGGATTAAGACCGGTCAAATCATGATCAGATCATCCTGGGATACTCGACGTGTTAAATATAGTAGCTACGAGATCTCATGCATGCATACATGGACAAACGCTATCCTGCAGACCAGACTAGATCCATTGTCTCTGATGAACACTTGCTGCTAAGCACTGTTTATATACATGTACAGATAATTAAGTTTAGCAGTGTGGAGTCATATTTAACAATCAAACATCTGTGCCTTCACTGCACTGTATGTATATCTCTATCTGCGTATTTTTTGCCTAATCTGGCCCTTTTGCCGAACTAATGACGTATGTGGCCGCTCCCGGGAACTAATTGCAAATCTGGCCCCCCGAGGTCGGCGCCAACGCAAATGGAGCCGAACTTGTGCAGTTCGGCGACGCGCCATTTCGCCGACCTACACAAGGTCGGCTCCATTTGCGTTGGCGCCGACCTCATGGGTCAGATTTGCAAATTTTGGTTGGCGCCGAACTGCACAAGTTCGGCTCCATTTGCGTTGGCACCGACCTCAAGGGCCAGATTTGCAATTAGTTCCCGGGAGCGGCCAGATACGTCATTAGTTCGGCAAAAGGGCCAGATTTGGCAAAAAATACTCTATATGCATCTGCATTTCTCACTTGCATGGCCCCCTGGAATAGGAAAAGAAAAGGAGAGAAACTTTTTGTGTAATATCGATCAGTTCCTCTAGATCCCCAAATCTTGAAGCATATTTGTAGTTTCCTGTTGATTAACTAAGGAGTAAATTTGTGATCTGTTAACTAACTAATTAACTACCTGCAGGAACAGGCATTAGCGTGAGGTGGTGCGGTAAGAAGAAGCGACCAGACCGAGTGAATTTTTCTTGCCCGACGACAGAAAACACGTGGTTGCTTGGGATGAGAGGGACAACCTACAGCCGCATGCAGCCTGTAAATACTGTACTGCCGCCGTACAAACAACAGGGTATAATACATGCATGACATGGCAGTTACCTGACCGAGAATATGTTGTAAACGTACTTTTTGTCGCGAAAAGGCGGAGAATTCTTACGGTGTACGTGTTATTTTGTTGTGATATGGAAATCCTAGTATTTCCCTTCTGTGCTGACTCAGTGACTCGGTTGTTTTGTACTACCTGGTAAGTGCTAATTCTTCGAGATGGTACTTTTACTAGTAGTATTTCCTTGTACTAACTCTACTGTTCTGCCTTTAAAAAGTGTTTAGTTGACACTTACGGGTTAAAAAACTTGCGTAAGTCACAGAAAAGAATTGTTTGGTTGCTCGCGCGAGGCAATGACCCGTACACGCATGATATTGACCAGGGTCATGACCTGGACGCACGTGATAATGGAGCTTCCAAGTGCAAAAGGATGCATGGAGTGGACTACGGCAATGTGGATTGGCAGAGGTACAGGACGGAATCCGCCATTTGGATTGGAGGGGCAAATTCATGTTGGAGGGGGCGCAAAATGGCTTAAAATTACTAAGTATAATCAAAAGTATTGTAGGGGTGCCTTACCCCGTGCTCATTTCATGTTGCTAGTGCTAGCTAGGGGTTTGATGAAATTCCGAAGTTAGTTGCTCATGAAGTACTAACTTAGTAGAAAATATCCATGAAGGTAAATTGTAAATGGGATGAATATTTGATAATTATGTGAGAGTTTATTTGTTTTATATGCAATTTGAGCTCAGATTAAAGTATGATTTGTGGGTTTTAGTGCCGTCCCGTCCCCGTCCCCGTCCTCACCGCCGTCGATCGCCCGCGCCGTCCCGTCGCCGGCACCACCTTGGTAAGCCTCTTGTTCTTATCTTTTTTTTTGAAAACAAAATTCTTACTTGTATGATTTAGATGCATAGTTACTTGTTTAATTTTCTTATTTGTATGATTGTTTGTTATATGTATAGTGCCATGGTTTTGATATCCGTCCCCGTCGGCCCTCATCCGGTCTATAATTCGGATGTGGTATATTATCTTTTATAACTACTTGTTTCATTTCGTGTTTATGACAATTATGCCGACCAACTTGACATAGATATTTTTATCTAGGAGGTATGTGAACCGGAAATTCCAACCGACCCTCTTGTCGAGAAATTAAATTTAGTTGAAAAAGAAAACGATGATTTGAAAGAAAAATTGAAAAGAATTGAAGAAGAGAAGAAGAAATTGGAGTTGTATGTTGTCGATGTCGTCGATGATCACAAGATCAAGATGGTTGCAATGCGCTTGAAGATTAGAAAGATTAGGAAATATGCCATTAATAAAGAGCCTTGGTATCATTATGTTGTTGGATCAATGGTTACCTTAGTTGCGATTTTGATCGCATTTGTTGTTGCATTTAAATGCCTTAGATAGTTGTATGTTAGTTTCAATGTTGTTTTATGAGAACTATGTATGAACTTTACGTATAGATTTTTGCAATAAGAACATTTGGTCACTACTCTACTTTGGTTTTAATGTGATGAACTTGTATTAATTTGGTCACTTCTCTATTCATGATGTTGTGTAATGGTTTTTGATATACTTATATAATGCAGATGAGACGGCATTGGATGTACGTTGACCGACGCTCTCAGGAGTTCATTAATGGCCTGCATTATTTTATCGGTGTGGCTGAGGCAAACAAGCGGAATGGTTTTATGTGTTGTCCATGTAGTGTCTGTAAGAATACGAAGGATTACTCTTCCTCAAAAACCCTTCACATCCACCTGTTGCAGTCCGGTTTCATATCCGGCTATAATTGTTGGACCAAGCACGGACAAAGAGGGGTTATAATGGAAGACAATGAAGAAGAAGAGGATGATGACAACTATCCTATGTTCCCTGAACATGGTGGTACTACAATGGGGAAAGAAGCTGAAGAAGAGGCCATTGTTGATGAGCCTGATGATGATCTTGGTCGGGCCATTCTTGATGCACAGATAAACTACGAAGGTGAAAACGAGAGGCTGAAGTTGGAGCGCATGTTAGAGGATCACAAAAAATTGTTGTACCCAAATTGTGAAGATGGCCAGAAAAAACTGGGTACCACACTGGAATTGCTACAATGGAAAGCAGAGAATGGTGTATCTTACGAGGGATTTGAAAAGTTGCTGAAAATGATAAAGAAGATGCTTCCAAAGGATAACGAATTGCCCGTCAGTACGTACGAAGCAAAGAAGGTTGTCTGCCCTCTAAGATTAGAGGTGCAAAAGATACATGCATGCATTAATAACTGCATCCTCTGCCGCGGTGAGGAGTACGAGAATTTGAATGCATGCCTGGTATGCGGTGCATTGCGGTATAAGATCAGGAGAGATGACCCTGGTGATGTTGAGGGCGAGCGCCCTAGGAAGAGGGTTCCTGCCAAGGTGATGTGGTATTCTCCTATAATACCACGGTTGAAACGTTTGTTCCAAAACAAAGAGCATGCCAAGTTATTGCGATGGCACAAAGAAGACCGTAATAAAGACGTGATGTTGAGACTCCCCGCTGATGGGTCGCAGTGGAGAAAAATCGAGAGAGAGTTGGTGTTCCCATTGTTTGAGTACCCATTGTGAAGCTATGTGCATTCCTCAATGCAATTTCTCAGAAGGTAATCGATGTAAAAATTCTACAAAGGTTACAGAAGGATGTGGTCCAATGTCTTGTCAGCTTCGAGTTGGTGTTCCCACCATCCTTCTTCAATATTATGACGCACCTCCTAGTTCACCTAGTCGAAGAGATTACCATTCTTGGTCCTGTATTTCTACACAATATGTTCCCCCTTTGAGAGGTTCATGGGAGTCTTAAAGAAATATGTTCATAACCATGTTAGGCCAGAAGGAAGCATCTCCAAGGGCGATGGAACAGAGGAGGTCATTGAGTTTTGTGTTGACTTTATTCCTGACATTAAGCCGATTGGTGTTCCTCAATCGCGGCATGAGGGAGACTGAGTGGAAAAGGCACGCTAGGAAAGAAAGCAATAATAATTATGGACGGGCATTCTTTCACTCATGCACACTACACAGTTCTACAAAGTTCCACCTTGGTGGCTCCGTATATCGAGGAACACATGAATATTGTACGCTCCGAAAACCCAGAGCAGTCTGACTCCTGGATTAAACGAAAACACATAGAGACTTTCGGCGGTTGGTTGCAAACACATCTCATGAATAACACCACTAGTGGAGAACTGCTGTACTTGTTGGCCAGGTCACCATCTTCCAGTGGCGACGCTAGAAACTAAACAATGGGTATTCATTCCAAAAAAAAAAATTTTGCTCTACACGTAGTATATGAAGGAAACAAGGGAACAGAGAATTAGAACTTGCATTTGGTCAATTAATCCTACTATTTCACCATTATACAAACTAGTAGGAGCAAATCAAGCGAATAGCGAAGCAATCCACGAAATTGGGGGCGAGGCGGCCGTACCTTCTTCGCTGCTGCGCGGGGCGGAAGAGGAGGGGCGCGGGCGGGCGGGGGCAGGGCGCCGCGGTGGCGGGCGCGGGGGAGAAAAGGGGGGGGGGGCGGGCCGGCGGGGCCGTCGCCTGCTCCGAGAGAGACCGTCCCTGACTGCATCGGCTCGGCCGGCGGCGGCGCTTCTCTGCGTCTCGAGGTGAGGGAAGAGGAAAAAGGGTAGAGGTCTCTGCGTCGTTGCGTTGCGAAGGAACGCGACGTGCGTGCTGACTGTTGAGCGAAATTGGGCTTCCATTGCTTTTTCCGCCTTAGTGGGCTGGGCCAAATATGTACACATTTTTTCTCGCGTCAGAATCTTGGGTATTCCCTGGAAGACAGGGAATACACGCTGGCGCCGCCCCTGCCATCTTCGACTATATTGACTTTCCAAAGGTACGAGATAAATGGGAATACATTTTACACGACCGCCTAAGATAAAAAAAAGCACCAACCAAAACAGTGGTGTCCGCTTTGATGCAATAAACAACAATGGGCAAAAGGACACATATTATGGTTACATAGAGGAGATATGGGAACTTGACTATGGACCTTCTTTTAAGGTCCCTTTGTTTCGGGGAAAATGGGTCAAGCTGACAGGCGGGGTAAAGGTAGACCAGCAGTACGGAATGACAACGGTGGATCTCAACAATCTTCTGTACAGAGACGAACCATTCGTCCTAGCCAATGATGTGGCTCAGGTTTTTTATGTGAAGGACATGTCTACCGGACCGAAAAAAAGAAAAAAAAGCAAGTGAATACATCATACGATGAGCCAAAACACCACATAGTTCTTTCAGGGAAAAGAAACATCGTGGGAGTGGAGCACAAGACAGACATGTCAGAAGATTACAATAAGTTTGATGAAATTCCGCCCTTCACAGTGAACACTGACCCAAGCATCCTGTTAAATAATGAAGATTCTCCATGGTTACGACGCAATCATAAGCAAGGGACACGCGCGAAGAAAAAGTATTATACCCCAACACTAGATAGGGATGTTGGTGATGTGTAATAATGTATTAAACCTTTTATGTAACTGTGTTCTGAAAACCCAGAAGAAAACTCTAAACATTGATTTTTGGTTCTAGTTTTATGAGGCAGAGGACTCCATTTGCAACCAAGTGCAACAAAAATATTGGATGTTCCAAACGTTGTTGAGGATGTTTTTTAGAAACTAATTTGACTTGATTTGGACAATAAATCAATACATATAAAAGAAATCAATAGATAATTGAACAATTAAATCAATATAGACAATTAAACAATTAAATCAAATATAGATATGATTCAAATATAGATATGAGTTATACAAATATAGATATGTTTTCACAAATATAGACAATTAAACATGTAAATCAAATAGATATAAAAGAAATCAGAAAAAAGAAAAAGGAACGAGAGAAAAAAACAATTCCAAAAGCCCATTTAGTCCCGGTTGGCATTAAAGGTGGGCTTCGCGCGCGAATTTTCGCGGCCGGCCCAAAAGTAGACCGACTAAAGGACCTTTAGTCCCGGTTCGTGGTGCCAACCGGGACTAAAGGTCCTTTAGTCCATTTTAGATCTCCCGATCGGCCATATTCCTCGTCGCGCATCAGTTGTTGCTCCTCTCCCCAACGCAGTTAGTCCCCCCACGCCGCCGTCGCCTCCCGTCCCCTGGCCAGCCCCGACGCCGCCGTCGCCTCCCGTCCCGTCCCCTGCCACGACGCCGCCGTCGCCTCCCGTCCCCTGCCTCGACGCCGCCGTCGCCGATCCCCTCCCCTTCCTTGCGTTGCAGGAGGCCCTACTGATCGAGGTGCTGCCCCCTCCCCCTCGAAGACGCCGCCGTCGATCGCCTCCCCTCCCCTGCCTCGCGCTGCAGGCCGGAGGCCCGCCCGAGTGCTGCGCCCTGCCCTCCTCCCCCTCCAAGAAGCGCCGTCGTCGCCTCCCCTCCCCCGCCCGAGGTTGCTGCCCTGCACTCCTCCCCCTCCAATAAATTGTGTATTATTGTTATGTTTATAATTTTGCTATGTTTATAATTGCTATGTTTATAATTTTGAACATTGCTATGTTTATAATTTTGAACATTTGAGTATATTTGAACATTGCTAGTAATTTTGAGTAACTTAAATTCTATAATTTTGAACATTCTAGAAATGTTATAGGAAATGTTATATCTAGAACTTAATGCTGCGCAATTTTAATTTGCTATGGGATCAAATCCATTAGCCGTTTGTTGCTGCAATTTTAATTTGCTACGGGATCAAATCAAGTCATTTTTCTGCAGATGATTGATACATGTTTAAATACATCGGGCAGAATGAATCACATATAAAAATGACGATAAATTGAATTTAGAATGCATTGAGATAGGTATGTAGGGGTATATTTTCCTGTGTAGTGTATTTTCTTGTCTTGTGATGAATATTGTGTATAAGAAATATTGTTGATGAATATTGTGTATAAGAAATATTGTTGATGAATATTGTGTATATGAAGATGAATATTGTTGATTATTGTGTATATGAAGATGAATATTGTTGAATATTGTGTATAACAAATATTGTATATGAAGATGAATATTGTTGATGAATATTGTGTATATGAAGATGAATATTGTTGATTATTGTGTATATGAAGATGAATATTGTTGAATATTGTGTATAACAAATATTGTGTATGAAGATGAATATTGTTGATGAATATTGTGTATATGAAGATGAATATTGTGTATATGAAGATGAATATTGTTGATGATTATTATGTATATGAAGATGAATATTGTGTGCAACTCCTGATTATTGATAATTGCAACTAAAATATCATATTACATTCGGTTTGCAGTTAAGCTATGGACGACCACGAGAGAGACGCGGAACAAGCAATATTCCAAATAATATGCTCCGGTGGAATAGATGACGGCTCACAATATCTGAATGAGTCCGTTGAGGGAATTGAGCTAGATACAAGCAATGATGGCACCGAAAATGTTGGACACTTCACGGAGTCCGGCGAGGTATATTAAGCCTCTCGTGATCACTAAATGCATTAATTGATTTGTATATATATATTAACGAATATTTCTTCTTTTAGCCCTCCGGATGGAGCCAATCTGATAGAAGGCAACGAGGCCCGACCAAAAAGCTGGGCGATGGTCAAAGGTTCGCGATCGACTAAGTTGCTGATGATGGCGCACCGCTTGAACCCACAGAGAACGCACGAATTTTAAATCAATGCGGAGTTATTGTTAGGGACAACATCCCGATCACCACTCGAGAATGGAATAAGCCAAAGGTAGACGATGGAGCTAGTTATGTCGACCAAAGATCCAAAGATTTTCTTTGGGAGACGCTCTTGTCACATTTCACCCTACCGCCAGATCTCACAGATGGCATGAAGTTGAAAGTCAAGGAGTGGGCTCTTAAGAAGATGGCCACACAATTCCAGACCTTCAAGAAAAAATTATGGAGTACATATACGAAGAAAAAAGAAACTCCAACATTCACTGGAGCACTAGAGAAGATAAAAGATCACTGGGACGAATTTGTGGCGTACAAGCAATCGTCTGAAGCTGTGGCAAGGTCGGAAAAAATAAGGAAAATGCTGCGAAAAAGAAATATCACCATACCATGGGGACAGGTGGCTACAAGACTGATGTGCCTAAGTGGGAAAAAATGACGCCGACCTGATTGCTAAAGGGATCACTCCAGCTACAGCGGAATGGCCCGAGAGGTCCAAGCACTGGTTGTACGGGCATGGGGCATCGTTGGACCCACAGACAGGGCAGATTATTGCAAAGGAAAAATAAGGAAAAAATTCAAACGGTCTCCACAAAGCTTGTTAAAGCAATAGAAAAAGTTCAAAAGGGAACGTTCCAGCCCGAGAGAGAGAACGACAAGCTGACACTCGCCCTCGGCAATCCTGAACACACAGGACGAACACGAGGCAAAGGCGCCGATGTTACGTGGAGGGCTGGGTTTCCGGAGTGGAATGACAGTAATAGAAGCCGTTAGAGAAAAAAGAAGCAGGAGGCAGACGGATCCAACGGCTAGAAAAAAATCACAAGGAATTGCAACGCATGTTCCTGCGGCAGCAGGAGCAACTGGACACAATTAGCCAGCAAAGGGCATCTGAGCGGCAGCAAGAAGATCCTGCATTCGATAGTATCGTCCCATCTCAGCTGAAAAGCAGCGTGGGTTCCACGGCGGTCCTGGCTGATCGTGATGCACTGATGGATGAAGCACCGATGGCTCGCTACCCCGTGGATGATATCACGGAGAAGAAAATGTGTGATCTACATCAGTCAATGAAGAACATATCCTTCAAGGTGGCGGTCGGCTTTGCTTTACCTAATGAACCTGGAGCATGCTTACATGGCCGTCATATTCCAGCTGGCTATGCTCGTGTCGGGGTGGATGAAGTTCTGAAGGGATATGAGACACTGGAGCTTGACATGGCTGGAGGTGAAGGGGAGACGACACTGGGAGAAGTCAAGGGTGCTATCATTCTATGGAAAAAGGAATACATCGTGTTTGCAGACTCCACCCCTCCACGGACTCCTCCTTGTAGCAATCCACCTCAGCAAAGTCCACCCCTCCCCGATAGGGACCCCAGCGCGAGTCCATCTCGATCTCCGGCGCATCAGCCGTCTCCGCCCACTAAGTTGCTAAAGCGGAAGCCCCCGCTTCGCCGACTAAGAAGAAAGGTAGAAAGAAGAAAACCAAGGACGACGAGACTCCTGCCAAGTTTCCTTACAAAATGAGTGATGAGGAACTTGACAGGGTTGTGGCTGCCGATGTGAAAAAACAACTTGCACCGAAAAAGCCCGAGCCAAAGGAGAAACTAGCTGAGGAGGTCGTTGTGCGCTTCGTGAAGAACTTAGTGGACCGACCACCGTCAGATGTGGCTAATAGGCCATCAGACTATGAGCGCACTATTCAGAAGTCATATAGCGAACAAATGAAGCAGGCGAGAAGTAGTGCAAAAAGCGGGAAAAAAGTTCCCCAGCTCGGAGAACAAGAAATACAATCGGTCCCCCGCTGAAGGTGTTTCCCAATAAGGACGTACACAACGACAGTACTGGTCAACTCATAGGCGACACTGGTTTCCCCATGGCTGATGTAGCATGGAAATATGTTCACGGGAAGTCTCTGGTCAGACCTGAGCAGGTCCCGAATCAACCAACACAAATGCGAAGATTGCATGAGTGGTACATGAGAGTCGCAAAGGAAGGGCGAATCATGCTCATGGTGGCAGTTAAGGAAGAACACTTTCCAAGAATACGAGATTTGTATTGATTTTCCCGAAATTTTTCAGTTGTACAATCAAGACGCCCTCGACAAATCCATCGTCAGTTGCTATTGTCTGTAAGTGATTTATTTCTGTAATTTAAGTCTTTAGCTCAGCTCGTTCATTGCCTGTAATTATCCTCACTATATTCTTTTGTACGCTATTATGCAGAATGAAGATTCTCGAATGCAAAAAGGAGAGAATCTATGACATTGGGTTTATTGACCCAAATACCATTCATGAAATAACCATACAAAACCATGCCAAGGACACAGAGAACTTTTGCTAAGGTTTTTAAAGGAACAAAATGTCAGAACAGAAATAATTTTTCCTTACAACTTCAGATGAGTGTTGCTGTCTTGTACACATTCTATTTTGCTTACTCGATGTTTAGGGAAATTGATGAGTTATGCATGCCTGCGTATATAAACGTGCTCAGCTTACACTGGATTCTGCTAATCATTAGTCCCGACGCTGGAATCGTTGAAATCATGGACTCATTAAGGAAAGATCCTAGAGAATACCCCAGCGTGATTCAAATGCTCCAGAAGTGATTTCAATCATTATCGCACTATATCGGCCTCTTTCGTTCATTTCCTGATATCAAGTAATTAATAACTCCTTTATTCATTTTCTTTGCGGGGCAGGGTTTGGAAACGGTTCATCAAGGATGAAGTTGGTGAATGGAAACCGGAGCTGCGTTTTCATTGTACCAAGGTATACTAGCTAGGTCCGCGCATCTCTTTAATTCTAGTTTCAATACCATTATCATGCTTGATTATTATTTGATTGAATTCTATTCTCGTACAGTACTGCCTGAGGCAGTAACAGGGGACTAATTTATGTGCATACTACGTTTACGAGTTCATTCACATGACGACCAGTGGGAACCGCAGAGATGGAAGACAAATTGAAGTACGTAAACACTATTCATAATTTTATTTTATTACCATTAATTGTGTTGAGTTTCATTCATAATTTTGTTTTATGTTGATTTGATATATATACACACAACTCATATATTCATATTGATCTCCTTCTTTAAAGATGGAAAGGATGCGGGACAAACTCCTACCAAAGAACCGCATAAAACAATTCAAGAGGAATTGGCAAGTTTTTTGCTTATGGAGGTCATATCTCCAGCTGGGGAATTCCATTGCCGCTAATGCCTCCATGTATTTTAATGATCTCCATAGCGGCCTATGAGATGACTAGGTTCTTTTTGCTTATGGAGGTCATATCTCCAGCTGGCGATACGAGGCGGCGGCCGCGAGTGGCGGTGGCAGGCAGCGAGGCCAGCACATGTTTCACGTGCACGTAGGATATATAATGGCGTAATGATTTGCCCCTGTTGGTACATACCTAGCGTACTTACCATGGACCTCTCAACTTATACGTGCCTAGCGTATGAACCTATCTCGATCTATTTATACGGAGGGACTACATCAGTAGCACGCATGCCTTGTACTGCCTTGCACCTGTATATCTAGCTGAGATTCTGCACGCGCGTATACGTAACAGTACGACATAACATACGTGCGCCGGCTATGTTTCATAGGCCGGTCCATCGATCATGCCGAGATCAATAACAGCCGCTCGGCTCGATCGACCGACTCATGCATGCACCGACATATCCATGCGTGTGACGTGGAGGCCACGTACGCGCCTAGCTAGGCAGTCAGTGTGGAGGATGGGAACGGAAATGTTTTTATGGAATCTTGCCAGCCAGAGGAAGATTCTGTGGAGAATGGCAAGGCTGGATTTTGCCTAGTCAAATTAAGCTGTTAGCGAGGTAAGTACACGCACGATCGCAAGGGGAAAAAAAAGGGGTAAGTACACGCTGTTTTTTCTGCATACATAGCAAGCTAGCTAGCTAGGCTGGACCAGAGGAATCAGGGGGTGTGCTTCCTTCCCCGTGAGATGGAGATCGGCTCCGGGCCCGCTGGCCAGCGTGGCGCCAGCTAGTCACCCAGCCAGCCTGCCAGCTAGTAGATCGTGAGGCCACCAATCACGCACGCCCCGTGCGGATATATTCCTACAGATGGAAAATGGAATCTGTGGTTTTAGAAAATTGTTTATTTCGGGAAAATGTTTAGGAGCAGATAAATTATGCGTGACGTCGTACCTTTCTCTACGTGGAATATGGTTTTTCTCGTGCCTCCCGAATCGATTTGATTTTTCCACTTGAAATTTTAAACGTTTCCTAGGCACTAAGTTTTCCTTTGGAATTTGGAGGGGTTTTGAAAAATACTTGTTTTATCACGTTTCTTGGATCCAAGATTTTGTTATTTTTGTGTGTGCAGCCTAGAGCATAAAGTGTTCTATATTATAATTGCGATTTTACGCAACTTGCAAGATACCTGGAGCCCGAGCTCACAAACTCACATTCATATACTTCTCGTGTATTTGGTTTTCTCATACTTTCCAAATCAGTTTGATTTCAATTTTAAATTTCACATGTTTCATAGGACATCACATCTCCGGCTTACTAAGTTTTCTTCGAGTTTTAGGGTTGAAAGTATGTATTTTCACATTTTCTTTGATCAAAGCTTCTTGTATTGTTTTGTAGATCATAATATAAAGTATTTTATAGTGTAATTTTACATGCTCGATCGATACATTCTCATGCACACATGTATTTTTCTGTAGAATTCTTTTTTAAACTTTGAGATACCGTTTTCAAAAATTTTCAAAGAGCTATCTGAAGCCCGATCGATCCCACAAACGCCACAGTCAAGTCACATTCGTATACTCCAGTTATGTGTAAGAAAATAAATAAATTATTCATGTAACTCGATCGGTTTCCATCAGTTATTTCCTCGCAATTAATCATGACGCGTGTGTGCACGCGTGTGAATTCTTATCTTCAATCAATCAAATATAATAAACGCAAAACGAATTCGATTAATTTTCCAGGAAGGAAATAATACAGTGTATAGTTTACTAATCAGTCGCACAAATTAAGCGCGGGAATTAATATAAATCGTGGCCGTAAACCCGACGCCACCCACCCATTCCATCCTTCTCCTTCTATTCCTTTCCTCCCACCTCACTCCTCTCCCATCTCCATGACTCCTCCGCCCCACCTCCGAGCTTGACTTCGCTTCGACACACACGCAAGCCAGCTTCCCTCCCGCACTTGAATGCCTGCTTGGCCAGTGAGCGGAGTGTGGTGGTGGCACTGGTGAGTTGAGCTCGCGATGTCGTCGTCGGCGTCGGCGGAGGCCGACCGGGTGCGGCTTCGTGCGGCGGCGCTGAGTCTCGACGGGGGCGGGGACAGGGACAAGCCGGACGCGAAGCGGGACGTGTTCGCGGATCTCGGCTCGCCCGTGTCGCCGCTGCGGCTGCAGCAGCAGCGGGCCACGCCCTCCTCATCGTCGTCGTCCGCCGGGTCCGCCAAGTCGCCCGCGCTCTGCAATGCGGCGGTGGCGAGAGCTGGGAGGGGGAACGGCGGACACTCGGGGGAGCTGGTGGCGGAGAGCAGCAGCAGCAGCAACGCGCCGAGGCCGCCCGGGCACCGCCGCTCCGGATCTGGGCCGCTGATCTTCTCCGGCGGGAGCGGCGGCTCGGGGGGAGGCGGGGGCGTCGGGAGCACCGCCACGAGCTCGCCGCTCGCCAATGCGCTCCCCACGGGGAACATCTGCGCGCCTGGCCGGGTCGCGACGGCGCTGCCGCGCCGAGGCCGCGCGCCCGCCCGGACGTGCTCGGATCCGGCACGGGACACTACGGCCACGGCAGCATCATGCGTGGCGGCGCAGGCATGGCGCCCGCCAGGAGCAGCATTGATGTCACCGCAGGCCCGCACCTTGGCGGTAGCTCCGCCTCCTCGAGGTCGAGCTTCCCGGCGCCGGGAGCGGAGAGCAGCCTGCAGGAAGTGACACGGGCCGGGAACGAGTGGTACAAGAAGGGCCGGTACGGCGAGGCGCTGCGGCACTACGACCGGGCCCTGGCGCTCTGCCCGGACAGCGCCGCTTGCCGCGGCAACCGCGCCGCCGCGCTCGCGGGGCTCGGCCGCCTCGCCGAGGCCCTCCGCGACTGCGAGGAGGCCGTCCGGCTCGACCCGGCCAGCGGCCGCGCGCACGGCCGCCTCGCCGCGCTCTGCCTCCGGTGAGATGAGATTCCCATCGCTTCCCTACGCTGCATTGCATTGGAACCCAAAGTTCATCTGCAGATCTTGGTTCTTGCTTTGCTTGTCACTGTTGCACGTGTGCCACTTGCTAATAGATAGATCACGGGATCGTTGGCATTTTGATTTTAATTTGATCTTGCAGCTTGCCAGCCACAAGGGTATATCATATGACTTCTCAGATTAATTGTTTGCTGCAAAGGATGGAGCCATCTGTATCTTTGGTTGTTTTATTCTAGTGAATTAATGTGTTCTTCATATGCTTCGCATCGCAGAATGCGGTTCAAATGGAGTGCTTATCTGCATTGTATATTTAGGCTGTCAACATGCAAAATTGTGGATTCATCGTGAAATTGTGACCCTAATTTGTTGTTAACATGGGTACTGTCAGTGTGCTTGAATTGTTGTTGGAAATGACATGGTGATGGCCACATTGCAGGTTTGGATGGTTGAGAAGGCAAGGAGGCAGCTCACGCTGGCCGGGAACTCGAAACAGTCTGACCCTGCTGAGTGGCAAAAACTGCATGAGGTGGAGAGCCATCTAGGGAAATGCATGGATGCGAGGAGGATCGGAGATTGGAAGAGCGCACTGAGAGAAGCAGACGCCGCCATTGCCAGCGGAGCGGACTCCTCTCAGTTGGTAATTAATATATCTGGCCTCATAGCTTGTGATACTTTTCATCCTAAATATATACTGTTGTTTCTCGGTCAGCGTTACAATTCAGTCAGTCACAGTCGAGTCATGTTTCTCCTGCAGCTCCTTGCACTGAGATCTGAAGCACTTCTCCGGCTTAATAAGCTAGAGGAGGCTGATTCAACTATTACAAGTTTGCTGAAATTGGACGGTGCGTCTCTATCTTCGATGTCCACCAAACTGTCCGGCATGGTGGCTGATTCATATGTACATATTGTCCAAGCCCAGGTCAACATGGCATTTGGAAGGTATAACTCTATAACACATTGTTGGAATATGATCATTTCCCTTTTCGGGTACAAGCATTGAAGTCGGTTTCTGCAGGTTTGATGCAGCTATTTCCATGGCTGAGAAGGCTAGGCTTATCGATCCTGGAAATGCAGAAGTTGGATTGATTCTGAATAACATGAGGTTAGTAGCACGGGCTCGCGCTCAGGGGAATGACCTTTTTAAGGCAGGCAAGTTTGCTGAGGCATCGGTAGCCTACGGCGAAGGGCTCAAATACGAGCCCTCAAATTCAGTATTGTACTGCAATAGAGCAGCTTGCTGGTCGAAGTTAGGTCGGTGGGCGAAATCTGTTGAGGATTGCAATGAGGCGCTGAGGATCCAACCTAACTACACAAAAGCTCTTCTAAGGCGGGCAGCGTCCTATGCAAAGGTAGGTAATTTACAAGTGTCAATATGTTTCTAATTATTCACCTATTATGGTATTGACATCTCCCTGTTAATATTGTATTAGCTTGAGCGTTGGGCTGATTGTGTGAGAGACTATGAGGTGCTTCGCAAGGAGCTTCCTAGCGACACGGAAGTTGCAGAGTCCTTGTTCCATGCCCAAGTCGCACTGAAGACAACCCGTGGTGAGGAGATATCAAATATGAAGTTTGGTGGAGAGGTTGAGATAGTTACCAGCATAGACCAAGTCCGAGCTGCTATACATTCACCTGGTAAATTTTGCTGTACAATTTTGTTTCCTTTCAGCGGTTATAATTTATTCCATCTCCTTTGTTATGCTAGTATTCCGGATAATCACGACAGCCGCTGTTCTTGTTCAGTTATCTTCATGCATTGCACCAGTTCTATACTTGTCCAAATTCTTGCATATTTGTATTCAGTTCACAAGATGGCCTGACTGATTTAACTGGACACTTTCAGGGGTAACTGTTCTTTACTTCATGGCAGCAATGAATCAGCAGTGCACACAGATAACCCCATCAGTGGATGCTCTTTGCTCTGAGTGCCCTTCAGTGAATTTTCTGAAGGTAATCAACGTAACCTCTCTCTCTATGTATCAACTGTTGCAATCTGTCACATCTTACGAAAGCTTCCAAGTTGCTAATCGGTCCCCTGCATATGCAAACTTGCAGATAAATGTTGATGAGAGCCCTATGATAGCGAACGCAGAGAATGTGCGCATAGTCCCGACCTTCAAGATATACAAGGACGGCGCACGAGTGAAGGAGATGATCTGCCCTAGCTTACACGTTTTACGCTATTCAGTGAGGCACTACGCTGTCTCCAATTCCTGAGGAGATCGTCTTACTAGTGTCACCCATATTCCTTTGATGCATAAGTCCCCCCACCGTCGATTGCCGACATTTACCGACAAATTCGCTCTATAGAATCAGCCCCTCACAGCACCTCAGCAGGCTCCATTGAGCATGATCACCTAAGTTTTGCATATCAAAAGAGTTTGCTATCACCTATACTTCCTTTGCCCATCCTGTTGCTAGTCCTGAGTCCTGACCATTCGTTCGGCCAAACTTCGCGCTATTCTTGGATCATCTAGGTTTATTCATTTCCTATTATCACTACCCATCATTGCTCCAACCTTTAGCAATTCTTTCGTCTCTTGCACTCTGCTCTCAGCCACCTCATGCATTCCATGCATTCTGCTTCGCCCTGTCGACAGTTGCTCCTCAACAAAAATAAAGCTTCTGCTGTATCTTAGATGCATGTCATTGTTAGGGAGAAGAAATGAGAAAGAGATAAGAAGAGGCCATCCGGCTTCTTCATTACTTGTACATACACCATATAGCAAAAAAGAATGGAAAACCCATTGGAGGATTGATTGTTCTACTGTTGCGCCAACTTTGGTAGTTTCCATTTTAGAGGGAGGATGATCACGAGTTCAGATAAGATGATGTAATTTGTTAGGGATATGTCATTTTCATGTTCTGCTGCGGGTCCTGTGGCGCTGATGTGATACATATACATGCTGACATTTCTTTCTTTCTATGAATAAAAATAGTCCGACATTCTTTCCATTCGTACCTCATGCTGCAATTGAGTTTCTTTCTGTTCTTGCAAAGCCTCCATTTGTCTGGCCCTGAACATCAGTTCCACTGATAAACCTTTTGTTTTTCGAGCTGACAAAACTTTCCAACTAAAGGTACTGATGTTATGTGTGCATCACCATGCTTGAGCTGAAACGCCGATTGCTGGAGTCTGTT
This sequence comes from Poa pratensis, assembly GCA_947311845.1. Taxonomy (NCBI): domain Eukaryota; kingdom Viridiplantae; phylum Streptophyta; class Magnoliopsida; order Poales; family Poaceae; genus Poa; species Poa pratensis. Next base: position 3,171,402 of record CAMZMU010000065.1, read on the forward strand.
TGGTTCAGAGTTTTTCCTTTTTTTTCTGTTTAAACTAAATATCAGCAAGGCCCAACAATTTGGCAATCAAAATTTAGCTAATCAACAGAATTCGCCGAAATTTAGGCTCTTTACGCGATCTGAAGAACTAACTTTTGTTTTGCCGAGCAAAATTTCCGTTTCCGTGGATTTTGCCCAGGGTTTTGGGTCGATTATGGCGGCTCTCATCGGGAGTATCGACCACAACCAGACTTGCATGATTGTGGCTTAGAAATCACCGGCCCTTGACTGTTCTCGTGGCTGGTCACTCAACACCTGTCGGCAGGCCAACAAGGTGGCACTAAAAGTCTTGTCTGTGATCACAGCTGCTCTATATATATGCGCTTTCCCTAGGAGTAAGAGAAAGAGAAGACTTTTCAGCTCTGGATCGAAGCTACACGGTGTATAAATTAATAAATATAGTCAAGAGCCAAAATTTACAAAGACTGGCCAAATATATAAGAGGAAATCCAACAACTACAATATTAAATATATATATTATGAGATCTATTGACATGGATTTGGTATTATAGATCTTTGTATTTTTGTATGTATACATAATCAAATTTGGAAATATAAAATGGAATGTAGTTTGACTCTCCAAAGGTTGAACGATTCACCCGAAGGTATGCACAATGGTTTGTCTTGAAGCTATGATAATGGGAAAAATGCGGTTCATATTTAAAGGTAAAAAATATTGTAATATATCAGCTCAAGTAATTAATTAGTTTTTTGTATAGAACAACCATCAGTGAGTTATTTATTCCCAAAGAAATAGACAGAAAAGGCCAACCTCATAAGTACGCATAAGAACACGCTGATCACGCTGAAGAATCATTTCGCAAACCACAGATCCGAAATGTTCCGCCTACTTCCGTGTAATTGCCGCCATAGCCGCAAGAGCGACATGCTGATGTTGAGAACAGCCGGAGTTGTCATCCCAATCTACATTACCAGGTTTTGTCAAGCACACTTGCATACATAATAGATCCATATATAAAGGTTGATTGGATTCTGCCTCAATTTCGCCATCCACGTCGCCCCAGAACGAGGGCCGTCCGATCGGCGCCATCCAACGGCACGCAGCACCCACGTCGCCCCCTAAACGCGCACTGTAGCTAGCTACAGTAACACCGAATTTCTACCAATCCGCGCTCGCCACGTCACCCGGTACCCCTTCGGTTGCCGCCGGTTTTGCAAAAAAACCCACGGTCACCCACTAATTGCATCACGCACTCCCATTTTCCTGAAGGAAAGGACCTGTCCGCAAATCCGCGAAGACCCAGGGATCGCGATGCAAAAACGGCACCGCATTCTCCCCTTCTCCTTCTCTCCCCGTGCGACCCCGGGGGTCGCCGTCGCCGGCCGCCGCCGCCCCTCCGCGCCTCCCCCGCCGGATCGACGCCCACGGAAGCCTCGCCGCCGCGTCCTCGCCGTCGTCGCCGCAAATCGGCGTCCGAGACGCCGTGCAGGCCGCGCAACGCCAGCCGCGCTCCGGCGACCTACAAGCGGCGGCGCCGCCGCTCCCACGTAGCCCACCTCCGCGCGCACCCGGCGCGCCCAGCCGAGTGTCCTAGCACGCGCTGGACCGACGGCGGCGACGCCGACGCCGCCGCGGCAACGGCCGCGCCCGCCCAGGGCTGACGTCAGGGTGACGTCGGCGGTGGTCTGCCGCTGGGCAGCTGGGCCGCTGCTGGGCCGGGCTAGCTGGCCGTGCGCCTGGGCTCGGCCCTTCTCCTTTTTTTCCTCTTTTTTTAAGAACTTTTGTACTTTATCAAATTCCAAATACAAATTAATTCAAACCAATTTGTAACTTTTTGTACACACCCAAACGACCACAAAAGAAATGTTGCCGATCTACGTCGTATAATCAATATCTAAATTACAAAATTTCGAAATTTTGAAAGCATTTCAAATACGAATATATTTTTTCCTTCCCCCCCCCCCCCCCCCTTTCTTTTTAAGAACTTATGTGCCTTTTTGAATTCCAAATATAGATAAACTCAAACCAATTTCTAACATTTTGTACATGCCCAAAGAAACACAAACAAAAATCATATAATCAACATTTAAATTACAATACTTCAAAATTTTAAAAGTAATTTAAATACAAACAATTTTATCCCGCTTTTTCCCTCTTTCTTTTTAAAGAACTTCTGTGCCTTTTTCAAACTCTAAATACAAATAAATCCAAACCAATTTTTCCAAATTCCAAACACAAATAGATTCAAACCAATTTGTAAATATCCAAGGAAACGCAAAAAAAAAATGTTGTCCGCTTATGTCATATAATCAAAATCTAAATTTTAATACTTCAAATTTTGGAAACATTTCAGATACGACCATTTAATAAACGTGAAAATAGCTCATTTTTTTGAATTCCAACAATTTTACAATTTATACAATTCTCGAATGCAAAAAACAGACGTTGCCTGTTTGTGACGTGCTTTTCCAAAAATTTAACAGCATTTAAGATTTCAGACCACCTATTTACGTCGTATGATCAAATTTCAAATTTCATTTATAGTTCCGAACGCTTCCCACCACGGTGTTTGCAAGTATGAAAAATATATCAACATGGACACAGGATGTGAGCATTTAATAAACGTGAAAATAACTCAAACATGAATAGCTCGCCAAATTGACCGACAACTTCTCAACATAAGCATTCTTTTTTGAATCCCAACAATCTTATAATTTAAACAATTCTCAAATGCAGACGATTCCAAATTCGAATGTTTTAGTCGGCAGTATTTTTCCTTCTAGCCACAAGATCGCCTAAATAATTATTAAATGTATACACTCCCAAATTTAAGTTATACTACTCATTCGCGACATGGAAATTTGCATATTCACAAAATTTGAAGACCTTTCAAAACCTAGCCATTCTACAGACGTACAAATAATTCAAATCGAAATAACTTTCTAATTCGCTTAGTTTTAAAAACCTATATATACAATCTTTCATACATAAACTTTCTTCCAGTTTCATTAGATTCCAAATATTCGAAACCAATTACAAACTTTCAAGTTTAAATTTTGCCAACACGCGCGCGGCGGTGCCGCGCTATATTGTCTAGTAATACATTCATGCGTACAAGAAATCATCATTTCCATCCAGAAAGTCGAGCTTTTACGAGACTGCAGCCGATGCCACCTCAACATGCTAATATCAACAAAAACCGTGCCCAACTATACATCATAGCAAAGCTAAAACGACTGCATTTTCTTTGGAAAGAGTAGGGAACTGAAACTGCAGCTCTGTATAAAAAAGTGCAGGCATTCACGCTTACATCAAAGATACAGTACATTGGCGTCCCTCTTGTCTGTTACTGTTTACACTAGACGAAAAATTGCTTCTTCAAAAGCGTTCTTGTACTCTTTGTCCATGCAAACCAGAAAGAACGGCCAGTCAAGGCGACAACATACAAACAACAACAACAACAACAACAACAACAACAACAACAACCGAGGATAGAAACGAGCTACAACACAGAGAGCAGAACACGCTTTAAAATCGGCCTTTCACGCCCGCTGGAAAGCCACGGTGCACACCTGAGACCCCTCGACTCCGCCAAACCTGATGGTAGGATACGTCTGGACGTGATCCAGGTATCGGAAGATCTGGTGCACGTCGCCTGCACCTCTGCCTGTGTCCGCCTTAACAAGCTTTTGCGTGTTGAAGTCTTCTACTTCTTCCAGAAGCTCATTCTTTGTGTGATTACATGATGTTACGACCTTAAGACACGAGCATAAGTTTCAACTCTAGGAGACAGTGATACAAGATAAGAATTTCAGAGAGTTTGCACGAGAAAGTACTGACCACAAGGCCACCAGGTTCAACCAAGTTTGATACAGATTCCCAATACACCACTCTGGAGTACACAACACCATTAAGAGAACAATGTTAACTCAATGTCGTACTGATAATTGAATGATACTTAAGCTATCTTTAACATAGAATGGAACCGTATAGCCCATTAGACCATTCTGCATATGCATATACCACATTGCGCGATGAAATACAACTCGTTGATGAGTTGTTAACATCAAGATGGTGTGCTGGTAAGTGATAAAACTCATCGATGTACTGCACTATGCAGATCTGAAACTAAAACAAATTGAAAGCTAAAGCTACAAGCTATTTAATTGCAGGATGCCAACAAATGCAACTATTCAGACAGGTGAACTAGTGCTTCCAGGTCTCCAGCTATTCCAATTCTAGTATGCGACAATTTGGAAATTCCTATTAGATGATCAAATCTCACTGAACATATCAACAATTAAGAGCACACTGTACTTTTTTCTGCAGCTATGATAATCATGGAAGTGAACAAAAGATGAATAGGCATATTAAGGGGGTGGAATCTTCCAGAATGACAAAGTTGAAGTTTGTGTACCTTTTTGCACGCCCGTCCGGATGCAATCCAATGGCATCCAATGTCCCTTTATCAGTAATGATTTTAAATTTCCTGTCTAACTTCGTCTCAAGTACATCATCAACCTGAGAGACAGAAATACGAGTCATTGCAATCATCAAAACACTATTACTGCAAATACTCAATAACCATTATCAGTTGTTGTTATTAGTATCCCACAACCTGATATGCTAGGAAAAATGCTACAAACTCAAGGAAAAGTCAAAAGCATGGCGATGGCGGCCTTTCTGAAGGAACAGTACAACGCTGCACTAAATTGGTTTTGCAATAGGAAGTCCAGTTATGAGGAATAGCAATAAACATTCAAGATTAAGAAAGAGTTCACCGTTTGAAAATTTTGTGCATCCATGGCAAGAACGTCAGTTATTTTGCAAATTACCACTAGATTATTGATTCATGGTATTATCCACCAGCGATCAGATATTATGGACGGTGTGATGAAAAATATAGTCTATATTCCCTTGCGTATGGTCTTCTTTGCTTATACTTTTAGAGATGTTAGAAAAATAAGTAAATAAAACCAACTTGAGTTACAAGTTATGTAGATTTTCAGCAAGTGTTATGCAAAAATGCTTATTTTTTAGCAAAGACATGTCGAGACTAGTGAAAAGTAACTATTGTTGTCATATGCCCATGCCTTTTGAGGCTGCAGGACATTTAGAGAATGTTAAGTCCCAGTTAATAAACATAGAATATAATAACAAAGTGTAGAAATACTGCAAACATATAGCTTAAGTGGTGAATTTTGATTAGTTGTAGCATGCAGAGGACAGAGAAACCTCAGCTGAATATAGTATACTAACCAAGAAACTTATAGCAGAGAACCCATCACGAGCAGCAAGGTTTCTTGCAAGTTCAATGGCGCCTTCACTGTAATCAGTTCCAGTTAAGTTGGAGAATCTGAAAAACAGAATATCATATCACTTTCCTGCAGTCATATGATCTTCGAAAGAATAGTAAGGGCATGTTTGGCATTATAGTGGCTTTCAAAACACTTTCACTTTGGCAACAAAGATTGCAAAAGTAGTCAATTTAGAAAGTCAAGAAGACATTCTCGCAATAAACAATGGAAAAATATAATCATGATTCACGCACTTGAATTTTATTCTAAAACGTGTCATTGTAATGTTCTGCGCACATAATTGAAGCTAAATAATTGTTTTACTAAACTACGCACATGATGACATCAGTTTTCAATGTGATAATATATGAACTAGCATAGTTAGTTCAATATACCCTTACTACATGGAATGGATAAAAAAATTATAATTTCGTAGTACCCCTGTTTGGCAAGTGCCTGCAGAAGGAGCCCGTTTCCAGTTCCAAGATCAAGGATAGGGTAGTTGAAGAAGTGTTTATCATCAACTTCACAATTATTGTTTTCATTGGTCGATGAAGTACCTCCTTGCATAAAGTTCGCACATAATTTTTTTGTCCAAATAGCAACAGTATCCATTACATCTGCACCGAACCTACCAAAAGAGAAATGTTCTTCTTAGTGTTCACAACAAATGAAGAAGATCTTGAGGCATTCGTTATCCTCCACAAGGAACAATGATAGAAGCTTAAAAAATAAATGAGGCATTCAATAATTTCTTACAAGAAAAACTTGAGTATTATATCAATTGTCAAGTACCTAAGTGAAGTAGGGCTTTTTGGTGTGTGCTCCGGATTCTGAGTTTGAGGTGCTAAAAATGAGAAAGCAAGCATGCATGCTGAATGGCTCATTTGCATTTTTCTAATGCATGTACTAGGTGGCAAAAATATACTCTTTCAAACAATCTAGTTTACAATATACAAGTGAACAATGACCAAATCAAAAATTCTATCGAGTTGTGAAAAAACAAAAATATACAAAGGTTCATACCCAAATAAAAATAAAGCTAACACTATGTGATCTGCATTGTTTAAATTTCTGACTATACTCATTTTTATAATATCAGACCACTTAGTGTTAATAATTTGAGGCTTTGTTGCGGCAATTTATATGATATCATACAACTTTTCTGCACAATTCAATACTGTCATTGTACAAAAGAAGGTAGAACATGATCACCATATTTCTCCAGCATGCCCATGTTCCTGAAAATTTGTTAGATCTTCCGAATAAGAAGCGTCCCAATAACTTTGTAGCCCCAACATTGAACCTTCAACCTCGCCAGAATCTTGGTCATCTTTGTCAGAACTGCTGCGACATGAAAACATTTGAAAAACATCTCAACAAGATTATACACAACATTTCCAAGTTCAATACACTTGATGTATCTAACTTTTTCAGAATGTGCAAATTTTATATTTAGTTCATATTTTTTACTTAGAACATATTGTGAAATTGTAACCATATGTTATTCACTCTCTCTATATCAACTTCTTATCTTAAGCCCATAGTTAAGACTTAATAGAATGTGCATAATATGATATGTTACAGACAACAATCACAAAAGACTAACTATCAGTTTGTATGGTGGCCCTACTAGCCATCATATATGAGGATCTACACGCTCAGAAGAAAAGCACTCTCACCAAATGGAATACCTTAACTCTTTATCAATCACAATTTAAAACTTGGTACAAAACATACACTTCTCTTTGTGACTACCTTTTCTCTAATATATGCTTCTCGTAGCTTATTAAACCATCATATGTGTAGCCCGTCTCTATGCTTCCTTCTTGTTTGTCTCGCTTGGTTACATGGGAGGGAAAGACAAATATATTTATAGGGAAGGGCACATTTAGTTACACTTGTAGAATATTGTTACATTTAGTTGCCTAAACTCTAGAAAACTTTGTAATAATATCTTATATCTAGATATGTTTTACCATTTTCCATGAAAATGATAATAATCTATTTTTGAACAAACATGACAAATATCTAAACATCTTGTAAATTTCTCAAGCCTTCTAGGAGCTTCTTACTTTGCTATGAATAATTACTCTAATGTCATCAAGGAAAAATATCTTGATCTTCTAGAGTGCTCATAAATATTTTAGAATGTTAAGTATGCATCGCATATCCTTCGGTTAATCACCCTGTATGGCAGCTAAATGAGCAAGCTCTCTACCATATGAAACATTACTGTTACTGCACAAATGATTAGATCTACATCCCAAACTCTCCACGGCTAATCTGTATAAACAGGAAGAGCAGGAGCATTTTACCAGTAATCGGAGGCGGCGGAGGGGAAGTTCGCGGCGGCAGCCGCCGCGGCGAGCACGTCGGCAGCGTCAGCGTAGCGCTGGTCGTCGTCGAGCGTGCTCCCGTAATCGCTCCGCACGGACCAAGAGTCTGCCGCCACCGACCTCTCGTCGTCCGAGGCCATATCCAGACCACCGCTGCCGCCGCCGCCGCCCGCAGTGACTCCGGCGAGGGGGAGCGGAAGCTGGGGTCGGGGCGGGGTACCCTGCGGAAGCTCGGGCTCCTCGGGCGACAGCCTGATTCCAGCCATTCGGATCGGGCGGGAGATCGCGCCGCCAAGCTCCTCCTCTGTTCAGGGCCGAGCTCCTCTGTTCGAACGGGAGAGACGCGAGGCAGACAGAACTAAGATGGGCTCGATCCAGCCATCCAGGTCAAACAAAACGGACGGGTAAATTCGTCATTGCCCGTGGGGCCGGCCTGTCAGGGCAAAATTATCGTTGGGCAACGAAATCAATTTTGTGCGACATAATCGAGCTATTGAGTAGTTAGAAAAAAGTATGGGACGATCTAAAAATAGTTCTAACTCAAATCTAAACATCATTTCAAATTAATTTCAACATAGTATGTCTTTTCATCCGGGTAGACAATTGTACCATCCAACCGAGGGAGCCAGTCAACCGTCCACATTATTCACTCATAGTCTTCTTCAGAGCGGTAAATGTTGCCCGCCGTCGTCGAGACTCGAAAGAATACTAGTCAGTGGGTGTCCGCACCACACCGAGTTGCACGTCCTACCTTCCTCTAGAGCATAGCCTCTCCAAGGACGTAGTGGGTCACACACCCACCAAGGTCAGGGACACTGGACCCTCCAAACTTGAACGGTCAGCACACCCTGGTCCAGCTAAAGTTGCAGTCTTGGTCCATCATGAGTGACACAACCAACGTTAGCCACACCGTTTTCGGCATCACGGAGTCCGTGCAAGTGGGCAAGCGGTATGCAAACCTATCACGGTGTGGATATTATAGGTCCATGTATTAAAAAAAATCTGACGTGTCACTGTAATTAACAAAGAGTAGATAGTGTTATCATATGTAGATGAGGTAATATTGCGCATTCCAATACACAATGAGTCTACAAACGTTATAAATGTAATACTACATAATAGTACACATATATTAGTGCACACTATAGAGTTAGTAATATAAATAATATTTACTCCCATTGTGAGCAGCCTCAACCAAAGGTTGAATGCCTCACTATAGGACTTTCGTATCCCTAGAGCAACCCCCATGGTACTTAACCGGGTATGGCAGTCCATTGAGTGGGCCACCTCAGCTGCCTCTTCCTCTGAACAAGCTATGGCGAGACCAAGCGCTTGGCAAAGTTGGTCTCCAGCCCGGAAGCACGTTCAAAGAACACCACTCCTTCCGATCCTATATAAATGTTGGTAGGAATGAGCTTGTCACGTAGAAATTCTAGGCACAGCTCCCGTCACCTTTTACAGACCAGAGGGAGTAGCAACTTGCGCACCGCAAGCAGCCCCAAAGACTGCACAATCCGGTGCCAGTAGCCCGACAGACCTTTGATGTTACATGCACAAAGCCACGAACAATGCAGTATTTATATTTTGAGTAAATTCCATTATTTTTCACATAAGGTTAAGACAAAACTTCATCTAAATGGAATATCACGCTTTCGACAAGATTTTACAGCTGTTTTTTTTTTTTGGCATCGCATTTACCCGCACCCACACCCATCCTGAGTTCCTGACAAGATGGCCTCACATATGTGGCCATCTCTTTCTCATCTTTCTTCAGCTATTCTCACCTAGTAGTAACCTATCAATCTAAGTCTGTTGAAGCCCATCAAGATCATCTAAAGGTGGTGCCAGTGCGCTCCAACCCTTACACACACCTAAACTAGCACTAGGAGTTCAGAACTGATATAGTTTTCACCAGACACACCGGTATACTGGCCACGCCTCCTATACAGCTAGAACAAAATCCTATCCTGGTAGATATCCAGCGAATCGATGATCTTCTGTAGTAGCAGCTTCCGGTGTAGCCGGTACCTTCATATACAACAGCAGAAGGTGTACAGTTAGTTAGTAAGCCAATGCATAAAGCATAAAATGTTAGATGATACACATGCATGCTCGCACAAAGAGAAACTGCATGGGCGCAGCATCGTAAAGGAATCGTTATCTAGATGACGTACTTGATTGCGATTTCGCGTGTTTTCCTGATCGGATCATCCAAATCTGTAACAAACAATATAAATCCAGTTTCAGCTGGAGGTATTTGCAGGAAGCACAAATAGAATCTGAATAACTAATAGGGGGTCAAGAAGCATGTTACTTACCTAAGATCTCCTCGTCTTGTTGGATCGTGGTTGAGAAAGACTCCGACAACTTTCGGCACTCCTCTTGCAACGCCTGAGCAGATTTTCTTTCCACGCTTGGTATGGCGGGAAGGTCGCCATCTGACCACGTGGGCAACGTTCTTGCGGCTGCCACGACTCCTCCGTCGACAAAGGTACTTTCTCCTGAGGTCAATGCAGCTGCAAGTGAACACACATAGCATGGTTTACATCAAAATATTGCAAACCGGACCACCATCCTTGCAAAATTGATAAAGTGCTTTGTGCGTCCCACCATTGTGGTACAGCTCCTCATGCAAGCCGGCTATGTTGAAGACTGATAAGAAGGAATCCAGATGAATCTTGGCAGGGGTCGAGAAGTTTATAAGCTCCCAAGGATTCTACAAAATTTGTTGTGTACATAAAGGCCACGTGAGTTCAAAAAAAATGCTCCAAAGAGGTAATGTAATAATGCAAGGTGGTGCCGGCACAGCATGTCTGAATGCTAGAGTTGCTTCCCCTAAGAAGGATCCTAATCTCAAGAAATATAAATCCAACTGACAAACTATTTTTTACTATCATCAAGTGGGAAAGTAGCTTCACTACAGAATCCGTTACAGGAAATAAGAATTAACTCAAAAGCATAGATTACCGTTGGTGATGAGAATCCATATCTTTGCATCAACGTGCTGTTTACCGCACTCATATAATCAATTGTCATCTGTACATGATCCAAATACAAAGAATGCATTAATGAAAGTCGTTTCAAAAATTTGGGAGAACAGACTGATAACCTACTTTTTGCTAAGTGTAACAGAATAAGGTCATGCAAAAAACTAGGAGTGAACAGAATACTGTAATAGCAATAAACTCGACCTACAGGCACTAGAACCAGTGGCGGAGCTACAACAAAATAGTTGGGCGGGCCACACTAAGAGATAGCCGATTTTTTTATTGGCTAACTAAGAGTTTAAGAAAAAATTAGTGAAAAATCATGCTATTTACCCGCTTAACTGGGAATTTGGGGGAAGAGAATTTTACATGTGCTAGACTAGGGAATATACACAATCTTGTGTTTTTAGCTTAGATAGACGATCTTTTGAACTACTACTAACAAGTCTAGCTAGCTTTTTTTTGGACATGTAAATCTAGCTAGCTTGCTACGGAGTACAACTTTGTTTTAGAAAAAGGAAAGTTCAACGAAGCAATCGAAGCAGCGCGCTGTGTCTTCCTAGGCTATTTTTTCATTGGGCTTTCTCACCACCTAGTACTGCGGGGTAATAAGAGGCTCCTTGCATGGTTGAGGACCACTCCAAATCGCTGCGGGGCTGCTGGCCTACTTGGTGCTTACACATTAGGCGGCCTGGCTCTTCTGGTTCCAGCAGATTGGGCCAACAATACAAGGTATAGATGTTTTTTTTTGCCAAAATCGTCTTACATTTAGAAACGGAGGGAGTACCTAGCACCGCGGGTGGGCTGCAAGCACATAAGAAGCTAGCCAACTAGATGACACTCAGTTCTCAGCTCCACTCACACATGATTAAAAAAGCAAAGGACTACAGATAAATCTGCCAGCGATTGACCTTGAGATACAAGGATTGCCACTTTCAGTGCTATACACCATTTTTTACCTACAGGACAAAGGATTGCCCTTCTGAAGCAGAAAAATAAGTGGTCTGCAACCAAGGTGAAAAATAAGTGGTCTGTAACCAAGGTGCGTCTGAAGCTTGTGCATTAACTTTGCACACAAGGAAGTTAAGTACAGTCTACTCTAACGGTACCTCGTCTCCTTTTTTGACAGTGCGACCAGCCTTAATCATAACTTCAAGCATACGATCTTTGAAACGCCAATGCAGGAAACAGTTAGCATCAGGTGAGTGATTCAGCATATCTGCAAAAAAAGACAAATTGTAAGGCATGTTTGAGGTTTTCAGAAGACTAGAACGTGCTAGCTGCAAGAAACCAGAATGATGCAGTTTTGAGTTTTGTGGCCACGATCTCAAACCAATTCATATGATAGAACGATACAGCAATAAACAAACAAGCATACCAGTATACAGAAATGCAAAATTAAATAGAGTAAGTATGTAATGAAAAAGGTGTTGAATTTAGACTGAAAATAAGTAAATAGGAGAAACAGAACACGAGGATAAAACAAGTACCAGCATATGGAGCTAAGACATTTGCATCTTGCATGAAGGCTCCCATTCTCATTTTTAAGTTGAAAGAGCGAGACTGAACAATACTCAATGCCCAGAGAAATCTCTCATGGTCAGGTGCAAGACGCTTTAGCTTTAGAGGGATGGCTTTTTGCTGGAAAATTACCCATCAAGCTAGTGTTAGATGTATCCAAGCCAGCAAAGTGGACAAAATAGCACAAAAGTGTACCCAATGTTTCTGCCAAAAATCAACTGCTCGCTTCTGGTGTTTTAGCATTTCTGAGGACAGATCTTGATCTTCCAATTCCATTAGATCCTCCTGCAAGACAGGCAGGTAATTTCTTCCAAACTTAGAATAAGGTATGAGAAGCTACCATCTTAAATGAAAGGCAAGGCAGAAATTCCATTTCAGTTAGCTAGAGAATACCTTCGGTGCCAGAAGCAAGCTGGTGCATTCATCGCCACTAGGCAAAAAGTCACCATACAACTGCCAAAAGTTGCCTTCTACGTCAAATGCATAGAGAAGAAGGCAGGCTAATCTTAGATCCCAATCTGTCTGCAAGAGAATACAAATTACATCAGCCTGCAGTCTACATTCGTATTCATTATTAAAACTTTGGCTCTCAAATGAACGAACAAAATAGGATTTTTTGGGTACTGATAGTGATTTCATTCCCTCTGCTTCAATTTAACAGTAAGGATGATTTTCAAAACATATAGATGGAATGTGCAGTAAAACTGCTCTAGAGTCTTAATTACACAGTGCTCTTAAACGCTAATGCTGAAGAAATTAAAACACTATAAAAACTATGGAACCAAACATATAACCACATCTTCAACACACCAGAACTAGAGAGTACTGGACCCTTTCCAGGTGTTTCACATAACCAAACAAATAAAATTATTTGATGTAAGCACCCCACACGCAGTTAACAAACTGATTAATATAACAAAGCTGCTCATAAAATATACAAGAAATCAGGGGAAGATCAATAGTTTGGTTTCCGTTCTCACAACATAATAACTTCATTCCCGTCAAAAAAATAATAACTTCATCCATTTACCTCAGGATTTGTTGACTCGATAATATCAAATATAGGATGTCCTAGTGGGATAATGTCAGGAAAAAACATCCAAGGATGTTTCTTAGTTATAGTCAGCATGAGCTCCAATGGAATCTCCATTATCACCTGGTACAATAAAAGGCATTAATATATCTGTCGATAAAATTCTACAACGTTATGCAATTAAACTTAATTTACTATTCAAACAGCAACAGCATGGACACACTAGCCACATCACTAGTTCCAACTAGTAACTGTGTGGCGTCCACGTCACTGTAATATGTAACAAAATAAATAATAAAGATTATGGGTGATCTGAATTGCTCCTTTAATCTGGACCATCGGTCATTGGATTAAATGGACGATCAAGTTGGTGGTAGCAAATAAGGAACCAACTTAACACGTACGCATATGGTTCCATCTGATCCAACTCGTGCGTGTTTCTTACACTGAGAGTTGGCATTATGGAAAAGTACCACCACTGGCTGTTAGAATGTTCGGGTCCCACAGGTAATTCAGACAAGGAGTGCTCTTTTTCAGAATCTCAGGCACTGCAAAGTGGCATGATCCAAAAATTGTACAGAAACGAGAAGTTATAGGCATCATTAAGTCCCACACGCAATGTTCATGAGCAATGTGCACGGACGGGTACCAAATTACTCAAGTGCTGACGATAAATTTTGAGCACTTGCAGCTAACACGGAATGTAAGCAGTAGCAGGGACAAACTGGAAAGGCTAACAGAAGTATTCAGAGGCTCGATGCAATGCACCAATGACACAAAGGAAACGAAATGGTGGCGCTCATGTGCGTACCCTGGCTCTGCGGAGCGGCTCGACGTCCCGGGAGGCGTAGACCCCCATCCCGTCGGCCCCCTCGAGGAACTCGATCCCGTAGGCGCGCATCATCCGCGCGTACCCGATCCGGTAGAAGTCCGGGTCCGCCGCCTCCATCTGCACAGCACAGCAGCATTTCCGTCAGCATCAGCAGCTAGCGAGCGGCCCAATGGCAGGGGGGCACAGGCGACGAGGAGCCTACCTCATCGGGGTAGGGCTCGTCCTCGTGCGGCGGGTCGAGGAGTCTTAGGGGAGGCGCGGCGTAAGCTTCCTCGGCTGCGGCGGCGGCCTCCTCCACCGGCGTGGGAGGCGGCGGCGGCTCGCGGAGGCGCGGTCGGCCTGCGCGGGGAGGGTTTAAGAGGAGGGAGCGGTGGGTGAAGGCGAGGCGGCGGGGCGGGAAGGTGGGGGCGGGGAGAGGGAGGAGGAGCGGGGAGGCGACGGGGCTCGCCATGGGAAGAGTGTGTACACAGCGGGAGAGCGTGAAGATGTTATCTGTTAAATTGGGTGTCCGTTACTCCCAGCGTTTCCGCCTTCGCTCCCGGAAAACGTATTCTAAGCTTCTCTGTAGTTTTGGGTTCATGTGAGTACGTGACAATTCGGGTGCCTTGACTTGATTTATCTTCCCTTTTGTGCGACAGATAAATGTAAATTCTTCCCTGTTGTCATTGGTAAAGCTCTTACATTTATCTGCGGAAAACATTGAGCTCGATGTTTCCTCACCACCTTTTCGATTACGAAAAGAACACGACACACACGAGCATCCAAGGCACACGGCGCTCATCTTAGTGGAACCTCACATCGTCGGATGAATCTCGCAACATATATATACAGATGATTTTGAGCTGCAGGATTATCCAAAACACTGATTCAGTTCTCATGTGTCCAGATACACAACTGACTAACAGTTCTCAAAACCAGCTAGAGTCTAAAGACCCGACAACTATGAAAACAGCAAATGGGGGTAACAATGTAACATCATTCGATCATCTGACTGTCATAACATGAGATGCAAAAAAAAAAGTCATCGTCTATTTCGCCTTTTCTAAACCCCATCACCGGTAGGAAATCGAGGAACTCGGAGCGCCGCTATCCTGCCTTTCTCAGTTATACCAACCTCGGTCCCTTCCTTCAGTCAACAAAAAACAACTCTTGCTGAGCCTCAGCAGTCAGTCAGCACTGGACCATCCCCCGGCCCTTGGAACAGATGGTCCGTATCATATAGACTCAGCCAATGTAGTAATCAGTGGGACCCTTGCTAGGCCAGCCACGCGTCAGCAGTGCGGCGACTCGTGGCCGTTGGCGTGGCAGCTTCCATTTGATGTACCATTGGCTTGCTTCTTCGCGTGTCCGTTCTCACGTACCATCAACAAGCCATTGCTGAGAGCCTGTTTGGCCACGACGGGGTGCCCATTGCAGCCATCTCGCAGCACCTGGTCCAGCAGCCCGCATGAAGCAGCGACCAGTCCTGCAGGGAGTGCGGAACGATTCGAGCAGATTGTCAGTGTTTGCTATAGCTTCCAACCAGAGCCCAGTAAGTGTCAAGTAGCTTACCAACAAACAGAGGTGAAGGTTTCGAGGGTGTCGACTTGAACTCCGGATGGAATTGGACGCCAACAAAGAATCGATGTTCGGGTATCTCGATGATCTGGAAATAGTGAAACTACAATGGTGAATCAACCAGCATGGTGAAGCACAGGTAAGGTGAAGATTCTTGGTTCTGTGCCATACCTCCATTCTCTTTCCAGTCTCGTCTTTGCCAACAAACTGAAGTCCCGCTTTTTCGAAAGCTGGCACCATATCTGGATTTACCTGCGGACATGATTTTTAAAACAAAACGATAAATGCGGTCAAAAAGGGATCAAAGACCATGTTAACAAATCCAATATAGCTGAGCAGATACTATTACAGACCTCATATCTGTGCCGGTGCCTCTCATCTACGAACTTGACATCACCATAGCTAAGTGATCGAAACAAAAATCATGAGTAGTGTTAGCACAGATAGCTGTACAGAGAACATGTAGATTTGTCAAGAGAATGTGTACACTCACAGCTTGGCAGATTTGCAGTCAGTAACCTCGAAAAATGTTCTCCTTGATCCAAGGCGCATGGTCCCACCCATATGAGTTGTGGAACCCTAAAGGAAATACTGTCAGACTGAATGAAACCATATCTGATAAAGACAGTTTTCCTGTAACTAAATATAACTAAATGCAATATGCTTGATACAGAAAAAATGTCCCATGTCTGTAGACAAATAATTGTCCCTGTAAGTTGGTGCTGGTTATGGTTGGAGGTGGTGTGTCATGTGTGTGTGAGTTTGCTCGTTGTATTGAGCTTGAAGATTACCTCTGGCATAAAAATAACACATGGGGTCTTTGTATTGGGATTGAACTCTGCGCTGTCCGCATCAGGGAAGTTCATAACATGACGCGCAAAGTCTACAACAGCAAGCTGCATGCCAAGGCATATGCCAAGATAGGGGACATTGTTTTCACGGGCATACTTAGCAGCCATCGTTTTCCCTTTAACACCTCTGTCTCCAAAGCCACCGGGCACTAAAACACCATCTGCGCCCTGGAAAACCAAAAATCTTCAGACAAGTACGCAAATATAAATTTGGCGATATTTCAGGGCATAAACTCCTCACCTTCAATAAACTCCATGCTGTGTTGTAAGCATCAGGTGCCTATAAAATTTAACCACAGACAGGTAGGAAATAAAGTACAGATTAAGGACTAAAGATACTACATACTAGGAGTTGTTCAAACCTCAGTGGCAGTTGAATCCTCAAGATCAGTGGAAGCAACCCAATCTACAACGAGTTTTTTGCGGCAAGAGACAGCAGCATGCAGAAGAGCCTACAAAAAATGTAAAATAAAAAATGTTGCACAATAATGGAGAGAGATTTAACAACACTGAAACAATGACCCAATGATCATCTCACCTTTAACACAGAAAGGTACGAATCAGATAGACCGGTGTACTTTCCAACCATAGCAATCCTGACCTAAAACGACAGTACATTACAGTTGAGCATATGTAAAGTTCCAGACAGATAAAACAATTGTGAAGGTCAAATGGAAACCAACTTCATCCTGTAGAGTGTCATATAAAGTAGCTCTTGCCACCCATTCATCTAACTTTGGCTCCCGAGCAACACTGCAAACATTAGAAGCAAGTATTTAGAATACCATATACCAGCATGCATCTTCGGAAGAAATTACTGATAAGGTACATGAAAACAAACCTTTCAAGATTCAGAACTTTAAGAATAGCATCATGTGCTTTTTGGTCCTGAAACAGAAAGTGAATGTATCATATAGTGCACGGGGCAAAAGGTACAATGGTGCATACATACTGAGATGTGCTATTACCCGTAACAGCAAAGGAATATGCCAAATGTTCGAAACATCATATAGAGTGAAAATATTAGCAGCCTGCAACCAAAAGAATTCATATTAGCGAGAGAAATTAGCTGCGGATGCACATTATCTGTTGCAGAAAAGGATAATTTAAGTACCGGCACATGACAAAACTGAGATAGTTTATCTTTCACATTTTCCTCCAGCTCCTGTCACCAATAAGCATGTATAGAAGTTAATAAATCAGAAGAGATCTAGAACACATGGTAAAGTTAGATGGGTTTATTGGTTAACCTTAGTACTGCGACAAGCTAACATATTTGGCGTGAGACCAAGTCCTCTCAAACCACGTACACTGTGTTGAGTTGGCTTAGTTTTCTACAAAAATCATGAAACGTTAACAAAATATATTAAATATGACCAGTAACGCTTAGTTACGACAGAAATCACAAACAGAAAAGCGAAGACTAGCATTATGAATTGACTGAGAAGTTTACTTACCTGCTCACCGACAACATTCAATACCGGAACAAGACTGACATGTACCAAACAGAAATTACCAGCACCTGGCAAATGAATAACATGGACATATTGTTATTGGTGCCATCATAGAGAAGAAATTTAAAATAATAACAGTCATGCAAGTTCCTTACCAACACGGTAGGAAAATTGACCTAGAGCTTCGATGAATGGCGCGGATTCAATATCCCCTGCAGCATATCATTAAGTTACAAGAAGATTAGAACTTCAGTATGAAGAAGCAAAGAATATGTTTCCAAAATGATCAAAATGTTGAACAAATATTTCTTTCACCTATAGTGCCACCCAGCTCTATCACACAGACATCGGCAGGTCCCTCCTTGCCATCAACAGGAACCGCAGCAACACGCTCAATCCAATCTTGTATGGCATTTGTAATGTGTGGGACAACCTTAAAAAAAATTATTGAATATATTAGAATGTATAGAAATGTGAAAGTTACCAATTTAAAGAAACAAAGATGAGTCTGGAGGAAGTGGCCTGTACCTGCACAGTCTTTCCCAGGTATTCTCCCTTTCTCTCCTTCTCAAGAACAGACTGCGATCAACCATCAAAACATATTAGGTTAAGCAAATATGAAAGAACAAATTATTTTACAACTATTACAAACATATTTGCAAACACACATGTTGTACAGTTTTCAAATAGTCATGTGCTTAATAAATGTTATTTGTTAACTCGTTATACCCGTGGATGAGAAAGCAGGACATGTTTTTTTCATTGTTACAAGACATCAACATCAATGGTAAGAAACATTAAATTATGTTTGATGGTTACGTAACATGAAAGTGGATAAGACGCTAACAATGCCTTGCATGACCAGGTCGTACTGTAAACATAAATAAAAGTGATGTTAAAGTACAGCCAGCGTGTCATCTGTTCATTATCTAGGCCTGCTATAATTTAACATATGCCTAAACAAGGAGACGGTTATTTGCACACCTGGTAGATCTTTCCAGTAGTTATATTATTATCACGAGTCAGTTTAATGTCAAGAAACCTCTCATAGTTTCCAAGATCCAAGTCCACCTGCAACAACAGAAGATGATATAGCATCAAATGAACAGATATGTGCTAGTATAAACACACTGATGACTTGGTCACATTCATATACCTCTCCACCATCATCTAGCACAAACACTTCACCGTGTTCAAAAGGAGACATAGTTCCAGCATCAGTGTTAAGGTAAGGATCTGCACATTTGGGTGATATGATTAGAACATGCCAACCTTGCAAAAACAACAGTTAAAAGCACTCAGCAAGCAATAGCTAGCACTGCACCAATGCAGCTACGGCACAAAATTTACCCAACAAGACGAAAAGAGGATTCACAACAATAATGCAAATAAAATACTCACAAGAAGCCAAGACAAAGAAGGGTGTAGCTAACTAGAAAAATGATAACCATAAGTGGATAAAAACTAATCCAAGTGTATCCAACGTGTACCCTACGTGTATCACCAATGGTTGGACGGAATGGTAGACATCTAAACCAGGCATCCGTGGCGCTGCGACATCGAGAATCCCTCCAAGCATTCGAGACCTCGGTGCAGAAACAAGAAAGGGAGGGATAACCTAGTGGTAGTTCTTTAGTCTTATCCTGGCCACCTGTCCCCTTGAGCTTGAGCAGCATGGAAGACAAATGAAATCAGCCTGACATGGATAAGCACCGTGACAAACTTCTTCACAATCATTGATTATTTCCTCTCGACCTGGTCCATATCAGCTCGATCCATTGCGAATCGTAAAGACCCCAGGATAAAATGTTCCGGGTGCGCCAAGACCAGTGCTAGGTGAAACCGCTACTGTTCAAGCCTACCTAGTACTTTCAAAATCTCAAGGCCGCGCACGCACCACCCCAATGCAGAGCTTATGGGTCTAGCCGAAATTGCTGTCCGGAAACGACGAAATCTCCCGGAAAATCGAAGTATTTTCATCTATCACGAACACACAAGACGACTCTTACATGAATCAAGAAAAGGGGGAAAAGAAATCTATGAGCCGCCGCCGCCGCCGCCATTATCCAATCTCGCGCGGCCGTAGCGGGGTAGGGGAAACGGGCCACGTACCGATCTTGATGGACGTAATGCGGAGGCCGCACGCCTTGAGCACGACGCCGATGCTGCTGGCCGTGACTCCCTTCCCGAGGCCGCTCACCACGCCGCCGGTCACCAGGACGTACTTCATCTTCGCCGAATCTCCCGCCTCCTCCGCTGCCTCGCCCCTCGCCGCGATTCGTCCGGCTCCGGCTCCGGCCCCTGCGCGCGTGCGTGTGTCTGGGGTTCAAGCGCGCAGCCGTCGCGGTGGGGGAGGGGAGGGAGGAAACGGCGCAGGGGATAGAGACGAGGAGGGCTTTCGGATATTTATACCCTCCCCAAAAACCTTTCTCGGTATCCCTCTTGTATTTGTTCCACATGTGGAAAGTAGCCTATACTGGGGTCCTTTTTACTAGTGTTTTATTTACTCTCTTTTGAATTTTTTAATTTTTATTACTTAACTTCTGGACTGATCTATCTTTTTATTCTTTGTTATAATTATTTATTTGATTTTGTTGAACTTGTGTTTGCGTTTGAAATGGGCATGGAACAAAAGTAATTCTTTACCAACGGCATCGTATAACAATAGCTCTTGTCTAGGAAATTTCAAAAACGATTGAGGTGAAGAAGCCTCAAGTCCTTCTATAAAAGGAGAAAAAGGAGGGTACAATAGAAGGCCTGACATATGAACAAAGCTACTAAAACCAAATAGAAATAAGAGAAAATACCAAGTACAATGTAGATGTACGGTTAAGAGATCTTGCTCTATAGAAACACGATTGAGAAAATACATCAAACTTTTGTTTCATTTCATTGAAAAGGGAGAAAGTTTGTTATGCGCCTCTTAGGAGGGACGGGTTACAACAAAAGACACTTAATGTATGTCCCAAGTCGTCGGCAGAACTATCCTAAGGCCCGTGGCACCAGCTGTGGTCCAACGCCTTGCCTCCTCCTTGATGCAAGAGATCGGTGCACTTGGGGGTTTCGCTACTTCCAGATCATGTAGGCGGTAAGTAATGTCAGCGAGGCGATGCCCTTATGCATAGATTGTGATTTGTGAGTGCATTGTCTGGACTTGAACCACTAGTCGGCGAGGGATGTTTCCTGGTTTGGGGCGCACATGTCATCTGAAGCCAAGATAAGGTCGTGTGCCGAGTCTGTCTCGAGAACGGGCACGCGAGGTTTAGGTGAAGCATCATCTCAGGAGCCTGTCCACATAGAGGGAACACAGCGGGATTCTGGTGTCCACGTCGTGCAAGGTGATTGACTGTCCAACAACGATCAAGGTTAGCAAGCCAGTGAAAAAAAATTCACACGCGGCGGCGCCCAATTCTTGTAGAGGAGTTTCCAAGCTCTACACGAGGATGATCCGCGGAAGGTGGCCTGGTAGCAAGATTGTGCCAAATAGGCGTCGCTCGATGTTCATTTCTCGATGAGATGATCAACCTCTGTCGTGAGGGTTGTGGGCATTATGGTACGCCAAAGCTCGAGATATTCGCTCGTAGACCCTCAGCCACAGTTCACGATCTTCGGCGATGCTTGGGGTGGCAAGCATGAAGTTGTGGCACGATTTCAGATTTCACTAATCAAACGGCTACCAATCCATTTCTCCTCCCAAAACAGTGTCGTGAGACCATTGTCAACGATTGAGAGGGCACGCTCCTGGTCTAAAAATTGGAGGTCTAGGTTGCTCCATGTTTTGTTTGTGTCAATACGGCTGAACCATAGCCAACCGAGGCATAAGGATATGCCCGCAGGCTCTAGGTTGCGAAATCAAGTCCACCAAGGGAGATTGGCATGCAGACATGTGTCTAATGGACATATCAATTAAAGTAATTAAAGTATACAATATATAAATACGATACAGTGGTCATGGGCCCACATGTCAGATACCAGTTAATCCCCTAAATCAACGTTTTGATCTAGCTGCAACTTACTAGACAAAAAACTTGAGCTAGCTGCAAAAGGTGTTTGATTTTGTGTTTTGTGCAACTTAAGCACCAAAGCATGGTGTTGTGTGCATTTTTCCCAGATTTAGATGATCAATAATATTTAGCTCACTACGTGAAAAATTGTGACATGACGACTATAGGGGGTGAATAGTTTATGTAACTTGCAGCACAATTGACACTTTACACTAAGTAATCTCTTCAAACTGTTAGAATATACATAGTGAAAGCATGCAGCTTGAAGAAAAATACTTTTATAGGAGTCTTCTTGCCTGTTAGGTATAGGTGCTATTTATAGGAGCTCGGGAGATCTAGCCATTGGAAAAAAAATATGATTGTGTACAGATGATTACAACGGCTAGTCTTTGTCTATGGTTGATCTTGAATAAGGAAGTCCTCAAATGAGGTTCCGTGAGAAGGAACATATCAACCACATGGATTTTTCATGCGATTGTCATGAAGCTCATACATAATAAGAATCAATTTTCATTATATGAGATCTTAAACTCAACACAAGTCTATTAAGTCGCGCCCTCTTCTTCAGCCTCATGTTGAGCCCACTATTTTAAGCTATTCCATCTGACCGAATCTGACCGATTCTGGTCTTCTAGCACGGGCATAAATGCAGAATGATACAACAAAGATCCAATCATAGAACGATACAACTTTTAGAGCGATACAACGTTTGATCAACAAATTTATCATCCTTGTTTATATCGAGGGGGCCATTTGCTGCCATTGGAGTCTTTACGCCTTTCGCCCTGTCCATGTCGAATTGCTTTGGGACGTCCATGAGGTACTTCTCAAGAGATACGAAGATTACATCCTCCATTTGTATAAATTGAAGTTCTAGGAATAATTTATATTCTCACATCATTGACATCTCAAATTCCTTAGCCACTAGCTCACCAAACTCTTTGCTGAAATAAGGGTTAGTAGATCCAAATGAATAAGTCACCATCCTTGATGTTGGTGAAGAGAGTGGAGTCAATCTTGCCGGGGCTGAAGTCTTTGTTTGATAAAAAAATTCTTGAGACATTGGTACCACGCGTGAGGAGCTTGTTTGAGTCCGTGCCTTGTCTAGTTGATAGAAGAGAGATGTTATGATGGTTGACGTAGGCAAGCAAGATTCAGATGGCCTGAAGTCTTGCCACATGTGCATACGTCTCGCCATAATCAATTCACTCGAGTTGCTAGTAACATTGTGCTGCTAGGCCTGCTTTTTTGTGGCACACCTTGTCCATGTTTGTCCCTACTTGTTTCGGAAGACCCAGCGAGTACGGATGACATTGTGCTTTTTGGTCGGGTTGTTCAAATAGCTTGCAGACTCGATTTCGCTTGAAGTTATCAAGCTCTTCTTGTATTGAGGTAATCAAGTCTGAAATTTTAAGTGCTTCATCCCTTCTTAGGTTCAAAATGACAAATAACAAATGACGCGTGATGAGGAAACATTGAACTCCCCATAAAAAGTCGAGCAAAGAGAACACTCCTCACAAAAACATCAGGCCAGCTGAGACGTCGGGCCGGGCCCGTGCGCAACCTAGAGTCCTCCGTGCTAGCCCATCCAAAAGCACCGGCCCACATTTGGTCCCTGAGCTGAGACGCTGACCCAGGTCGCGGCAAACTCCTCGTCACCGAGAGCGGTTCCACTCCACCTCACTGACACCGGGACCCGCAGCCTTCCGGTCCCACACCCCAGCGACCGTAAACCTCGCCGCCGCCAGCCGCCCATGCCCCACCCGAACCACGTACACTGCAGAAGCAAAATAAAATAATAATAATAATAAAAAGATTAAAAAGGAAAACAGGCATCATCACCGCAGGCCGCAGCAGTAGCTAGCGCAACGCTGCTTCTCCTCTCTCCATCCCATCTCACGCGACGACACTCCGCTCCGATCACTCTCCACACCTCATCGTCTCGTCCAGCTCACGCCCACCGCCCCCACGCGCGCCCGCCGCTAGATCCGATCCGCCGCGCCCGCCCGATCGGATCCCGAAGGTGAGCGAGATCGATTCGAGCTCCATTGTTCGGATGCGGATTTGAATCTGAGCCCTGCGCTGCGCGTGGTGCTTCCGTTCCAGGGTCGTGTTGTGGTTGGCTCATGGTTCACGATGGCGCTGTGAAGGACCAGGAGAGCCCGTCTAGCCCGCCCGCGTCGGTAGCGGACGCGTCGGAGGCGGCGGTTGTGGCAGTGGAGGCGGCGGCAAGAGCGGACAGGAGGAGGGGCGGCGGGCGCGGGGACGTCGAGGCCTGGGAGCAGCGACAAGCGGCTCGGCGTGCGGCACCCCGTCAAGTACCACAGGTTCCGGCCAAGGGGAAGACCATGGCGGCCCGGACCTGGAGGGGTCACGCTTACGACGGCAGGGAGGTGGATGTGGATGTGGTGGAGGGGGCCGGTGAGGTCGAGGAGGAGGCCTCGTCGCCGGAGAGGGAGGTTGGGGCTGGTGTAGTGGAGGTGGAGTCGGTAGACATGGAGGTGGAGCATGGGGGCGACTTGGAGGTGTCATCTGCCGCGGCTGTGGCTGTGGCTGTGGCCATGGTGGAGTCGGAGCCTGAGGAGGAGGGGGAGGTGTCGTCGCCGGTACTGGCGGAAGAGGGGAGGAGTCTAGGTGCTGCAGCAGTAGCTGTGCCAGCTCTGGTGGTGCCCAAGGATCAGGACCAGGAGAAGGAGAGGAAGGAGAAGGAGAGGCAAAGGGAGAGGGAGAGGGCCGACGAGGTCGGCTACATGAGCGGCGGCTGCAAGAGGTAGTACCCGCTTTTCTTGATCCCTTACTTTGCCGCTTAACGGATGATTGGTTGTATTGGCGCGCAATACCGTTGGTTTAATTTGATTCAAATGCTCTACTACCATGTATAACGTTGTGTTCTGATACATTTAATGTACGGCGGCGGCGCGATAGAGCTAATTGCATGACCATATGTGTGTGACGTCGAATGTAGCTTTTTGTGAGTCAATGCTGCATTCAGGATCTTAATCGAACAGAGTTTGGTGTTTAGTTTGTTAACTTGGTGGTTACTTTTTGGGATTATTATGAAAGTGTATTTGGTTACGACTGAACTAACTATACCAATTTTGACAGTCTATGCATTTTCTTGCCCTTAAATTGTGAAATTCGGCAGGTTAGTTGGGCCACAGAGCAAACACCTTAGATTTTGCGAGCAAAAAATTCATTGAAGATTAGGTGCTGTTTCTTGTTTGTCCCATGCAAAAGGAAAACAAAATCCATTAGTGAAAATACACGGTCTACTAAATGCTGGTAAACGACAATCTAGATTTTGCGAGCCAAAGTGTCATTGAAGTTCATGTGATGTTTCTTGATTGTTCCATGCAAATGGAATAATTTTCTTTACTGAAAATACACGGGCCTCTAAATACTGGTAAACGACAATTTCGATCCAGTAATAAAGGCAGCGGTCGTAGCTTGGAAATACATCTAGATTAATCAGTAACGAAAGGAGCAGGAGTAGCATGGAAATAATCTGCACGCCCCTTTCTGGCTAGGATATTATGGTAGTCTCCTTATTTAGAATTCTTTTTAGTTCCAGTTTTATGACGGACCAGGATATCAACTTTATGGAACCAACATAAATCCAAAATCCCACATGTGATTTTGCCAATTGGCAGTAGCGTACGTCCAGTGAAACTGTTAGCGCACATGCCGCTGTTAAAGAATAGCGGGTGATAACTTTTAGACAAAGAATAGTGGACCGTGTAATTGTGCTGAAAAGCATAATGCTGTATCTGACAAAGTTCCATTAACTGGTGGTTACTCACCATAACAATGCCATCTTTCGAATAAGGAAAACACAATTCGAATAAGGAAAACACAATATTTTTTGACAGAAACTTTAGAGAAAACTGCAAACAGGGGGTTCATACTTCATGGTTTATCAAATGAGAATGATATCTACTCTATAAAACTACACTTTGGTGATACAAATGATACAACTTCAGAAGTATGTTTCAATTGGATTTTGGCAAGTTATTCTTCAAAAAAAAATCATATGGGAAAGGATGACTTGACAAGAAACATTTGATATCAATAGAAATCTCTTCATCATCAGATCTTAAAGATGTTTGTGCATCATCGAGATAGAATATCAGCATATGTTCACCATTAAGTAGGTCAACTGCTCAACTCAGTGATTTTTCTTCAACCAAACCAACTCCGCTTGGAATCATTGTGTGGGATCAGCAATGCACATGGCTTTTTTAGATTAACATGGCTAGTCCATCACCGTTTCTTCATTTAATTGGTGATTTCCCTGCATGTTGTTCCCATTTTCACATCCGTCACCCCTCTCATGGCATCAATCCATCCCATATTAGTGATGAGCAGCTTA
The DNA here is from genome assembly GCA_947311845.1 of Poa pratensis. Lineage (NCBI taxonomy): Eukaryota > Viridiplantae > Streptophyta > Magnoliopsida > Poales > Poaceae > Poa > Poa pratensis. Next base: position 3,197,647 of record CAMZMU010000065.1, read on the forward strand.
TGGTTGCTGGAACTGTGAGTTGACAGTTTAAAGCATGACCCAAAAGTAGATATGAAGCAACCCAGGGTTCTGGAATAGTCTACTGTTTTGTCGTATGAATGTACTTTATTTACGTAGAACAATTGGACCTTCATAAATCTTGAGCTAATTGTATAGTAACAGTTGCAATTATCTTGGCATGTAATATTGTAGTAACATGGTAAGAATGGTTCCGAAGGTAAATTTTTTGTCGAGTGACTTAGTGTTAGGCATAGATTGTCTTCTTCAAAATTGTGTATCATTCATTTCTTTAAACATACTCTGTTTTAGCATTGCAATTTCCAGGGCCCCAATCTTGTTATTTTTAAGACTATTATTTGAATATTTTGTTTGGGTAGTTTGTAAAAAAAAATAGCGTTTCTGCGATTCAACGGTCTGATAGCATTTTGCACCCCGTATTTATTAGATCTAGAGCTTCTAATTCAAAATATGCATCTAATTTTTGATTGGCATATACAGATTTTTTTCTTACTTCGATTAGACAGCCATTTTCGTACACACATCCAGTATCAGGGTTTTTGCAGTTTATTTTACTTTCTTTATACTTTATACTTTATACATGAAATTATGAGTTCTCTAAAATTTTAACACCAGGAATTTTGGATTTATGACTGATTTGCAGTGATGATGGAAGTTTGAGTTGTGGATATTCAAGTTTTAGAGGAAAAAGGGCAAGCATGGAAGACTTCTTTGACATAAAATCATCTAAAATTGATGATAAACAAATAAATCTCTTCGGAATATTTGATGGTCGGCGATTCTTCTTGTAGATTACTTATATTTTCTTTATGGTTCTCTATCTGAACAATTTGTTTACCTGCAGGTCATGGGGGTTCACGTGCTGCTGAGTATTTGAAGGAGCATTTGTTTGAGAACCTTGTTAAACATCCGGAATTCATGACAAATACAAAATTAGCAATAAGTATGATTCTTTTTCCAGAAAAGCTATAAGTGTGATTTTGTTAATTCCATTTCCAAGGTACCTTTAATCTTTATTGTGGTGGACTATCTAATAGTTTTTCTTGCACAGGTGAAACATATAAAAAAACCGATTCAGAATTTTTGGAATCTGAAATCAACACTCATAGAGATGATGGGTCAACTGCGTCGACAGCAGTTTTGGTTGGAAATCATCTTTATGTGGCAAATGTTGGCGACTCTCGGGCTGTAATATCGAAGTCAGGCAAAGGTGATTGCTTCTTTATAGGAATTTTGTTGTTCGTTGATTAGTATTGGATGCAACTAGATTCGTTAGCCCATGCACAGCAGGGCCTAGCATGGTAACTGGACAATAATTATGGATCAGGACATTTCTTACCATTTGAGTTTAGTTATGGTGTTAATGAAATCTATTATTTAACATCGAGGACTCTTCCTATCATCTAGAGTTTACATATGTTATGAATACAATATATAGTTATTGCTAAATGTTAATTGATCTAAATAATTTCCGTCAAATTTAGGATAAAGGCGTTTTCCTTCTGTGGGAACGCATAGACATGTCCTTTTTTTTCTCGGAGCTTGTGCTCACACATCATCATCTTTTATTAATATAGATCACTGCGTGTGCACTGCTATACTTAAATGATAGAAGACATGTATCACTGCTTTCCTTTAGTATTACACTATTACTGAGTATATTCGAGATGATCAATAGGTAATGGCTCTAATAATTTACTAAGCAGGATGCGTCGAATACACTAACCTATAGGGTATAAAACATGTTTGTTAACTTACCACCAGTGATACAATAATAGTTCAAATGAAATGGCATGCTAGAGGTCAGACGATTCCAGAATGAATGCTGCAAAAGAAACTGTTTTGAATTCAGTTCAACTGTCCTGATTGTAGTTTCTTTCTGCGAAAAGCGTTGCTCATTTCTTACCAACTTGGCATTCTGGATTGCCTTAAACAAAACTTGGCTTTCTGGATTAAGTTGGTTGTTGGACACACGCCAACTTGAATATGATAGCATTAGATGAGGGGCGGCGTTATGGGAGCTACTAAATTGTTTTTTCTTCTCATCCAAATTTGCACTCACGAAAATTTCCTTGATACATATTACTTACCCTAATCCATTGTCCAAAGCACATGCTTACTTTTATGCAGTGTGAATGTTAACAATCCAGATGCATATGCTTGCTAAATTGTTGGTAAAATATTGTTTTTCTTGTTCACAGCTATTGCACTCTCCGACGACCACAAGCCGAACAGAAGTGATGAGAGGAAACGAATTGAGAGTGCTGGTGGGATTGTTATGTGGGCTGGTAAGTTATGCATCCATCACATAAAGCATCACTTGACTAAATTACATGCTTTTGCATTTTTGTTGTAGTTAGTATCTTTTTATTCAGCAGAAATAACATGTGCATGGGGTCTGGGGCTTGAAAATCTGATAGTGCAAATGGGCTTTTGCAGGAACTTGGAGGGTGGGTGGTGTACTTGCAATGTCTCGGGCATTTGGCAACCGCTTGCTGAAGCAATTTGTTGTCGCAGAACCGGAGATTCAGGTAACTTGTGCTTGTATAGTTGTGTTTGCTTCTAGCCAAAAAAGATATAGGTTGTTTTTTCACGGTTTATATAGAAAACTATCAAAGATCGAGGTCCTGTGTGACCCTTTATTATTTTGTCAGGAACAAGGAATAGATGATGAACTGGAGTTTCTGATTTTGGCTAGTGATGGGCTGTGGGACGTGGTTCCGAATGAGGTTAGTTTGCTCCTCTTCCTCTGTATTAATAACTTGTTTTGAGGCGCAGATATGCCTGCGTTCTTGAGGTCTACCAGAGTAGCCCAGCTGAGTTTAGGCTTTAGGGCACATACATAGCGGCATGGTGATTGGTGAACAATAAGCAGTAGGAACTTGTTACGATCTTGACATCCAAGTGCTTTTGTGTTTGATATTACACCACCAATCATCAAGTAAAAAGTAGTACATGTGCATTTTTCAATTGATAGAATCATCAAGTGGCCCACATGTATCTCCTACTTTTATTTGGCAACATTTGAAGGTTTTCCAGTTGCTGGCAGCGCAGTCTGATTATGTTACATATGGATTTGCGTGTAAAAGACGCAGGCAGATTTTCTGCCACTTACCCTAAATCATCTCATTGTCGGAAATCTCACCGCGTCCTCTTGCCCACGCAGGATGCCGTGTCGCTCGTGAAGATGGAGGAGGATCCCGAGGCAGCAGCCCGGAAGCTGACGGAGACGGCCTTCGGTCGCGGGAGCGGTGACAACATCACCTGCGTCGTCGTGAAGTTCCAGCACGACAAGACGGGCGGCGACTCCCCCTCCTCGCCTCCTCCGGGCGAAAACAAGAGCTGATCGTATAATGCTAGTGTTCGTTATACATGTTGATCAGGGCCAGCCATCAATCAGCTAGGCCAAAAAATGGGGGCCTCATTTGTAGAACTGTAGGGCCCACCAGTCCATATGTATCAGAGATGTAGCATGCATGGTTATTATACATTCAAAGTATATGATTTTCGAATTTTGTTGGCGAAATACAAGGTTCTTATCAGACCATCTGTTGGTTTCATTGACCGGAGACAGCTGCAGCTGCCCGCTGTGAATCTGTGAGCCAGTCTTTCATGGAGGTGCTTGAGTGATGACTAAACGCAGCACAGCCTTGGTAAGCAACAGACGAACGACAACTGGTAACCGCAGCATCACGATCTGCTACGGTAAGTATTTGTAGTGACAAATTAAGACACCCATCTCATAGGCATCTAATCTAGTACGATCTTAAGCATTTGACAGTGGGATCGTTCTCTGCATATCTTACTCTTCTGCTAGCCAATGTTTTTTTCTTGGTGATAGCTATTTTTTTCTCAAACACACCTAAATGCGCGTTATTTCTACTATTAGAAGGAGCGCACTGAGATGGCGCCAAGTTTGACAGCCAGCACGAAAAAGAAAAGCAGAGATTACATATTAGTTCATTATTACAACACAGCCATTGTATAATACTAGTACCAGTTTAACTGCCTGACAGCACATAGACCTTAAAGTTTGTCCCCTATCGTTACTCAGTTTATCCCCCGCCAACTTGCCGTTTCCACGAGTCCTCCACAATGAGCTCATCAACTCCCCAGTCCTCGTAGCTGTTTCAATGTGAATATATATCAGTCAGCTATACCGAATGTTGAGTGGCCAGAAGAAAAGAGTTTGATTCACAAAATCTCACCTTCCATCAGGTAAATACCGCCTGATTGTGAACGGGATCTTGCGCGCTCTCAGTTCTTTCATTGCAATCTGAAGATGCACAAAACCCAATGATCATAAATATACCTGAATAATAGGTAGACTGCAACTACATCTCCTATAAAAATTGGCAGAAACCCTCAGAATATTTACTGCGCACTACAATAAAAGTGAAACTTTCTGCTGTTTACCCTTTCGCGAAAACAAAGAGCTTAAAATATTTGTTAGTCAATCACACTTTTGATGTTATTAGATATATAAAAAAACCATTCAAACAAATGGTCGAATGGAATAAAATCTAACTAGTTTCGGTAGGGTAAAATATATTGACAAGATTATAACGTTTTCAAGTTGTTCCAAACAACACTTGGCACCAATTTGTTTGAGGTTCCAGGGACAGATTGTGAAATAGAAGAAACATATATTGTTCGTAAGCCGTATGTCAACTGACTTATGATAGAACAAACCACATATGAATGTCACACACATATACAAATTTCACACATTTTTCTAATGTCCATTTTAATCCCACAGACAAGATGCGATCATGATCTAAGCAGAGTTCAGAGCATAATTTTTTTAGCTTTATTCTGCTACAACAAAAGTTCTAAACATTTTCAGCTATCCATACCAATGAAAGTAAACTGAAATGCAGAATAAATTCTGTGGAATAGAAACAAGAGAAAATTCCTCATATGACACTCTTTTAAAATCATGTTCCTTATTTGACATCGGTAAAAAATTTCTTCCTCATATGGCCACTACTCAAAATTTTCTTCCCTATACGACACTCAAGTGCATTTTGCTCATCAAAGAGGCATGAAAATACCATTTTACCCCTGGTGCGTAGTGTGATCAAAATTAACAATAACTTGAGTAATATTAAATCGGGTACTCCTACCAATATCAGTATGACTGCTGTCATGTTCGGCGCAGGTGTACAACGCCAACTCGCAGGTGGCCGGCTGCACGGCAGCGGCGACCCGTACGGCGCGAACGACCTCGCCGCCCAGCCATCGCGGCCGCCGCCGCCCGATCTCGCGCTGTCCGCGTACACGCCCATGGCCGTCGCCCGTCCTCGTGCGCCCGTGCCCATCCCCATCCTTGCCGACCATCCGCATCGCGCTGGCCACGGAGTCCGGCGCAGCGGCAGAGCTCCGCGTCGTACAGCTCGGCAGCGCTGAATTACCTCGAGTTCGTCGACTGTTTCATGAAGCCTAATTTTCCTGTCGTCCTCACAAACCTCACCTTCTTCTGGCGATCTGGAGAGAAAATGTCCCCTAATTGCACCACTGATGCACACGGAAACGAAGTAAAATTTATTTTGGCCGGGACTTCACCTGATTAGTCAGGGACATAGCAATCTGGAGACTATTTGCATCACAGAAAATTTTACGCCAAGAAGTCTAGGTTTTTTTTTTTTTTGACACAACCATCTTCCTCATATATTCACCAAGAACCACCACATACACAGTACATAGTTTGAAGAAAAGGAAGAACATACATACGAGGAGGAGGAACCAGAGCCAGAATCGCGAGCCGCAGCTCCGCCGGCGACGAAGACCTCCCAGGATGCAAGTATTTACGGTTACGCTGGGTACGACTTAAGAGTATTAAGGAAAAGGAAATACAATATTAGTGTGTGTTTTATTTGAACTAGAAAATAGAACCAGGGGAGCAAAATTACATGAGCCGTGGGATGGTTAATTAACGGCGCGGCCGCACGGATGGTCGCACGAGCGCGCCGCGGGCAAGCCGCGTTCCGTACACATATGCACGGGAGGCAGAACGAGAGCAATCTACATAACAGTTCATCTCATATAGAAGTCCCAAACAATTGATTTAACAATTTTGTCAAAAATAATAATTCAATTACTGCAGCTATTGTTTTGTATTGAATTTTGGTCACATTAAGCACCAGGGGTAAAATGGTCTTTTCATGCCTCTTTGATGAGCAAAATGCACTTGAGTGTCATATAGGGAAGAAAATTTTGAGTAGTGGCTATATGAGGAAGAAAAATTTCACCGGTGTCAAATAAGGAACATATTTTTAAGTGAGTGTCATATAAGGAATTCTCCCTAGAAACAACTAAACAGAGTAACACTTTATCTCTTCCCAACCTTATCTCTTCGAGGCGATAAGGCGACCGGGAGGAGTTCCAGTTCCTCGCTCCGCCGCCGGCCGGGCCGGTGGTTCCCTCTCTCTCCGCCTGCCGCTCCGGCGGCGGGAGAGTGGGGGAGCCCTGGTCCCGCGTCCTTGGCGTGTGGGGTGGAGGATTTCGGTCTCCGGGGGCGCCGGCGTGTGGGGGTCGGCGGTGGCCCGATGGAGGTTTCGTGCTGGTGCTCGGTCCCCTTCTCGGCGTCTTCTCCGGTGGCGTCGGCGAGCTCCGGATGCTTCTTCCTCTCGGTTCTACGGAGCCGGTGAGGTGCGGTGCCTGACGCTCTCCGCCGATTCGTCTTCTCCGGCCGGCCGTGGCGGCGAGGGGAGGAGGTGGTCGGGGTGGGTGCTCAGTCTTTTGGTGGCCCTTTTGGTGTTCTTCGGCGGGTCTCCTCTGCCTGGCCGTGGTGGCGAAGGGGGAGGCCCTCTGGAGGTGCTGGTGGGCAGGCCTGTGGTTCTCCTGCGCGCTCGTCACGGCGGCGGTGTCGGGCGCGTGCTGTGGAGTTGCCGTCCTCGAGCCCGCTTGTCGACGCGGCGTCGTCTCCTCCAACTTCGACGTGGGGCTCTGAGGTATGTGGGAGGTGTTGGGGTGGCTCCGCTTCTGCGCTGGTGTGGTGGTTGAAGGTGGGCGGATCCGTCGTCGGCGCGCCGTTCGGATGGCGGTGGTGGTCGGATCTTCGTCCGGGAGGGAGTTGGCCGTGCTCGTTCATCGTCCAAGGTTCCGTCGCGGTGCGGCGGACGACTCCTGTTTTCAAAGCCTCGAAGCTCTCTCCGGTGTTGGTTAGTGGGTGGTCTGGCCTCGTCTCCTCCGGCGACGGTGGAGGCGACGCCGTTGCGCTGGGTCGCGTTTGTCCCCTGTGTGTAATCATGCTGGCGTATGTTCTGTTCTTTGTACTCTGTATTTCCTAGTTAATATACGCAGTTTCTCAAAAAAAAAAAAAAAAAAAACTAAACAGTGTGTGCATAAGTAGTTCGATTTTCTTGCCTCGAGAGGATCAGTTTCCCCTTCAAGCTCGACCATAACTGGAGCGTTCATGCTGGCAGAACAGAAGACAAGAACAATAACTTCACTGAAAGAATTTTCTCACTGCAAGATACACTTGAAATTGGAAACATGCCTTATCTGCAAAGCACGTGTGCCAAGGATGCGCGCACGCTCATACTTGGTCATATACTTTGACGTGTTGCGCGGGCGATCCTTTTTTGCCTGTGCTGGTCTTCACCTTCTGCCCCTACCACATCGTCAAGGGCATCGTCATTGTTATTCTCGGGCTCTTCCTCAGCCCCTTCCTGTTCATAAACGTAAATCAGTTGGCTAGTTCTTCCCTCTACAGAATTAAAAAAATAAATGAGAACTTAGTCAAAAAAAAAAAAAAAAAGAGAACAGCAATAGGTGTTACCTCAATTTCAGGTTCTGGGGGCTCCTCATACCTGCACAGAAAATAGGACTCTTGAGTTCCCAATTAATATTACACGAAACGAATACATTATCTATCGATTCGCAAAAAAAAAAAATACATTATCTATCTCCAATATTTGATGCTTGATCATAACAAGAAAATACTAGCAATCAGCAAAGTTCATTTTCAAATAACGACAAGGTTCAAGTTAAACACAAACAAATTGAAATTCTAATTATGTCCGCGAATGTATCCTTCGGTTCACGTAATTTCACGCCATAAAACTTCCAAATGCTCGTGTCATCAATTGAACAAGTTCTTACCAGCATTCAATCAACCCAAGAACCAGAAGGAGCACTCTTACCCCATTTAATAAACCAATTCCGTAACATGGTACTAATTTTCGTACAAAAATGCAGGGCTAAGAAAGATACATCCATAAATTCATTGCATCGGAGGGCCTCTACAATTCATGGAAACACATGAGCTAGCATCAAACCACTTCTGTCCGACATCCAAGTTGTCAGTATATACACTCCATTGCAAGGTTCCTCACACACAAAACAAAACTGCTACGCTTATTTGTGCCACTCATCAGTCAAATTCCTCACGGTCCCTGGTCATGGACGCCGCAAAATTTGCTAACCAGAGAGGAAAACAAAACCTAACGTGCATCATTTTAAATCTCAGGAAAGGAAAGCTCCTTTTTCGTCTGTAAGCTATTAGAGCCCTTCCATGAACATGGAAATTAAGCCTCCCTATCAATTTCTAGGAGACATGTTAAGCCCGCAAGGAAATAAAAATTTCGTCCTCGCCAACCTAACTGCAGTTTCCACACCCCTGATTTCCCGATGAAATTTCCAGGGTTTACTGTACCAACCAACATGAAAATTTTCATGGGAGAGAAAGCGAGCTGCCGCGCGAGAGATTCTAGGCTACTGGATCCCCCAAAAGATATCCAACGAGGAACAAGGAAACCCTAGCTTCCTCTGGTCAGGCGAGGCATGCAAAAGGGGTGGTGAAAGCGAGGCGGGTTGTAGTCATCGTCCCTACATGTCCATGTCGTCGTAGTCATCGTCCGCCATGGCCACCGCCGCCGAGCTCGCCTGGGTTTTCCGATTGGTTAGGGCTTTCCGCGCGGCTGGGGGACGGGGGAACGAGTCTGGGAGCACTCGGGACGCTTCGTGTGAAGGCCCGGACAGCTCCCGCATATAAGGGCGGCTCCAAAGTGCTGGCCATCGGGCCGGCCCGGGAACGCACAGTGCCAGGCACGGCACGACTTCCTTTCGAGCTGTGCCGGGCCGGCCCACGTGCCTGGTTTTGGAGAAGTGTTCGTTTCGTTGAAAAACAAAACATGTTCCGACTTCTGAAGATAAATATTTGGCCTGACAATACTGAGAGATTCAAACAGCGATGCTGATGTAAGCTGGAATGGAGGTCAGATCCGTACGGCCAGAGGATCACCGGTGCTGTCGGAGGCCACACTGATACGTCATACAACCGGAGTGCACTTCCCATTGTCTGTCAGTTTGATGGTGAAGAATGTATGGGGTCAAAACATCCGGCAGGCTGACTACTTCAGCAAAACATGGCCCCTCAAACTCTTGCTTGGCTCTCTTCAAGTTATCCATCAAGGGTGTATCAAACCACTGGATCTGCAGATCATTCCAAACCCTAGAGCTGAAGGAACATTTAAAGAACAAATGCACCAAGTCTTCCAAAATATGCTGATGACAAAGAACACAGTCACTGTTGTCTGAAAATTTCCATTGCCTCCTCAACAGCATGTCTTTAGTAATAATTATATCATGCAGAATAAGCCAAGCAAAAAAAAAAAAAAGAGCTTGTGCTTAGACATACATTTGGATTACCATATCCAGAGGAGGGTGAGTGGTCAACTGACTGAACTGCAGCTTATAGAAGACCCTAGGCGCATAGACCCCTTTATTAAATTTGCATACCCATTTATCATCAGTGTCAACCAACTGAGCATCAGCTAAGAGAATGAACAAACTTGGAATTTATTCAGGTGAATTTGTTCATCTCATTTTCTGAAGCGAGCAGCAGCAACAACAACAACAACAACAACAAAGTCTTTTTTTCCAAACAAGTTGGGGTAGGCTAGAGTTGAAACCCATAAGATCTCGAAACCAGGTCATGGTTCTGTCACATGGATAGCTAACTTCCACGCAGCCCTATCCATGGCTAGTTCTTTGGTGATATTCCAATCCTTCAGATCTCTCTTAACAGACTCCTCCCATATCAAGTTTGGCCTACCACGACCCCTCTTAACATTCTCATCCCTCTTTATCCGTCCGGTATGCAATGGCGCTTCCGGAGGGCTACGTTCTATATGACCAAACCATCTTAAACGGTGTTGGACAACCTTCTCTTCAATTGGTGCTACCCCAACTCTCTCACGTATATCATCATTCCTAACCCGGTCCTTTCTTGTGTGCCCACATATCCATCTCAACATGCGCATCTCCGCTACACCTAACTGTTGGATATGTCGTCTCTTGGTCGGCCACATTCTACGCCATACAACATCGCAGGTCGAATTGCCGTCCTATAGAACTTGCCTTTTAGCTTTTGTGACACTTTCCTATCACAGAGGATGCCAGAAGCTTGACGCCACTTCATCCAACCAGCTTTGATTCGATGACTCACATCTTCATCGATATCACCATCCTTCTGGAGCATAGACCCCAAATATCGGAAGGTGTCTTTCTCAGGTACCACCTGTCCATCAAGCCTAACCTCTTCCTCCTCGTGCCTAGTAGTACTGAAACTACACCTCATGTACTCAGTTTTGGTTCTACTAAGCCTAAAACCTTTCGATTCTAGAGTCCGCCTCCATAACTCTAACTTTCTATTAACCCCCGCCCGACTATCGTCAATTAGCACCACATCATCCGCAAAGAGCATACACCATGGGATATCTCCTTGTATATCCCCTGTGACCTCATCCATCACCAAAGTAAAGAGATAAGGGCTCAAAGCAGACCCCTGGTGCAGTCCTATTTTAATTGGAAAGTCATCGGTGTCGCCATCACTTGTTCGAACAATTGTCACAACATTATCATACATATCCTTAATGAGGGTAATGTACTTTGTTGGGACTTTGTGTTTCTCCAAGGCCCACCACATGACATTCCGTGGTATCTTATCATATGCCTTCTCCAAGTCAATGAACACCATATGAAGATCCTTCTTCTTCTCCTGTATCTCTCCATAAGTTGTCGTACCAAGAAGATGGCTTCCATGGTAGACCTCCCAGGCATGAAACCAAATTGATTTTTGGTCACGCTTGTCAATCTTCTTAAACGGTGCTCAATGACTCTCTCTCATAGCTTCATTGTATGGCTTATCAAATTGATTCCACGGTAATTAGTGCAACTTTGAACATCCCCTTGTTCTTGAAGATTGGCACTATTGTACTCCGCCTCCATTCTTCGGGCATCTTGTTTGACCGAAAAATGAGGTTGAAAAGTTTAGTTAGCCATACTATCGCTATGTCTCCAAGGACTCTCCACACCTCGAAATAAATAAATAAATAAAAATCATACTGGACTCAACAACACTCACTGATTCAAGCAGTAATGTTTGCATTGAGGACTGCTACATTTCGACGGTAGACGAGGACCTGGTTTGCATCAAGAGCAGCTGGGATGAGCATGGCGTGGTAGCTCCGACATTACCATCTGACAGACAACAAGATCCTGCCCATTTGCTAGCTTTGCAATTGCAAGCGAGACCTCTAGCAGCATGGAGCATGTCCTCGTCGAGCACCTGAATCCCTTGGGCGGTCGGTGGTGGCACACTGATGTGCAGCCATTGCCATGCACAGAGCTGACTAGTACACCTGGGACGAGCTTCTGTGCAAATTTGCTCTGAATCTCTTATACACCCAAGTGGACGTTGTCATTTCCCATCAGCTGTCAACATCCCGTTCTATCTTGCATAAATGGTCAATTCTTGTACTGATTAACTGGAGAATGTAACTGCAGAAAATGTAGGATAATTGTCGACAAGCTGTGATTATCTAAGAAGTTAGAACCTTGATAGACAGGAATAGCTGCTTACTGTCTTCATGGTGAGCACCACTGCAGTTAAATTATCTGGCTGAGGCCAATCACACAATCTCTGGAGATAACCCAACCATTGTACCCAGTGCCAGTAGAAAGCAATTTGATCTCATTCTTGGCATCATTCACCAGTAGTCATTACACGAGCACTTGCCGTTCACGAAATGGTGAAACCTCGCAGCATCCCGGAGGATGATCTGCCGGTCACATAATGCAGAGACGTGCTTCGCCACCTCGTGGCAGTCGTTGCACATCCTGGTGTTCTTGATCACCCTGAGGGGCATTCGGCTCGCATCCGACCGGATCAGGCCATAGGTGATGGCGAGCTTCTCGGTGTGGCAGAGCAGCAGCTTCTCCTTCTCCTCCTCGGGAACATCGTACGCGACGCAGCTCGTGTCCGGCGTGTACCCCGCCGTCCTGATCCGGCACACCAAACGTCTCATCTCTTCATATATCTCTGCGGTTTCTGGATGTGGACTCCCGTCGACCTCGAAGGTATGGATGCTCTGCTCAACCTGTATCCAGCTCCACCCGGTCTGGTGTCCACTCCTCTCGCTTTCATGGCGTACTTCAGGCTCTCGGCTTCGTCGTACATCTGCGCGTGCTCGTACAAGCTCATCATCATCAGGTAGTTGGCAGAGTTGTATGGCTCCAGTCTGAACAGGTTTCTCGCGGCATCTTCTGCCAGGTCAAGGTTGCCATGGATGGAGCAGCCGGTGAGAATGGCGCCCCACGAGCTCGCTCCGGGTTTCACCGGCGACCTCTCGATGAAGGCCATGGCCTCGTCCAGGTACCCGGTCCTAGCCAGCAGGTCGACCATGCAGGCATAGTTCTCGGCTGTCGGTATCACGCCGTACTTGGTCTCCATGCTGTCGAAGTACTCCCAGGCTTCGGCGATCAGGCCCATGGATCTGCAGGCGGTGAGCAGGGCCGTAAAGGTGATGCTGTCCGGCTTCAGCCCCGACCTCCACAGGTCGTGGAACAGGGCTATGGCCTCGTGGGCTTGCCCGTGGACAGCCAGCCCGGTGAGCATCGCGTTGCAGCACACCAGGTTCTTGCTCTGGATCCTCCCGAACACCCTCTTGGCGCTCGTCAGGCTCCCTGCTTTGGAGTACATGTCGACCAGCGCCGTTCCGACGACAGTCTCGCCGGCGTAGGCTCTCCGAAGCGCGAAGCAGTGCAGCTCTTTGCCTTTCTTTAGGAGCGCGAGCCCGGCGCAGGCCCGAAGCAGGACCAGCGTGGTGACCAGGCTGGGCTCGACGCCTTCGCCATGCATCTCGGCGAAGAGGGTGATGGCGTCCTCGTACTCCCCGTTCTGGCAGCTCCCAGAGATCAGCGAGGTCCAGGACACCGCGTTCGGTGTGAGGCCGGCCGCCTTGATCTGCCGGAGCAGCAGCATCGCCTGCGAGCTGAGCCCGTTCATGGCATAACCGGTGATCAGCCCATTCCAGGTGGTCACGTTCGGGTCGAGCCGGTTCCTCTTCATCGTCTCCACGAGCTCCAGCGCTCTGTCGAACTCACCGGCGTTGGCGTGCCCGGCGACGAGCGAGTTCCAGGTGGCCAGGTTCCGGTGCTCCAATCCGTCGAACACCTTCTGCGCGCAGTCGAGGCGGCCGCACTTGGCGTACATGTCCACGAGCGCTGTCCCCGTGTACGCGTCCGGCACGAGGTGGTTCCGCAGGAAGAAGCCGTGGACCTCCGTGCCATGGCCGAGCGCCCCCGCGCTGGCAACTGACTTGAGTAGGCTGGACACGGTGGTCGCGTCCGGCGACAGGCCCTGCTCCAGCATCCTCCGGACGACGGCAACCGCCTCTCGGTCGCGCCCGTGCCGCGCGCAGCCGGAGAGCACGGCGTTCCACGTGGCCAGGGTGGGCTCCGTCTCCGGGTTCCCCGACCTCGCCATGCGCTCCGCGAGCTCCATGGCGTCGTCCACGAGCCCGAGCCGGACGCAGCACGCGATCACCGCGTTCCACGCGACGGCGGAGGCGCCGTCCGCCCGGAGCAGCACCGTGGTCGCCGCGGCCACGTCCGCGCCCTCGGCGTACATGCCGGCAAGAAACCCTGGCACGAGCGGGTGCGCGTCGACGTGGCCGGCCTTGAGCGCGTGCGCGTGCACGGCGCGCCCCTCCCGCCGGCGAAGGTGCGGGTCCCCGGAGGCGCGGCCGCAGGCGTGGAGGACCCGCGCGCACGCGTACCCGTCGGCGGGCACCCCGCGCGCCTGCATCTCCCGGAACGCGGCGATGGCGCCGCCCCAGTCCTCGGCCTCCGCCAGCATCGCCACCTGTTTGTTCCACAGCACGGCGTCCTTGGCCTCCGCGTCCCCCTCGGCGAGAAGTCGGCGGCTGGAGGCGCCGCGGCCGAGGCGCGCGAGGAGGTCCGCGAGCGCGCACGCCACGTGGGGCTCGCTGGTCGCCTGGCCCGCCCGGACGGCCAGCGAGTGCAGCTGCGGCGCGAGCCTCCGGGCCGCGACGATGTCGGTATTACCTGAAGGATAGGACGACGCCTCGTCCTCTCCGTGGAGGAGGTCGCCGCATTGGCGCAGCAGGGAGACCAAGAACCGCGCGTCGCGGAACGAGGAGGAGCCGTCCCCGGAACGTAGCGCGGCGGAGAGCGGGGGCTCGGCTCGGAGTTGTGACGGCGAGTTGGCCCGCGAGGGTCTGGCGTTGTGGTGGCGGTGGTGGTGGGGAGAGGGGAGCGCGGGGAGGGAGATGGCTTGCGCCATTGGAGCTGGGGGCGGGTAAGGGAGAAGAAGGAATTTGTTGCGGATAATGGGAACGAGAGTGGCGGTGTAGTGATTGCGTTCCGAGCTGTTTGTGGTGTTGACATGGGCTGGGCTGGACAATGCCCAACTAAGTAAGGATGGGCCTTCCTGTATAATTTTTGTTTTCTTTGGTATCTCTAGAAAGAGATTTGGAAAATCTTTGAAACCAACGTTTCCATTAAAAGAATACGGATTTGCTTATACAATACTCCCAAAATAATATGATTGAGACATTTCAATACGGACCAAATATGGAGCAAAATGAGTGAACTACCCACTAAAATGCGTCTAATACTCTACGAATTAGGAAAAACTAAAAATGCTTATATTTAGTAACGACGGGAGTACATTCCAATCTGAAAGAGGATGGCCCAGATGCCACTAGGTAACTGGATGAGGAGATAGT
The DNA here is from genome assembly GCA_947311845.1 of Poa pratensis. NCBI lineage: Eukaryota > Viridiplantae > Streptophyta > Magnoliopsida > Poales > Poaceae > Poa > Poa pratensis. The sequence continues at coordinate 3,212,703 of CAMZMU010000065.1, forward strand.
AGAAACCATCGGCAGGCTGGCTGGGGAGTTTCTGGAGATGGAGATGGGAGAAGATGGAATGGCAACCGGAAAGTGATGGGAGAATTGTTGGAGATATGCCCTAGAGGCAATTAATAAAGTGATTTTATTTGTCATATCTCTTATTGTTCATAATACGTTTTAATACCATGCTATAACTGTATTACTCGGAAACATAATACACGTGTGGTATAGAAACAACCAGGTCCCTAGTAGCCTCTACTTGACTAGTTCGTTGTGTAACAGATGATCAAGGTTTCCTGATCATGGGCATTAACCGGTTAACAACGGAGTCATATCATTGGGTGAATGATTTGATGGACATACCCAAAAATATATAGAAACGTAGTTTCAGATCTTGGACCGTGAGATTATATCAAGTCGCTGCTTCTGAAAGATACGGCTGATCGCACCTAACGTCATGTCTCATACGCACGACAATAAGGGTGACACCTTCGGGTATTGGAAGGAAGTAGTCGGGGCGAGTAATCAATAGCGGGAATTGCCAATCCGCATAGCAGGATAGATACTCTGGGCCCACTCGGTGAGATTACATCTAATGAGCTTGCAAGCATGTGACTAGGTCACGGGGATGTAACATCACAGACGAGAGAAGATAGATTGTCAAGGATGAGGTCAAGCTCGGTAAAATGTGATACCGGAGAACGACACTCGACAATCTAAGTATCACCAGGCAAGAGATTGAAACTGGACGTCTACAGGTTCAAACGAATAAAGAGACATTCGTGGACACACAGGGGCTATCATGGATATCCAGATTCCGCTGTTAGTCGATTGATCGGAGAGAGAGTCTCGATCATGTCTGGAGTGATCCCGAACCGTGGGGTAACACACTTAAGGGTGGGTGACGATTAGATTGGATTTAGAGAGAATGAGAAACAGGAACTCCGGAAGTGTTCTGGAGCTCCGGAAGTGTTCCGGTAATTGTCCGATGATTGATCGGAGGCCACGAAATATGTTTCGGGGTCCGAATGAATTAAATAATATGTATCTAATATTAATAAGTGTTATTAATGATTAAATACATGTTTTATTTAATTAATTTCGAATTTAAAAGGCATTAAAAGTTAAATGGGCCTTAGAGGCCCATTCGGGGAAAAAGAAAATAAAAGGGAAAAAGGAAAAAGGGGGCTGCCACCCTAGTGGGCCACATGGGGCCCACTAGGGCAGCCGCACCCCCCCATGGCCGGCGCACCCCCCATGTGGGAATAGTCCCACATGGGGGAGCCAAGGGGTTGGCCTCCCTCCCTCTCCTTTATATAGGAGTGCCCCCATGCCTTGAAAATTGCCCATCTCCTCTCTTCTTCTCTCCTACCTTGAACGGGGTTCCGATTCTGGAGCTTCGTACGAGGAGAGAAGTCTCTCTTAGTTTGCACACCGCCGTGCTGCTAGATCCACTCTTCCACTTCCGCTGCTCTGCTGGATCTGGAGCCCGGAGGTCGTCATCCACACCGTACGTGTGTGGAACCGCGAGGCGCCATCGTTTGGCGCTGGGAGCTGTCTACTTCCTCTACACGACCCTGAGGTCGGCTTCGTCGTCTCATCGTCAACGTTCGTGCGGGAACGTAATCCCGCTTTCGGTCTACAAGGGTATGTATTCGTTCTCCTTCCGTATAGTATATCTGCATAGAATAGATCTTGGCTAGTTTACGGTTATCGTTGCTAGGAAATTTTTTGTTTTCTGCCTACGATTCCCAACAGTGGTATCAGAGCCGATCTATGCGTAGATATATCTGTACGGTTAGAACACATGTTGAATGTGGGCATCGATTCTACATTTGTTACCCTCTAGCGTGTACTTGTTTATATCGCGGCATTGTGGGATGAAGCGGCCCGGACCGACTTTACGCGTACTCTTACGCGAGACTGGTTCCACACCTGACATATGGCTTGTACCGTATATGTGGCTGGCGGGTGTCTGTATCTCCTACAATAGTTGATATCGCATTTACAATGGAGGGCCCCGAAAGGGGTGTAATAGAGACAATTGTCTTATCGCTGTTGTGGTTGTTTTCGTAGGTAAGAAACGGTTCTTGTACGGAAGCCCTAGCAGCCACGTAAAACATGCAAAAGATAAAGTAGAAGCGTCTAACTTTATTTTGCAGGGGCAATGTGATATGGTCAAGGTAGGTTTATTAAATTGTTTATAAACTGTTGGCGCGAAGGAGACCATCGGCGCGGAGAAGACCATATCATGTCGCATTACATTTCATATTAGATGTTATGTAGATTGTGTGCATCTTATATTGTGTATATATATATGTCTATATATTAGTTACACGGCGGTAGTAATATAAGATGATCCCTCCCAAAATTCCGATAATAGTGTTCTCCCTCTGTCGTGCACCACCAATAAAGTTCTACGTTACGGGGTACGTCGTTTGGGGTTTCGATCCCGTTCGTCTACACTCGTCTCTTCGTTCGCATACAGTGGGTGTAAGCCACGTTGCACACGCAAATACGGCAAAGGGTGTTATGGCGAGCCTAGCATATACCAGTATATGGCCTCGGAACACAAGTACCGAAAGGTTAAGCACGAGTCACATACGGTGATGTGATTGATATACGATGTCTACCTTTGAAGTTATGCTATTCGCCTGATCGATGGGGGTAGCGTAATGGATGGGGATTGTGTAATCACTAAGACGATGAGAGGGATACTCGTCTTGAGTGGGAGTTCTGGTAGTTTTAATTTTACTAAAACTTGAACCCATATTTTATTATGAACAAACGTCTTATGTTTTGCAAATTCCATTGTAGATGTCTCGCCCCACCTTTAACCTTGGCCTGTTCCTTGAGAAAGAAAAGCTTAAGACCAATGGGTCGAACTTCATGTCCTGGTTCCGCAACCTGAGGATCCTCCTCACTCCCCACAAGGTGGCTTACGTCATTGAAGCCGCCCTAGGTGACCCTCCTGCAGACGACGCCTCCGATGACGAGAAGAAGGTCTATCAGACCAAGTCGGAGGATTCCTCCTTCGTCCAGAGTGGCATGCTCTACGCCATGGAAGCCGACCTGCAAAAGCGCTTTGAGAAGATGAGTGCTTTTGAGATAATTTCTGATCTCAAGGCTGTCTTTGCGCCGCAGGCTAAGGCTGAGAGGTATGAAGCTTCTGAGCTTTTCTTCTCAGCCAAGATGGAAGAGCATAGCAGTGTGAGCGAGCACGTGGTCAAAATGTCTGGCTACGTTCAACGCCTGAACGCTCTGGAATGCAAGATTCCTGATGAGCTGGCGATTGATAGGGTGCTGCAATCGTTGCCTCCTAGCTACAAAGGCTTCGTCATGAACTATAACATGCAGGGCATGGCTAAGTCCCTGTCTGAGGTGTTCGTGATGCTCAAGACTGCTGAGGTGGAAATCAAGAAGGAGCACACGCTGTTGATGGTCAACAAGACCGTCGATTTTAAGAAATCTGGCGGCAAGGGAAGGAAGAACTGGAAGTCTAGGAAGGATGGCAAACACGTTGCCAAATCCAAGGCTAACAAACCTGGTCCCAAACCTGGCGTGGAATGCTTCTACTGCAAGGGAGATGGTCACTGGAAGCGCAACTGCCCCAAGTACCTGGAAGACAAGAAGGCCGGCAAGATTGTCGGGAGAGATAAAGGTATATTTGATATACATGTTATTGATGTGTACCTTACATGCGCCCGTAGTAATACCTGGGTATTTGATACCGGCTCTGTTGCTCATATTTGTAACTCACAGGTGGAGTTGCGGAATAGTCGGCGCCTGGCAAAGGACGAGGTGACGATGCGCGTCGGCAATGGATCAAGAGTTGACGTGATGGCCGTCGGCACGCTCCCTCTACATCTACCTTCGGGATTAGTTTTGGTTTTAAATAAGTGTTATTTTGTGCCATCTCTGAGTGTAAACATTATAAGTGGTTCTTGCTTGTTGCAAGACGGATATTCATTCAATTCAGTATCAAATGGTTGTGCTATTTCGATGAATGATATCTTTTATGTTGATGCTCCTGTGAATAATGGTTTATTCTTGTTGAATCTCGATCGTAGTACACATATCCATAACATAGATGCCAAAAGGATTAGACTTAGTGATGATACCGCCATGTATATGTGGCATTGCCGACTTGGTCATATTGGTGTAAAGCGCATGAAGAAACTCCACTCAGCTGGACTTTTGGAGTCATTAGATTTTGGATCTCTTGACACTTGCGAACCATGCCTCATGGGCAAGATGACTAGGTCACCGTTCAATGGTTTCGTTGAACGTGCGTCGGAATTATTGGGAGTTATACATACAGATGTGTGCGGCCCAATGAGCGTATCAACGCGCAATGGTTATCGTTACTTTGTAACCTTCACTGATGACTTGAGTAGATACGGGTATATCTACTTAATGAAACACAAGTCAGAAACTTTTGAAAAGTTCAAAGAATTTCAAAGTGAGGTTGAAAATCAACTTAACAAGAAAATAAAGCACCTCCGATCCGATCGTGGTGGCGAATATTTGAGTTTTGAGTTTGGCACACATCTGAAGGCCTGTGGAATTGTGCCACAGCTTACGCCTGCCGGAACACCACAACGCAACGGCGTGTCCGAGCGACGTAATCGTACTTTATTAGATAGCGTACGGTCTATGATGTCTCTTACCGATTTGCCCGTATCGTTTTGGGGATATGCGTTAGAAACAGCCGCATTCATTTTAAATAGGGCTCCATCTAAATCCGTGGAAACGACACCGTATGAGGTATGGCATGGTGCGAAACCTAAGCTGTCGTTCCTGAAAGTTTGGGGTTGTGAGGCTTATGTCAAGAAATTGCAGCCTGACAAACTAGAACCAAAATCGGAAAAGGTCGTCTTTGTAGGGTATCCACGGGAAACCATAGGGTACACCTTCTACCACCAAGCCGAGGGCAAAACGTTTGTCGCTAGAAACGGCACCTTTCTCGAGAAGGAGTTTCTCGCTAAAGGAGTAAGTGGGAGGAAAATAGACCTCGACGAGATAGTTGATCCTGAACTCGAAATACCGAGTGGCGCAACGGAAACAGTTCCTGAACCGTCCTTCATAACAGATGAAGTGGGAGAAAATGTCGAGGAGGCTATTGTACCTCGTAGGTCTGGAAGAACCCGTACTTCTCCTGAGTGGTACGGTAATCTTGTTTGCACCGTCATGTTAATTGAACAAGACGAACCTACAAATTACAAAGAGGCGATGGAAGGACCCGAGTCCGAGAAATGGCTTGAGGCCATGAAATCCGAAATAGAATCCATGTATGACAACAAAGTATGGACTTTGGTGGAGATTCCCGAAGGGCGCAAGGCGTCGAGAATAAATGGATCTTTAAGAAGAAGACTGATGCTGACGGTAATGTGACCGTCTATAAGGCTCGGCTTGTCGCAAAAGGTTTCCGACAAGTTCATGGAATTGACTACGATGAAACGTTTTCACCGGTAGCGATGCTAAAGTCTATTCGGGTTTTGCTAGCAACAGCTGCATATCATGATTATGAGATATGGCAGATGGATGTCAAAACAGCGTTCCTAAATGGCAACATTGAGGAAGAGTTGTATATGGTACAACCTGAAGGTTTTGTCAGTCCAGGAAATGTTGGCAAGGTATGCAAACTTCAGCGTTCCATTTATGGACTGAAGCAGGCATCTCGGAGCTGGAATCTTCGCTTTGATGAGGTGATCAAAGGTTTTGGATTTGTCCAAAATTTGGAAGAGACCTGCATTTATAAGAAAATGAGTGGGAGCTCAGTTGCATTCCTAGTTCTATATGTGGATGATATATTACTAATTGGGAATGATGTGGAACTTCTGAAAAGCGTGAAGGAATATTTAAACAGTAAATTTTCAATGAAGGACTTAGGAGAAGCTGCATACGTATTAGGCATTAAGATCTATCGTGATAGACCCAGGCGCCTACTAGCGTTATGTCAAAGTACTTACCTTGATAAGATATTGAAGAAGTTCAATATGCATTTGGCAAAGAAGGGTCTTGTGCCAGTTGTCAAGGGAAAAACATTGAGCATGGCTCAGTGTCCACGGACGGCTCTTGAAAAAGCTGAGGTGGATGGCACTCGATATGCTTCGGCTATAGGATCGATCATGTATGCCATGTTAAGTACTCGACCCGATGTGGCATTGGCTCTTAGTCTGACGAGTCGATTCCAGAGTAATCCTGGCAAGGATCATTGGATAGCTGTTAAGAACATACTGAAGTATCTTAAGTATACCAAGGACATGTTTCTTGTTTATGGAGGCTGTGAAGAGGAACTTGGCGTAACAGGTTACGTTGATGCAAGTTTCTGCACAGATCCCGATGACTCGAAATCGCAAACAGGCTATGTGTTTAAGGTGAACGGAGGCGCTGTGAGCTGGAGAAGTGGGAAGCAACCCATAGTCGCCCAATCTACAATGGAATCGGAGTATATTGCTGCAACGGATGCTGCAAATGAAGCTGTTTGGCTCAGGAAGTTCATCATCGAACTTGGAGTGTTCCCCAGTGCGCGAGACCCTGTGATTATCTTCTGCGACAACACAGGGGCCATTGCCAACGTGAAGGAACCAAGGTCTCACTCCACCGCCAAACATATTCTCCGACGCTTCCATGTCATACGACAGTACGTCAAGGGAGGCGATGTGAAGATTTGCAAAATACACACGGACCTGAATGTTGCAGATCCGTTGACGAAACCTCTTCCACGAGACAAGCATGAAGAACACCGCAATGCTATTGGTGTCAAGCTTTTACCAAGTTGTAAACTAGATTAATTTGTACTCTAGTGCAAGTGGGAGACTGTTGGAGATATGCCCTAGAGGCAATTAATAAAGTGATTTTATTTGTCATATCTCTTATTGTTCATAATACGTTTTAATACCATGCTATAACTGTATTACTCGGAAACATAATACACGTGTGGTATAGAAACAACCAGGTCCCTAGTAGCCTCTACTTGACTAGTTCGTTGTGTAACAGATGATCAAGGTTTCCTGATCATGGGCATTAACCGGTTAACAACGGAGTCATATCATTGGGTGAATGATTTGATGGACATACCCAAAAATATATAGAAACGTAGTTTCAGATCTTGGACCGTGAGATTATATCAAGTCGCTGCTTCTGAAAGATACGGCTGATCGCACCTAACGTCATGTCTCATACGCACGACAATAAGGGTGACACCTTCGGGTATTGGAAGGAAGTAGTCGGGGCGAGTAATCAATAGCGGGAATTGCCAATCCGCATAGCAGGATAGATACTCTGGGCCCACTCGGTGAGATTACATCTAATGAGCTTGCAAGCATGTGACTAGGTCACGGGGATGTAACATCACAGACGAGAGAAGATAGATTGTCAAGGATGAGGTCAAGCTCGGTAAAATGTGATACCGGAGAACGACACTCGACAATCTAAGTATCACCAGGCAAGAGATTGAAACTGGACGTCTACAGGTTCAAACGAATAAAGAGACATTCGTGGACACACAGGGGCTATCATGGATATCCAGATTCCGCTGTTAGTCGATTGATCGGAGAGAGAGTCTCGATCATGTCTGGGTGATCCCGAACCGTGGGGTAACACACTTAAGGGTGGGTGACGATTAGATTGGATTTAGAGAGAATGAGAAACAGGAACTCCGGAAGTGTTCTGGAGCTCCGGAAGTGTTCCGGTAATTGTCCGATGATTGATCGGAGGCCACGAAATATGTTTCGGGGTCCGAATGAATTAAATAATATGTATCTAATATTAATAAGTGTTATTAATGATTAAATACATGTTTTATTTAATTAATTTCGAATTTAAAAGGCATTAAAAGTTAAATGGGCCTTAGAGGCCCATTCGGGGAAAAAGAAAATAAAAGGGAAAAAGGAAAAAGGGGGCTGCCACCCTAGTGGGCCACATGGGGCCCACTAGGGCAGCCGCACCCCCCCATGGCCGGCGCACCCCCCATGTGGGAATAGTCCCACATGGGGGAGCCAAGGGGTTGGCCTCCCTCCCTCTCCTTTATATAGGAGTGCCCCCATGCCTTGAAAATTGCCCATCTCCTCTCTTCTTCTCTCCTACCTTGAACGGGGTTCCGATTCTGGAGCTTCGTACGAGGAGAGAAGTCTCTCTTTAGTTTGCACACCGCCGTGCTGCTAGATCCACTCTTCCACTTCCGCTGCTCTGCTGGATCTGGAGCCCGGAGGTCGTCATCCACACCGTACGTGTGTGGAACCGCGAGGCGCCATCGTTTGGCGCTGGGAGCTGTCTACTTCCTCTACACGACCCTGAGGTCGGCTTCGTTGTCTTCATCGTCAACGTTCGTGCGGGAACGTAATCCCGCTTTCGGTCTACAAGGGTATGTATTCCGTTCTCCTTCCGTATAGTATATCTGCATAGAATAGATCTTTGCTAGTTTACGGTTATCGTTGCTAGGAAATTTTTTGTTTTCTGCCTACGATTCCCTACAAGAATCAGAGTTAAACTAGGGGGGGGGGGGGGGGGGATGGTGCTCCTTAAGATTTTCGACCAAAATTTTGCTATTCTTGTGGTCTCATTGGTCATACCGGTCGTGGGTGTTCAATTAAACTTCAAACTTAAGAAGTTTGAGGATCAATATATAGTTCGGAAATTGGCTACGGTTAAACTACAAAAGAAGAAATCTTTTGCTGTTGCAAGGAGATACAACAACTATCCGAGAAGAGGAGGATACCTGTTTGATAATTCAGGTAGAAAGGGTGGAATGTTAGGTAGCAAAATCATGTCATGGTGAATAGATGTAGATCAGGGAAAAGAGAATGGGGGAAATGTGAGCAACTAGGACTTTGAAAATCATGGATGGGAGGGGCTCTCACTACCTCATGTCTGAAGTTTAACACATTTTTAAATGCCTGAAACGCTTAATTTTGATGTCACTTTTGGAAATAGGTGTCTCCAAAAATATGTTCATCAAAGTCAGTTTATGGAACTGGCTTAAAATATATCATTAGAGTTACTTAGCCAAAGTAGCTCAAATAGTCTTTCTTTTGAGCATTTTAATACCACGTAGACAAATAATATTGAAGGGACATGCAGGCGCGCTGCATCTCGGCCCTCGTCGGTGGATGGTTCCGTTTTTATCGTTTTAGTGTCCACATTTGTTGGGGCGGAGCTCTGTTGGTGGCGGCAACGCTTCTTGCAATAATATCTCCCTGCCTTCAGCTCTATCTCAGCGCGACATCGAGAAGCTTGTGAGAGTGGTGTGGTTCTCGAGAACTTCTTCTAGCGGTGGCTGATATGTCTCAAACGTATCTATAATTTCTGATGTTCCATGTTGATATTATACCAATTGTTACACGTTTTATATACACTTCATAGCATTTTTATGCATTTTCTGGGACTAACCTATTAACAAGATGCCACAGTGCCAGTTCCTGTTTTCTGCTATTTTTGTATTTCAGAAAAGCTGTTCTGGAAATATTCTCGGAATTGGACGAAACCTGGACAGGACCTCCTATTTTTTCCAACACGTACACGAAGTTCGAAGGAGAGACGGAGGCGACCGAGGAGGGCGCCACACCCTAGGGCGGTGCGGTCCCCCCTCCTACCGCGCTGTGGTGGGGTGTGGGCCCCTCTGGTCGCTCCAGCTGCCGCCCTTTCGCCTATTTGTTCATCTTCACGGGAAAATCCTAGACACCCGAGGCTCCATCCACGAAAAGTTCCGTAGCCGCCGCCGTCGTCAACCCTAGCTCGGGAGGGTTCTGAAGCTCTTCCCGGCACCCTGTCGGAGAGGGGAATCATCACCGGAGGGCTCTACATCACCATGCCTGCCTCCGGAGTGATGCGTGAGTAGTTCATCTTTGGACTACGGGTCCATAGCAGTAGCTAGATGGTTGTCTCTCCACTTTATGCTATCATGTTTAGATCTTGTGAGCTGCCTATCATGATCAAGATCATCTTATTGTAATGCTACATGTTGTGTTTGCTGGGATCCGATGAATATTGAATACTATGTCAAGTTGATTATCAATCTATCTTATATTCTTATATGTTATTTATGATCTTGCATGCTTTCCGTTACTAGTAGATGTTTTGGCTAAATAGATGCTTGTAACTCCAAGAGTTAGTATTTATGCTAGATAGTGGGTTCATGCCTCCGGTAATCTGGGAGAGTGACAGCAACTTCTAAGATTGTGGATGTGCTGTTGTCACTAGGGATAAAATAACCGATGCTTAGCTTAAGGGTGCGCCGTTAGGTCTAGTGCATTTGTTTACATTACGCACATTACTTAATGCGATTATCCGTTGCTTGCAACTTAATACCAACGGGGAACTCAGTATGACAACCTGGAGGTGGATTATTAGTCATAGACGCTGTTGGATAACGGTCTATATATTTTATCTTAATGCCCACATGAATATCATAGTAATCATCATGTCATATATATGCATTGTCATGCGCTCAATATTTTGTCAATTGCCCAGCTGTAATTTGTTCACCCAGCATGTTAGTTATCTTTTATGGAGAGACACCACTAGTGAACTGTGGATCCCGGTCCATTCTTTTACACTGATAATACAACCAACTGTAATCATTGTTCCTTTTCATTCTCTGCAATTAAACACTATTTTCCACACCATACGTTTAATCTTTTGTTTTCAGCAAGTCAGGAAGATTGACACCCTTCCTGTTTCGTTGGGGCAAAATAGTTTGATTGTGTTGTGTGCAGGTTCCACGTCAACAGCCGAACTCCCTTCCACACGCAAGTACTTTTCTGGCACCGTTGACAACCTTCAGAAGTGCTTCTTGCTCCTACTGGATCTGATAATCTTGGTATCTTACTGAGTAAAACTTGCTGCTGCACTGCTTCATACCTTCCTCTTGGGGTTTCCCAACGAACATGTGTCCCACGTTATCAGTGGCGTTCTCCGTATCGTCCGGCGGTTCATCCTTCTTCGGTTTCGAGACGGATGTGGTCTTTTTAACCCGTTTGGCGACTTTTCGTCCGCAACCAACAACGTCCGGCCGATTCTGGGAGGAGCATCAGCGCCGGCGCACCGTCGACACGGTCTGAAGGTTAAAAACGAAAGGCGTCTCAAGAATCTCGTTGTAATTTTCAATTTTGTTGAAATATTTTGTACTGTTCGGTTCGGTGTTTCTTTGAATGACAGGGTCTTTTTCGCAAAAATGAAAAGTAGAAAGCCCATAAATTAAGAACGTGCGGACCCAACTCAAATCTGGCATCCGAGTCGGATATGTACATAGGGTCCTACATGGTTTTCAAATTCAGCGACATTTCGTCGAAATTCACTGAATTTCAGTGATTGCGGTACACCCCAAAATAATTGCTTTTCGGTCAAAATATTTCAGCACTTTCAGTATTACATAGGAATTAAAAAATTATTTAAAATATTTTGAATATTTTTGAATATTTAAACAACTTTGAAGAGAAAATTTCGGTCATTTGGCCGAAACGAAAACCGAAATCACTGAAATTCACTGAATTCAGTGGTGGTCGAAATTTTTCCGAAACTGAAATTTGAAACCACTCCTTGCTAGCCTCGACCAAATAGGGAGCGATTCTAAGCCATCACGCTTTCCTACCGGTTTTCCTAAAAGAACGGCCGGAACATCCCCTCTTCGATCGGATCTAGCAAAGCCCCCTACTCCATCTGCTCGATTTGCTAGTACGGTAGACATGGACATGGAGCACACCGACGTGCTGGCGGACGTACTCCGGCACCTCCCGCCGCGAGCCCTCGCCGCCTCCCGCTGCGTCTGCAGGTCTTGGCGCGCCACCATCGACCACCACCGCCTGCTGCGCACAGACCTGCTCCCGCTCTCCCTCGACGGCGTCATCTACAATATAAACAAGATGGACGCTCCGAAGCTCTTCGCGCGGCGCTCCACGACGCGCTACATCACCAGCAGGCTCGACTACCTCGACGAACGCCCAGGCTACGCGGAGGTCACCGGGGAGATCACGGACTACTCCAATGGCCTCTTCCTGATCCTAAACAAACAGGTGGTCAATCCGGCCACGCGGCAGTGGGCGTCGTTGCCCCGGCTGCCGTGTTCGTGCTCGTGGCGGGTGGAAACCTGTGGGCGTTGCTACAACAACTCCTACCTCCTCTATGACCCTACCGTCTCGCCGCATTACGAGGTGCTCTTCATCCCCCGTATTCCCCGTTATTTACCAGAAGATATGGCGGGCAGTACGGAATGGCCACCTGCGCTGTATGCCATGCATGTCTTCTCCTCGGAGACAAATTGTTGGAGGGAGAGGTCGTTTACACGAGAAGGAGATGCCGCAGGAACAATGGCCGACGTGAACTCCCATTGGAAATCTGATGATGATTTGTACTACTCCGCTCACTGGAAGGGCTCACTCTATGTTCCATCAAGGCACAAAGACGGTGGTTTTGTTTTGAGGTACTCGTACTCACAATCTACACATGCGCGCGGAGACTATTATTCTTACTAGTTACTACTGGCATTTGGTCCATTAATCTTCAACGTTGATTTGCTTTTTTGCAGAATAAAACTATGGGATGATAAGTACCAAGTAATTAAGCTGCCAGAAGGAGGCAAAGGATCACTATTCCGTTTAGGAAAATCAAAGAAAGGGGTCTACTGTGTGCTAGATATCGATGGACGAAGCACATTTCAGATTTGGACTCTTTCTGAATCGCATGATGGCGTCATTGACTGGGTTTTAAATAATGAAATCTGCTTTGAGACGGCATGGCGAATATATCCTTGCGAGCATCTTGACAATGGACCATGGATCTCACAGTCGGTTGATGAGAAGGAATTGTTGCTGGAAAATGATGTCAACCTTGAAGTTGCATATGAATACAACCAGGCCGTATCCAAAGATGATTTTGAATGGGATTCTGATGATGAAAATGCTGTTACCACTGTGGACTGGCCGAAAAAGGGCAGCCCTGGTGCTCCATCTCATCTTTTTTGGTGTCTGGGATTCCATCCTTACAAAGAAATTGCCCTTTTTCATGATGATTTTAGAAGCGCAACATTTGCTTATTATTTAAATAGCTCAAAGGTTCGATACTTGGGTATAATGGAGCATGAGTTTTCTGATATTGATATTTCCTTTGCTTACACACCATGTTGGACGATGGACTTGCCAGGAAGCAACTGATAGATGCAAAGTTGTATGTGTATTAGGTTTGTCGTTAATGTCAAACTTCTCTAGTTCTCTTTGTATTTTTCAAAATAAATACTTATTAGTGTTTTTTCAGCGGGAATTAATCCGTGTGACAATATTTTATCTTTTCAACTTAGATGACATTCAAGTACGTATATGTGTGTTGGGTGGGTATTATCTTTTCCAAAATATCATCGGGAGGATGCTACAAAGCCATCCGAGGTTCCTAGATTGCAGGATTTTGGTGTTAATAAATAAAAAGGATAATTATCAGTATAATAAATATACATTAATTGGGTGAAACAAAAATCGAGTGATCTTTATAGCATTGTTCACATTGATTGTGTATGGTCTTTTCGAGGTCAGACATGCTGTCATCATCACAAACACACCACATGCATAACATCCACGATTAAAAGTATAATAAAAATATTCTATTTAATTTTTTGATGTATTTTTTATGTGGTTAATTTTGGTAACACGATATATAAGTGTACTACTTAAGATCATTTGCTGCGAAGTAAAAAGGTTTAGTACATATAAGTGGTATCACCTTACTCTAACTCAAAGTAGGCCCAACCGGTATGCGGGAGCCACAACCGGAGCGGTTCACGTCGGACGACGAGATGCCCGACATTCGCTTACCACCGGTGCAGGCGCCGACATATGAAACTGCCCCAACAGCGTCACCGGCACCGGAGAAGGAGGCTCAAGATGAAGCCGGAGAGGCTTCCCTCCGCCGATGCATGCATCGAAGATGGATCAAACCCCACCATGCGTCGGCGGCGAGACCAGAAGCCTCACCTGAGGCTATGGCCATTCCTCAAGGCTGTAGCCGGCAATATCAGATGACACTTTCGGTAATAGATCATTGAGGCATGCAAGTTCCTCGATGAGACGTTGGGATAGGCATCTTTCTCAACGCTGACGTGTAGTGGTTGGCGAGATGTTGTAAGGTCTCGCCGGCATCAGGATAGGCCTCCTTCTTTTGGCGTAGTTTAAATTCAGTTTGTTAAATTTTGTTTGGATTTTAAAATGTAAGTTTGTTCAAATTTGTTTAACTTAACCGGATTTGTTGTAAAAAAATGTTCACTTGTCAAAAAATAATGAACAAGAATTTGGGCCAGGCGTTTGGGGGCGCCGTTGTAATCTGCAACAACAATGTGGCGGACACATGTCCGGCACTCCCAAAGAGGCCCCGAGTACAGGAAACGATTTTGGCTACTCCCGTTGAAGATGTGCTAAGACGCCTTATGACCAACCTCCTCCATCATGATGTCTTCAGTTTTGGTACGGAGCACCACCCTTTGACTACCTAGTCAAGCGATAGAGTGATGGAGATTTGCCAAGCATGCTCTTAGTGGTCTTGCTCTTTTTTTCTTTCAAACTAGACAACATCTAATCTTTCCATTGGTTTATTACATCCTTACGTTCGCGTCGACCTTAACGGTGGCAACAACACCACTTCAGAGGGTTTTCTCAGCTATAAATATAGATAGATATTCAAAACAAAATAGGTGATGAATGACTAAGTTAATGATTTGCTATGTTCATTGTGTGGTCTTCCAAAACTGATGAAAGAAGATTATGCTACATTTTTTCCCTTTAAGTATTACCGAGGTCATCTATCCGGGTTTCCTTGTAAAAATACAATTTAATAATAATAATATTATCTTTATGAAAAGGTACAGCTATTATTATATATGTGTGCTAAGATTTATATATTTTTTAACTTTTTCACATGTTGTAGTTATCTCTCATAATGTTGGAATCATATTGTAGCAGCTAATTGAGCAATCCAACCGTCAACCGCCAGCCTCCAATAGTCTCCATGATATTAGTTTTTTTCTCTGAAAAAGTTACTACCTCCGGTCTGGAAAAAACTGTCGTGGAGATTATACTGCCGTGGTACAAGTCGCCACACATATTCCGGATGAAAGGGAGTATATGTTTCATATTCTTGGTATCTGTTCTTTATGAATCCTGGAAGTTGCAATTGTGTGTACCATTTATTTTGTTGTATGTATTTGTATTTGTGCCTTATAAAAAATTAGACTTTAAATGTTTCAGCAAAACTTCAAATCATGGATCCCTCGCCGCATGTTTTATGAACCCTGCTTTCCGGTTGAATGGAAAAGGCTCCATATTGAACCCCGCGCAGTTGGCAATGCGAGTCGCAAACGAATCACTAACTATATGAAAGCTGAGCACTTTGGCGAGCTCTCCGCGCTCGCGCTATTGTGCTTAGCAACAGTAGCTACAGTAACGTACAGTGTTGAACAGTGCCCGCGGAGGGATCTATTTGTAATTTGAAGAAAACCGAAGTGCTTTTCTGCAAAAACGCCACTCGCGCTCTCCTCTCTCGCTCTCGCTCCCGCGCCTCTGGTCGCCGCCTCCGTCGCCGCTTCAATCCGGCGAGCTCCGGCCACCTCCGCCGCCGTGCTGTGGTGCGAACGACGCGCCTCGCGGTCCTCTCCATTCCTACCCGGCGATTCGCTCCTCCTCGCCTGATGCGTCCGTGCGCAACGCCGCCGCACCGCCACCTCTTCCTGCCACCGCGCCGCCACCGCCAGCGCCGCCGACCACGACCTGCTCCCCTCCTGCTCCTCATCACTGGCCGCCGCTCCGGCCGGCGATTCGCTTCCCGCGTCGGCTGCTCCGT
The DNA here is from genome assembly GCA_947311845.1 of Poa pratensis. Taxonomy (NCBI): domain Eukaryota; kingdom Viridiplantae; phylum Streptophyta; class Magnoliopsida; order Poales; family Poaceae; genus Poa; species Poa pratensis. Next base: position 3,228,504 of record CAMZMU010000065.1, read on the forward strand.
CCTCCTCTCACCCGTCCGCGCCGATGTCCTCCACGACAGCGCCACCGTGGGCGAGCTCCTCCGCCCCGGCCATCCGCGTGGCCGCGCGATGCCGCCCTCTGTTCCGGCCCTCCACAACAGCGCCACCGTGATCGACCTCGCTATATCGCTGTGGCTGACCCGACCGGCTCTTGACGGGCAGCGGAGCGGGGCGGCCTGCTGCACCTCCACGGCGAACACGCCGACTGGAATCGGAGAGGGGAGGCCGACGACGATGGATACGGCCGCGACTGCAGGTGAGCTCGACCTCCACTGTCAGATTTTTCTTTTTCTTTCATATGCTTTTCTTTTTCTGTTCATGTTCTTCTGTCAATTTTAGGGATTTTTGTTTCGTGAACAGGATATTACGAGGTAGATGATGCGGAGTACAGCCGCGCATCAGGCCACATATGCTTCCTCTCTCTCTAGCTTCAGTTCCGGTCTACAGATAGTTCAAGTTGGCGATTTAGTTTATATTATGTCCAGTTTATACATGAACATGGGATTTCTGGAAGAATAGAGACCTTGGGACTTGGGAGATGATTTGGGCAAGAAAATGCAGAGAGTGGGAGTGACGAGTCAGGAGAATTCCACTGATACGTTATTGATTTGGAGAGGCATGAAATTAACTAATCTCTTCCAAATACTCTCATTAGTTTCTCTATTATGATTGACAAAACTAGGACCTGTTCCATCTTTAACTTATTTTTGTTTACATGCCAATACAATTATTTGGTGATGTTCCCTGCCATTTTTTTTGATGATCTGTACTTCTTCAAAGTGGCAGTATAATAGCAATGTTCGTGTCGTCCTATTTGCATGGTCTATTGATGCATCTAGGTTAAAATTAGCGAAGGTAATTAGTTTCCTTATAAAGCCAAAGTGGCTGCAAAAATTACTACCAAGCAGGTTTTGTTGATAGTTGTCATCCTTTCTTAGCTAGATGCAATAATTCAGTTCAAGAATGAGTTTCCACCTTTCAATTGATGCACCAAAGAACTCTTAGTGTCAGCTCCAGCAGGATCCAAATGTTGACACTTGCTTCGTTTCAGGTGATTTCCCTGTTCTGGGTCACCATTGGAGAAGGTGCAGCTGTTCCCTGCTACGTGCTTATCCGTTTGTGTTCGGCTCTGCTCGCTTTCTTCGTTCTGCTGCTGCGTGGTTCTTCATGTTCAAGTGGAGATTAGTTTCTGTGTGAATTATTTTTTCGGCTGTTATGTGATTCCTGTGTTAAGCATTTAATTTGATTATGCATTGCCAATTGACTAATTGATGTTTGTCTGATACATATGTAGGGTTTTTCTTGCGTATGATGATACATATGCAGTTGATTGATACCATGGCCGATCGATGTTCCCCTGGTTGGATATGTGGGTTGCGCGCCCCTCTGTCTCTATTGGAAGATGTACATCCAGCGATACTGTTAGTGGGATGGTGGTTCTCTTATTACTGCTATTAGTCAATTCCGCTGGCTGTTCTGATGGATTAGTAGTCGGCTTTCTATTGGACCAGTTTTTTCTACAACGAATGCCGGTTCAGCTTGCAATTCTACAATTGATATGGGATCTCAAAAGAGGAGAATTCGTCTAAGGTAATTCGCACATTAATTGTGGGGACAGTTTGTATCTATGTTCTTATCAGTTGGATGTCAAAAATCTAATATAAATTTTTCGAAAAAAGATCTAATATGTTTACCTGTATGTTATTGACAAATTTGGGAGACGAATAAGTACTGTATTTTTCGCTAATTTTAGTTTCCGTACTTAAAGTGATATGCTCCTGTTATTAAAAAAATATGAATGCTATTGATAGCTAAATGAACAAGGGACCATTTAGGTTGGCTTAAATGTTTCGTTTAGAGATTCTGCATTATTAGTAACTGTGGTATTTTTTTGGATAAATCAACCCACTATTTTTGGTTTCCCTGGCTAATTGATGAAAATTTGTAGGAATTGATACATTGTTGTCAAGTGCTTTGGTGTACTGGAGTTTTGTGTGTCAAACAACTACGCAATATTAATTTGATGATGCATATGATTGGATGATTATGATTGAGATGGATTCATGTTGGACTGTTAGGCTCAGACATACTAATAAGACATGTACCTTGGTCTCTTGCTTTTCACTTGGTGTCTACCTTGGTGTCTTGCTTTTCACTTGGTGTCTAATTAACGTCTAATCTTACATATTTGTTAACAGATTGTCAGTAAAGAGGCGATGTATGAACTGACAAGTTAAATGCTTTGTACATTGCCATTGAGATGGTATTTTCTCTTCTATTTTTCCTAACACTGCAAAATATAAAGAGATCGCGACTAATCGTGCTCGTGCGTGAGGTCAAAGGATATTTGTTCCATTGGCATGGTTTATAACAGAGTGCATAACTCTGCTTTGGCATATTGTTTTTGCAAATTGTGTCTTTTTTTGAATTTGTTACTTTAGATCTAATTAGTCTGCCAAAAAATCCATTTCTATCAAAGGAAACAAATGTTGCGTTTATGTTGGTGGGTTTCTAACATTCCCCAATTTTTATTATGTTCATGGATTATAACATGTTATCTCTAAGGTGTCAATTTTGCATGTGTTTCTCCCAGCAGGTAAATGCTGAACCTAGGTGCTTTGTACTCTGATCTCCATTTGGAGATCACATTTTTCAGGATTTTGCAAGCAGTCAGCCAGGGTACATGGGGAGTACTCCATGTGTCCATCCCTGGATTGGCGAGAGATCAAAATTCTGCTACAACATTCTCAACTGTAAATTTGAAGTTCAGGAGCCTACCCTGCAAGACACTTGCAATATCTGCTGCAAGTTAATAACCAAGAATTACTTGGTTCTTGCAGATTCCACATGGGTTCGTTCTTCAAAGATAAGTAATAAATATGATCATATAGTACTGCTGCCTTCTACTTTTCTCTAATGAAAACTTCAGAACATATAGAGTCAAGGGAACCTCCGTTTTAGTTTGGGACCCTCTTGACGCAAAAGCAACTGGGTAAAGTTTACCCACGTAGCAATAGAAGTATCCATGTTACTTCCAGTATTTTCCTGTGAGTTAATAGTTGGATACAACAATATATAAGCTCGCTGGCCACACGCCACCATAAAGAAAGGTTAAACACATCTCTGCATACTTGAACAGTTAAGCATTTAAAGTGTAGTACCCTGTGTATTGCAATGAACCATTTTCTACTTTACTGTATTGCTATAGAAATCTTAGCAACACTCAGCCTACTGGAATAAGGAGCTTATATCTAAGTATGCAAATTAAGCTATAAAAAAGAGCGATCTGATGTGCTTGCACTTATGTTGGTAAGGTCACTAACATATGTCAATTGCTAGGATTGGAGCATCTTAACATGACTTTATTTAGTCTTCTTCAATCTGAACATATATTTTTCTTTGTATGAGCTATCGATGTGTACAACGAAATCCACTATGTGACTCAGTAACAACATATTTTAGTATTACAGCTAATCTACTGTTTATTTGAGCCAGTTCTGCCCATTATGTAATCCAGGTGTCACCTATTCTATGAATAGAACAGCCTTCTAATACTTTTGTTTACACTACAATCATCAGTACAACATCACGGGCACGGCGTGCCGCCGTGCCGAAATTCAACTAGTACTGGAGTAAGACGGTACAATTTATTGGATCTTCTTCCTCTTTCGAACTGACGATCAATTTACAGCTACCAGGGTTACAAATTTGCTCCGCACCGGCTTTGGTCGTCGATCATCGGTCAGCGCAGCTCGGTGGGCGGCGCCGCCGACCTCCAGACGAGCGGCACGCGGCCCTCGCGGTCACGGCTGAGCCACTCCTGCGCGCCGCCCCGGAGCTTCTCCAGCCGCGGCGCGCCGCTCTGGTGCATGACGAACACCTTCACCACGTTGAACAAGGCGCCCACCAACCACAGCACGCTCCCGCACAGGCACATCGTCCACCTCTCGAACGGCTCGCGGGCACGGCGGCGGTTGAGGACGGCGGCGACGAGGAAGAGGAGGCTGCCGAGTAGGACGGGGACCTGGACGCTGGACTGCAGCAGCTGCGCGCGGCCGTCGGCGCGCTGGTACACCTGGCACGTGTTGAGCGCGGAGCCCAGCATCCACAGCAGCGCGCCGGCGAGCAGCGTGTTCGCCGCGTGCCGCTCTCCCCGGTCCCCCTGATTCATCAGCAAGCAACACAAATACAGAGCAGTCAGCCGCCGACGCCGTATCTGCGTGTCTATGTCTAACTGTTTGGGAAAGCCATGTCGGCACGAACCTGGGCGAGCAGGAACGCCACGCCGACGACGGCGAGGACGCAGCCGGCGGCGTTGAGGGCGGGCACGAGGAGCTCGACGAGGCCGAGCTGGGGGTCGAACCGTACGAGGCCCACGCGGCAGTCGACTCCGGCGAGGTGCGCCCCCAGATCGTGCGTGTTCACGGCCGCCACGATCACGAGCGCCGCGGCGGCCACCACAAGCCCCGCTGCACTGCCGCCGTCGGACGAAGACGCGCACAGCGCCGCGAGCGCCGCGGACAGGAGCAGGGTCGCGAACACGTACACGCCAGCGTTGATGTACTCCCACCTCCGCACGGTCAGCGCCGGCCCGTACAGGCGCGCGTCCCTCGCCGTCGCAAGCTTAACCATGGCCGCCGCACCTGATCGCAAGCTAGCTAGCAGAGTTCCCGGTTTTGTCAACGAGTCAGACGAGCGCTGAGAATGCAACGGAAGTAGACGAGAAACTGACGCGATCGAGAGTAAATGTGGTGGGACTTGGAGCGGAGATGGATGCGCGTAGGCGGAGGCTGGAAGGCGCGTGCGTGGCGCCGTGCATGGTGTCCGCGTCTAGACGAACAGGTGGTGTCTTGCTCCGCTACAGGTGGGCGTTTAGAGAATCAAATGGGGGACAGAAAGCCTTGGCTGCGACGCAGCACGTGGCTATGCTTATTTTATTCGTGTGTCACATGCCCTGTTTTTACGGTGCAATTTCCCCTATTTTTTCAAGGCAATCTACCGGAAATTCTCCATGGCTTCTCATATGCTCATGTCCGAATAAAAAATGAAATAAATAAAACTCTGAAAAACATTAGTGATATGTGCCAAGTTTCTTAGTGAAATAGCATTTGTGTTGCACTCCGCAAGAACATTAAAAAAATCAGAATACTTTTTTTTCCGCACACATGTCATTTTGTTACTAAACTTGATACGTATTTAGAATAATTGTATATGTTTCATCACCAATTTATTTCTGTTTTTCAAAAATGTTTTACTATTTCTTTTTAACTCGGACAAGAGTAGGTCTGTTGGGAGACAAAACGACACTCACAGTTTTTTTTTGCTTCTCTGGTAACAATTAGTTTTCTCGTGGAAGTGTGGAATGTGCTCTGTTTTCCAATGATATCATCATGTTCCGCTGGAACCTTGATTTGTTACCAATGGCGAAGCCACGTTAGAGCTGTGTAGTCAATTGATTGCACAATTTTCCTGGCTATACAAGTAGAAATCATGCAAACATTAATGATTAATAATATGAATACTTGTTACTACAAAATTTCGCATTCACTACACATAGCTGCAAACCAATGTTGGGGATATCGCTTATCGGGAACTTATCGGTCGACCCAAGATAAGGGATAAATCGGCCGATTTATCGGCATGACGGTCGATTTATCGGCATATCGGCCGATTTATCTTATCGGTCAGACACTGAGAAGCGATAAATCGGCCGATTTACCGGAATATCGGAAAATATCTTGAACAGTGGCTGAAACACTATATGTTACTCCATCAGGCCCGGCTTAGGGGCAGGACGTGCCGAGTGAGCCTAGTTGGCCCACATAATAAGGATTGTCCTAGCCCTTTTCATCAGTTTGGACTTTTGAGATAGTTGTCAAATGGATACAATATGACATGGTGTATATCCGAATCTAATGGAAAGTGTAGACTTAGCCAAATAGTACTCTCTACTTTCCAAACTACTACTATAAGCTAGAAGAACGTTTTTCAAGGCAAACTACAATGAAACATGTTCGTACGATCAATAACATTCTGTGCCATGACATTCTTACGGCCACAAGATTGTTTTGGTCTAAAAGAATCTATCTATATGCTATGTGCTATGTTCTTGCTTCTGGTGATCAGGCCTGGCCATTGGAAAGGAATAATGAAAACAATTAGGACTTCAACTTCACTTATTTAATGGGATTACGACTTCAATTTTTCAAAATACCGACATATCTGTTATTTATGGTTAAATAGATATTAATTTTGTTACACAATAAAAAACGTTTTGTTAAACTGTTTTAGTTTACCAAAACTGTTTTTGTTGTGAAACAGAGGGGGTAACATTTATGTTGTACCAAAGTCAATGACACTGTACGGGTTGAATTGCCTCACACGTCAACAATATAATGATTTATTTACGGACCCTTGTCGGAATGCTAATTTAGTTTCTTACTATTTTCTTAAACTTTTCGATTGAATCTTACGACGTAACACAAGTTTACAATCTATATGTGGAGATCACGGAACCCCCGCACAGCTACATACTTTGCATGTAGCTTGGTAACTAGAGAAGCTATGGTCTTAATCACTTTGATCTATCCCTTCGATAAGACATATCTATCGACTAGTCGTGTATTGAGCAGATAAGCTTTCTTACTTAATGTGAAAATTAACTTACTGCATCCTCGTTAAAACACGCTTGTTACTTGACATGGTAACATAACTCATACTAGTAAATAATTATATATACTGAGAAACTTTAGTGAATTGTTAGACGCGGAGGAAAAAAAAAGACACGCCAAACAACAAAAACGCTAAGCAAACTTGACCAAAACCAACTAATGCAAGCAGAATTCTACTACTATTTACAAAAATCTTGTAAATCCTATTTGATTGGAAAGGCTAGATAATACGCCAATACAGTACTCCAGTAGGATATTTTTAGGTCCATACATAGTAAATCATCCACTGAGGTACTTATTTCAACAAACACCATGAATAATCACATTACAGTACATCTAAGTGATATACTTTATTCCATATATTAATATGATCTTGTCATATATAAATTTCACTATTTCCTTCGATCTCATATTATGGAATGTCTCAAACTAACCTTTAAAATAACTCAACATTCACCAATATTAGTATAGTTATAATTTAGCAGCGTTGGACTCATAAGCACAAACATTTGAATTATATAATAATGCATTTTAAGTCATAATATTGGATATGAAATAATCATAGGGTATCAATGACACATAGTCAAAAGTGAATTCTGACTTAATAGTGTATGTGAACCAATTCAACAAATCCACTCTTAACAAATTGATAATAGAATTTGTAAACTCAGTTGGGAAGGATTAAGTTAAAAAGATAAACACACCTTTACCTTGGAAATATCGAAGTAACTCTTAATATGGAACGTGTGGAATGACTGATGTGCCAAGTGCAATAAATGGTAGTTTTTAAAGTTGTATGCTAAATGTTGTATCAATGGAAACAACTATATATTTATTGACAAAATAATATGTAAAGAAGTAAATGAGTTTAGTATAAGAATTGGCGTTGTTAAATACAATGTGAACGACATGCATGTGAAGCCAAGTAGCGTCATTGCACGAATGATCAGCTGCAACAGCGCGGTGCAGCCTACCGCATGTTGTGGCGAGCTGAGACGAAGATAACAGGCTACAGGCGCGTGCGACTGAGTAGTTAGGAGTATGGTGGTGTAAGATATGCTTTATCAATGATTCTCGGTCTCATATTAACAACGCCGGGTCCTCGAGATGTGATCGCTCCCATTAGATTTAGTTCATTACACTTGCCCATGTGGCAGAATTTTGAGTAGACTTTCAAGTCTGAACTCCGCTCGCTCATGTATACATGTAATATAACTATTCTTCTGGAATGTAACTTAAGACTTGATGCAAGACTAACCTTATAGTGTGCTGATGAGTGGAAACAGTCGAAGTTTGGTTTAGCAAAACTTATACCTAAAATTCGCTCTGTTTTCTAAATAGCAAAACTGACTATGGATTGACTTATGCTTATAATGCCTTGAATAATCAGGTCTACGATAGGCATGAGGATCAAGATTCATTGGTACAACACTGGACTAGCTACCAAATCATTACTTATTTGTAGGTTATTTTATTGGCATTACGTGTCAAAATCTCTTGGTTGAAGTCTCACCCTGTTTTATGCAGATTCTATGGTGAAAGTTCTATCAAGTGGTGGTAGCGTGTTACTGCCTGTTGATACAACTGGTAGAGTGCTAGAACTTATTTTAATAATAGAGCAGGTGAAAATTGGATTTTATTATCGCTCTACTCTTTATTTCGTGAATGATCATAAATAAAGAATGAAGAGAAAAAAAGAAAAGGAGCACCTTATCTAGGATAACATTGAACTCTTCACATAGTATTGAACATAACTTGCATTAACGTAAATTGAAGGGAGACGTGGCATTTTCTAGTCGGTAAATACCAGCGAATTAAGCGACTTGCAAAAATCAAGAAAAAACTATTATTTTTCTTTTTATAGCGTTTTTTCTAATATTATTAAGGATTTTCATATGTTCTCCTTGATGTTTTTGCTCTTATTTGTTTTTTTACTCTATCTTTATATTTATCCCAAATGTCTTAACACGCTGTCCCTATTTCCCCTTATGTTTTCGCCTTTTTACGAGAAATCCATTTCGGCTCATAGATGCATCTACACCCACTATTCAAAAAACAAATTTTAAATATCAAAAAATTGAAGCGAAAATTCCGGGTGTACATATGAACATTTTATGTTCGTACGCAAAAAAACCGAGATGAAAAGACATTTTGTGCGGCCGGTGTAAAAAAGACAAATCCACGGTGTTCAAAAATGCCTCTTCATGTAACTTTTTTTCTCTTTTTTATACCGGTCACACAAAATGTCTTTTCGGTGCGAAACTTTTTTGTACGGATAGATATTTTTCATATGAACACCCAAAATTTTTGTTTGAATTTTGTTAAAATTTTGAAATGCGTTAAAAATGCATTTTGCACAACATGTTCATCTGCCCTTTTTACGGCTTTCCTTTTTTCTCTTCTATATACTCTCTTTCCTCCCAAATGCCCTGACACGCTGGCCGTACCCTCCCAGCCCAGTTTTACCATACGAAAAGCCTCTTGTATGAATCGATGCAAGAAAATGTCCTTGGTAGGTGTTTTTTAGATTCGCAGGGGTGAGACCCCAGGTTCCATTTCCATGAATCGAAACCTTACAGTAACCAGTCTTTTGTTTCTCCTCAACGGGAGACAATAGGGAAATGCAAAGCAAAAGTAAAGATAAAACTAAATTAAGCCTGATCAACTAGTCTACAAACCAATTCCGACCAAAAAGAGAGTTTGCCCAGGCATGGCCTTGGTAGTTGAATCAATCTCATAATAATTTGATTTACCAATAAGGGTCCATTTGGTGTACCGTATATCCATACTTCACTCGAATATAGAGTACAATATAAACCCATGAACACACTGCATATATACATATCTGAAACACGGGATAATTAAATGATTCCTATGTCGCCTTGCATATATACATGGCATACAAAATTAATTGGTAATGTACGTACGCGATGAAGATGGATACAAGCGATTTCACATGTATCTTCGTAGGTAGTCGACCCGTGTAGGGTGTTTGAGCTTCATGAGCGCCTTGAGCTCGTACTTGCGCACCATCTCCCTCGAGATTCTCAGATTGCCGGCAATCTCGCTCAGCGTGCGCCTCCCTCTCCCGTCTAGCCCGAACCTTTGTCTGATCACCACGCTCTCCTTGGGCTTGAGCGAATCTAGCTGCATCACAGCAACATTCATCATCATCAGTGAGCTTGATCATATGGATCAAGAAACCAAGCACGCTAAAATTATCGGTTGTTGTGCTTACAAGGTCGTCGATGGCGAGGCGGAGGAGGCGGTTGTGTTTGTGGGTGTCGACCCCGATGGCGTCCCCGTCGGTGACCTCGTTGATGAGCTCCTCCTGCGTGACGCGGTTCCGCGCGTGGAGCGAGTAGGTGGGCCTCGTCATCCGCACCACGTCGCGGTACCTCGCCGGAGACAGCCCCACTTTCTTCATCGTCTCCTCGTCCGTCGGCGCCCTCCCGAGCTCGAAGGACAGCTCCTCCCTTGCCCTGTTGACCTCCTGTCTCTCCTGCACGAAGAAATGGACACAAGAATCTCAGAATTTCCTCTTGCTGATAAACAAAATGTGCAACCACAACAATTTAAACAATATGGAATTACCGATTCCATGGCGAAGGGGAAGCGGGTGAAGCTGGAGAGTGTCATTGCCCGGACGACGGAGTGGCGGATCCAGAAGAGCGCGTAGGTGGAGATGCGGAAGCCTCGCTTGGGATCGAAGCGGTCGATGGCCGTGATGAGGCCATTGGCACCGGCCTGGCACAGGTCGGCGAACCGCTCGTCGCCGGTCATGTCCGCGTAATACTTGTTGATTGTATATAAAACCAAACGCAGGTTGTGCTGCAGCCAAACAATGGAATCAGAAATTTAGTATGTACGTGCTCAACTATGACACGAGTTGAGTTCATTTAAAGTTTCAGGTTGGGGATTCATACTTCAAAGTTCAGAGTTCAGTACATTGGCACCTGGACCGAATAATGTTAGTATGATTTACTCACCTTGATCAGCTTGTTCCTGGCTGCCCGGCCAACCTCACGGAGGCGCCGTAGCCGCTGCACCGGCATGTTCATGGCCTCGGCGACCTCGACGTCCGTCGGCTCCCTTTCCAGTTCGATCTGCAGGTTCTCTTGCACCTCCAAAATCGCCTGAAAGACATACACCAATTTAGCATTTCAACTGAACCACATAGTTGCAGTTTTCCATCCTCGATCCTATCAATCAAATGACAAAACAGTTGGTTCGATCGCTGGGGACTGACTGATGGATTACCTTCATGGGCTGCACGATCTTGAAGAGGCGGGAGCTCTGCGCGGAGGTGAGCACGGGCGGGATCTTCATCCGCCGCCAGTCGAGGCTGCCCATGTCCGTCGACACGGCGAACTCCCGCAGCAGCGCCTCCTCGAACCCGCGGTCCTCGCCCACCTCCTCCTTCCCCGCCGCCTCCCTCATCTCCACCCTCATCCCCAGGTCCATCCGCCGCCGCCGCCGGCTCCTCACAACCACCGTCGTCCGCTTCGGCGTGGTCGTTGTCGCCCCCGCCGCCGCCTTCTTCCTCCCCTTCCTCTTCTTCTTCGTCGCCTTCTTGCTCTCCTCGTCCTCCTCCACGAGGGCCGGGCTCAGCTTGTACAGCGTCTCCAGCGCGGCGGCCACCTCGTTGTAGTCCGTGCCGATCCCGCACGCCGCCTCCTTCGACGGCGCCGTTGGAGGAGGAGGGAGCTTGGCCGCGGCGGCCGTGCTCTGCTTCTCGGCCGACGCAAGCGCGGCGCAGCTGGTTGAGGTGGCTTTGGCCGGCGCCCGGCGCCGTGGCGGCTTCGCCCCGCCGGCGATGGCGAGCACCGTGGGCCTGTACCGCCGCCGCTGGCCGCCCGCCGAGGAGAGCGGCCGGGTCGGCGTCGTCACGGTGGACGTCATCGGCGGTGAACTGATCGGGTCGGATCGCGAGAGAAGCGTCTAGAATGTGTGAGCTCAGCTCGGTGTGTGCGTTCGTGTGGAAGCTGTGCGATGCTGGCCGTCTCCTTCGATTCGCGCCATATATGCGAGCCGGACACGTACGTCGGCGGTTGGCCGAGCAACGGCCGCCACCAGCCGGCGCGGGGCGATCTTACGGACGGGAAGTGACCAGGCCGACGGATCGGACAGCGAGGGGGGTGGAGGCGTGGAGCGGGAGCCGCGCGGAGCTGGTGCGTGGATGAGGCGGGCGCCACGTGGGCGAGCGCCATAAGCCGCGTGATATCTCCGGCGATCACAGCCGGACCGGGCGCCGGGACCCGCACGGCAGTGGGGTGAGGAGGCGCCTCGTGCAGGAGAAGTCGAGGAAAATGTGGCTCCCTGCGTACGTGGAACGGTGGGAGCAGAGTAGAACGAGTGCCGTGAGCAAAACAGAGTGGCCGTGGCCAGAGGAAATCTTGTTCAGAAACGATGGAGAAAACACGTCGAAATTTGAGTGCCACAAACCTGTTTTTGATTGCCATGGTCTTTGACTTTAACTTGCCAAAGTACACCTCAGGAAAACTTGTCTTTTTTGCGAAACACGATATAAACGTAGACGCTTTTCTGGATGTCCGCTGGAAGAAGGCCGATAACACACTCAGTTTACTAATAAGGGGTGCCTGAAAACTATCCTTTCTGGTCTTGTTTATAGAGCGAGGGATAGCAAGGCCTTGTACAAGGGGAGAGAATCAATAATAAAAGGGATGAAGGTTCGAAGCAAAAGAGCAATGGAAGACAACGCTTACAAAAAAGTACGAACCATAGCCCCACTTGCTTCCTTTAGGAAAGAATAGAGTTATTGACAGCCTACTTGAATTGATATCATGGGTCTATTATCCCGACTCTGAAAAGCGTTCCTTAAAGTGAAATAAGTGAGATTCGACCTCCGAGAAAGTATTAGTTTGGCTTTCGAGAAATGCAGTACCATCCACTCCAATGTACAATGTCTCTTTTTCGTCACCAGTATTTAGTTAGAGGGGATCTAGGTCAAGGACAAGAGCCAGCAAGAGGTGAGCGGGGGTGTGCTTGTTAGCACAGAGGCCTGGAGTAATACACTTTATTTGTCTTCTTTCGGGAAGGTAAGATTACTAATACGGCACCCAAGATATTACCACTTCAAAACAAAATAAACACACACACCCTATGAATGCGCACACATACACCCTACCCTATGAGCACTTCCAAAAGATTGAGCCGACATGTCAGGTCTTAAGATTGACGAAGTCACCACCGACGACTTGTTATCGATGATAATATCGCTTCCCACTGAAAAATATTTAGCCTAAATAAGAAACACCAGTATCGTTCGAACTTTGATGGACTGGGGGTACAACCACCAACCTAACCATTCTACCACATGCATGTTCTCCTTATCAAACTTGTCAGTTGTGCCGTCTAGGTGTAATGCTGACATTAATGTGTGTATATATCGATCGGAGATGTAGGATGTTCATGACTTAGTGCGGGGTGCATTTAATTTGGGCCTTAACACGAAATGAAGTACAAAATGTAAATCGTAAAAAAGGAAAATAAATAGTTTGAAAATGCTTATTCCATAATTTGTAGGCATCATGAAAAGTCATACATGTGAAGATCATGCATTTCAGTCAAATTCAGATCTTTTTTAGTCCATGATATAACCTTTTTCCAAAATCGATTTCGAAAAAATGGATTCGGTTTTATACATACACAAGGAAGATAATCAAAAAATAAAGAAGATGAGTTCGCATGATGGGATATTGGCAGAGCCAGCGAGCTGGGGCAATTAATGGTGCCCCCTGCCTCCCAGTGCCGCCAATTTTGTTGACCCCATTGTATGCATACTTAATGTCCAAATTAACCTATTTGGGCCCCGCCAAGTTGCATAATGTTCAGTTATCCCCATTTTGGTAAAATTCCCGGTTCCGTCCTTGGATGGGATTCCACACTTGGCAAATCATTCACTCTACCTCCTGCAACTCAGAATATAAAATTTCATGCCGTTGAGCTAAAAAAAATGTGATGTCAACAATGTATAGATGGTCTTCTTCCCTATTTTTTTGCATGCCGTTAGCGAGCGAACATTACTGAAGCAGACACAACCTAGAGTTGTCACTTGGCAACGTCACAGCTTGACATCGGCCATCCACCTTCGATCAAACAACGAACAATTGTCAACTCGTTCGCTCCAAATTCTAAAATCAGAACGTTCACACCTTATGTTTTTTCTTAGGTGGAATGTTAGGAAACATTGCATAGTTACAGTGATAATTTGATAATTGTATTGTTGACACGAGATAATGAAGAATTTGTTAAGAAATGATAGAATGCCCGAGGAAGTAGATTCCATAAAATATTTGAATTCACCATTCCTTTTTGAGATAGTATGTTAAGTCTATATGGCTCTCGACGTATTATTTGTTTTTATTTTGTTTGTTCTATATGTTCTTTGTTTTGCAAACTATTATACATTATGTGTTATATAGTTGTTCAAAATTTTGATACATACTGAGTGTGGAACTGAATAAACCCTAGGTCAACTTGAGTTAGATGGCTTCTCGTGGCCATTAATTAAAAATCATAACCATGTTACACTTAGTAGAATTAATCACATATCATTGTTGTTAACTATTAATATGGCAATATTAAGATGCATCGTAGATGTTATACAATCACGACGTTTATTTCAAATATGTTTACATATAAATTAATATGGTACATCACAATGCAAGTTACAATAGTGTTCATCGATTGGGACATTCACTCTTATGCAAAGTTTGTTAAATCTATCCCCTTATACCCAAGGAAATAACAGGACAAAATCACTTGTCCCCGCGGATTGGTGTGTAAGGATGTGTCTACCTTAGTGCTAATGTCCTTAGATATATTTTCAACTAAAGACCCTAATGTGTAACGTATAAACAATATCTCAACAAAGGTTTCTACAGGTGTACGCAATACAATATTCTAGAGTGCTTGACCCGCATAACTCAATTTAGAAATTAGCACTAACCTGGCTAACATAACTTAACTAAAACCAACCCAACATATTAATATTTATGCATTCAGATGTGGACTTAGAAAAACCATATATCCAACAAGCAGAAGTGACACACGTCAAGTGAGTGGAGGTATGGAGTGGGAGTTACACGAGAAGGAATGTGGATGAGGTGGGAGCGTTGAGCGGACCGAATTAAAACTTCATGTACTCTTAAATTCTTTTACGTCATTCATATCTCACAATAAGGTAATTCATAGGGTAGAGTGTCTTAGACCGACTCACACCGAGAATTAGTACCAAATATGATAGCATAAAACCCAATAAGGTTGCCTTTTAGCAAAATTGGAGAACCATGAATGGAAAATGTTTACACTGGCATTTTCACCACCACCGTCATGGTAGCACGAAGTGTGATACAACAGAAAGTCGGATCATGAGCCGACAATCCGTATGACGAAAACACGAAGTAAGCTAGGCTAGGATACGCTTACTCGTATGATTTTGTTGCTCAAACAGGGTGCAAAGCTCCTCCACGGTGGAAATTACCATATCTACACTGGATGGCGCTGGATCACTGCGTTAGACTGGACCGTGTACGTCCACGCAAGAAAAATACTGGACCGTTAGACAATGGCCCAGTAGCCGATGATAGCCGGTGATGGCCGGCCCATCATCACCTTCCGTGCCGTCGATGACTCGATGAAGCTCTTTCAGCTTCAGAATCCGCGACAAGTTGGAGCTTCAGGCGGATATGTGCATGCATGCCGATGCCGGTGTTGGAGTCGGATCAGGCCGTACATACGATCGACAAATCCTACGCATCCGCAATTGTCTGTCTGTCCCTCTCGGCGCACAAGGCGATCGATGGCGGCGCTCCGACACGCGGCCAGGAGCCTGGTCAGCGGCCAGCGGCCGCAGGCGGTCTACAAGGCCGTCGCCTCGCCGCTGCTCAAGCAGGAGAGGCGCCGGGTCCTGCCAAGCGTAGCCCCCGGCGGTCGCCAGCACGTCTCCTTTCCTCTACGGTCTCTATCTTCCTCGACCTCCTCCGGTGGTAGCCCCGCCGGCGCTGCCCAGCCACCAAACGGCGACTCCGCCACCCAGGAGGTAACATCGGCTAGTAATGGTCACTAGATAAGATGATTCATCTAGCAGCCTCTTCAAATTACATACTCGATCCACTAAGTACCAAAATTCCTAGTAATACTGGATCGCTTGGGTCTGCAAGCAAGAAGGGCATGTGTCCACACAGTGCGTTGAGAAGAAAGCAAGACCTGAACTGCAAATCTGTGGTGGAGGGGCCGAAGAGAAGAAGTTCTGGAGCTTGCGGATTGAAGTGCCTGATGAGGTGGTTACTCCTAAAACAGTAGCAGGTGTGTTGACAATTTTGTCTGGAGTTTGTGATGGTGAGGTGGTGGTGCGAGAGCTGGATCTTCTATATGAAATAGACTGGAATTGGAGGCTAAAACCACCGGGAGATAATAAGTTCCTTGTCGAGTTTCCAGACGCAGCAAGTCGAAGATATGTCACCAAGTTTGTGAATGGGTTTACTTTCATTTCTGATGAGTCTGTGAATGCAAAAGTAGTTGATGCTGCATGTGAGTTTGAAGCCTTTGGAATGCTAGATGAAACTTGGGCTCGTCTGTACGGATTGCCGGATTGGGCACGTACTGAGGAGGCTGTGTGGGCTTTATGCTTTCAACCTGGTGAGCCTAGACAGGTGGATGTCAGCTCTCTGCCGGGGTCCCGCCCAGTCCGTGCAAAAATTGCTTGCATTGATAAAACCAAGGTTGATGGTTTTTACAATGTATACATCAATGGGAGGGGATTCCGGCTGGAATGGGAAGTGGAAGTCTTGGCAGCTTCGTCAACCTCGAGAGTCTCAAAGGGTAGGAAAGATACTGATGATGACAGTAAGGACCAAGATGGGGATAGCAAAAAAGGGAAAGAGTTTGAGGAGAAAGATAAAGAGGCCAAAGATAAACACAATAAGAAGCAGGAGGAAGCTGGAATGGGGTCCTCGGGTAGCTACCAACCTGCGAAAGGCAGTGCTGGAGTGGTCAAGGATGGGAAGAAATGTGTTGAGGAAACCTTAGTGGACAAGTTAGACCTTGACATCAAGCTGTTAACTTACAAAGGGGGAGAGCTGTCTGAAGATAACAGCAAGAGTGAGATAAATTGTACTCCAGCTGAAGAGAAAGTGGACATTCCGGAAGAGTTCTCTGAGGAGGATGGCTCCTCACTGAACAATTCTCCGAAAGAGCACCAAGAGTGGGATAGCAAGGCTCCGTGGACACTTGTTTCCCACAATGCTAAGAAGAAGGCCACAACCGAGATTCAGGCTCTGATTCAGGCTCTAAGGCAAAGTGTGAGATTGATGAAGAATAAAGATGGTCTTCCAGTTCAGACAAGGGCTGAGCAACTCGCGGCAAAGAAAAATGACATTGCAGGTACGCTAAATCCATTCCATGTTTTTAATTCATGTCCTAATAATGTTCTAGAGGAAATTGCTGCGGATAGTGGTGTAATATTGGGAGATTCTGAGAGAGAGATTAACCAACAAATCAATATTTTCAAATCTAAGGAGATGGCGGAGGCGGTTTTAGCGTCAGCTAAGGTTAAGGTGCAGCGTGAGAAAGAGGTAGCGGCAGCTGCGGCTAAACTGGCAGAGGAGCAGTCCTTTGTTGGTTTGGAGCAAGAGAAGCTGGGGACAGGGAAACAGAAGGTGGAAAAGAAAAGGAAACAAGGTAAGATGGCTGTAGTTATTGAGGAGGTGATTCAGGATGGTGGGAATAATAAGGAGCTGTCCATTATTATTCCTGATAACGATCAGTCTAGTGCTTGTGATCTTGAGGTGCCTGTGTCTCCTTTGAGCGATATGGAAAGAGAGATTGATTTGGAATTTAACCTAGGTGTGAAGACACCTAAG
Source organism: Poa pratensis (assembly GCA_947311845.1). Lineage (NCBI taxonomy): Eukaryota > Viridiplantae > Streptophyta > Magnoliopsida > Poales > Poaceae > Poa > Poa pratensis. Next base: position 3,246,080 of record CAMZMU010000065.1, read on the forward strand.
GATAAATTAACAAATAAGGCAGGTAGTGGTGGAAGCAATTCGAACAGCAGAAGTGGAAGGAAGAAAGGGAGAGGTCAGGGGAGAAAGAAAAGGAAGTAATGTCGATCCTCTTCTACAATGCTAGTGGGGTGGGAGCTGTTGGTAGGCAACAGCAGATTTGTGATTTTGTCAGCAAAGAACGGGTGTTTTTCATTTGTCTGCAGGAAACAATTAAAGTAAACATGTCTAAAAAAGTTCTGAACGCTCTGGGAGGTACTTATCCTTATGATTGTAACATTAAGCCGGCAGTTGGGCATTCGGGTGGTGTTCTGCTGGGTGTCAGGACTGATATGTTTGATATTATTCACCAAGATCAGGGGGATTCTTTTGTAAGCTCTCTGGTTAGAGATAGGAAACTTGATAAGTGTTGGGAGATTATAAATATCTATGGTCCTGCTCAAATGGATCGTAAGGATCTGTTTTTCGCAGAGATTACAGATAAAGTGCTGGGTCTGCCTCACCCAGTGATTGTGGGTGGGGATTTCAATCTGATCAGGTTTGATGAGGAGAAGTCGTGTGGGGTTTTACATAGAACCTTGATGTTAAAATTCAATTGCATGATTAATCTTTTGTGTTTACGTGAGATGCGTCGTGGTGGTGGCAAATATACCTGGACCAATAAACAATGTAAGCCAACCATGGAGGTGCTGGATAGGATACTCATGTCTAGCTCCTGGGAGGCCCTTTACCCCTTGTCCACTGCGGTTTCTAAAACTAGAGTGGGATCTGATCACTCTCCGATTATAGTTGACTTGGGTCTGGGCAAGATGCTTCCTGTTAGACCTTTTAGAATGGAACCGTCGTGGTTGCTGATTCCTAACTTTAAATCAGTTGTGCTTGAGAAATGGCCGGTAAGGAGGGGGGAAAGAGTCCTGGACTTTTGGAAAAAACAACAACATTTCCTAAGGAAATTTATGAAAGGCGGGACAGCTAATATCAGAGGTGAGACTAGAAGGAAGAAGGAGAATTTACTCAAAGCGCTGAGTGATCTTGATGAGGAGGGTGATCTGGGTCAGCTTTCGATGGAAGGCTGGAACCACAGATATGAGATTGAGGCCAGCCTTGCTCATATCTATGCACAAGAGGAGATTTATTGGCAAAGAAGGGGAGGGGAACAATGGTTGCTCCGGGGAGATAACAATACTGCGTTCTTTCATTCGGTTGCAAATGGAAGAAGACGTAAGTCAGAAATTCTGTCCCTGGAAGATGAAGGGATTTTGATTGAAGAAAAAGAGTTACTGAAAAAACATATTACCGAATTCTATAAAAACTTGTTTGGCAAAGAGCCGGTGTCCAATGTGAGGATTGATGCTAATGTCTGGAGATTGTCGGGTAAAATCGACGAGAATGATAAAGAAATGCTTATTAGGCCCTTCTCGATGGGGGAGGTTTCTAATGCGGTTAAGGAAATGAAAACTAATACGGCCCCTGGGCCCGATGGTTTTCCAGTGACCTTCTACAAGGAATTTTGGGATAAGCTGAAACATCTTGTGAAGGAAATGCTAGATGAGTTGTTTGAAGGGAGACTGGATTTGGGGAGGTTGAATTATGGTGTGATCACCTTGATTCCGAAAATAAAAAATGCTACTGTTATCCGACAATATCGCCCGATCTGTCTTCTGAACGTTGTCTTCAAAGCTGTCACAAAAGTGTTGACAAATCGTTTGACAGTGGTAGCAGATAAAATTATCCATCAGTCGCAGACTGCTTTTGTGCCAGGAAGAAATATTTTGGAAGGGGTTGTGGTGCTTCACGAAGTAATACATGAAATAAAAAAGTCTAATTCGAGGGTATAGTCCTCAAATTAGACTTCGAAAAAGCATACGACAAAATTCATTGGAGTTTTCTGCGGGATGTGCTGAGGAAGAAAGGGTTTGATGAAAAATGGATTCAGTGGATCGTGATGGCAGTGGAAACAGGGAAGGTGTGTATAAACATTAATGGCGAGCATGGTGATTACTTCAGAACTTATAAAGGCTTGCGTCAGGGATATCCCCTGTCACCCTTGTTGTTCAATGCGATTGCGGATGCGCTTGGGGCTATGATTTCGGCGGCTAAAGAAGCTGGGCACCTGAAGGGGTTGGTTCCACATCTGGTTGAAGGGGGAGTTACTCATTTGCAGTATGCTGACGACACGCTTTTGTTCCTTGATTATGATGAAAAGTCGATTGCTACGATGAAGTTTCTTTTGTTTTGCTTTGAGGCGATGTCAGGGCTGAAAATCAATTTTCAGAAAAGTGAAATCTCTGTCCTTGGAGTGGAAAAGGAAGAGCACGAACGGGTTGCGAATATGTTTAATTGTGAGGTTGGGGATTTCCCTATGAAATACCTAGGCATCCCGGTCTCGTATAAGAAGTTGCTTTCCTCTGACTTTGAGTTTTGGCCCATCAAAATCCAAAAAAGGCTTGGTACTTGGCAACCAGCTTCTTCGGGTGGGAGGTCGGTGCTAATTGACTCTTGTCTTGATAATACTCCAAACCATATTCTGGGCTTTTACTGGTTGCCGGAGGGATCCATTATAAAGCAGATATGGTTAGAGCGAAGTTTTTTTGGGAAGGAAACAGCAGTCAGAGTAAGTATCACATGGTGCGCTGGGCTAACTTGTCTAGACCAAAAAACATGGGTGGCTTGGGGTTTGTTGATACTAGAGCCAGGAATAAGGCGTTCTTGGTTAAATGGATCGTCAAATTGGAGAGAGGGGATAATGACCTCAGCTGTTGTAACAGCCCAAAGCTGAGAACCTAAAAACCTGTGTAATTTTTCCACTTTTGAGTTAATTGCATCATGGCATCCATGCATAAACATGTCTCTTTTGAGTTAACACAACAGTGGTATCGAAATGATGTCGAGTTGCTAAAACAAAATGCCAAATTGCTCTAACAAACTTCAACACAATGAAGGCACTCAAAGTTGCAAAACAAAATTTCTTGACATCTTATATTTGTCAAGGAAGTTCCAAGAGCTCAAAACAATATTTTGCAATTGTCCTAAAATATTAAAGGAGCAACATTTTGAAATTTAGCAAAATGCCATAAACTAACCCAATGAACAAATGTCGTCCAAACTATTTTATTTTGCAACGCCAAATTTTGTGGTGCCTTTACATGCTGTTGGGAGGCTACCCAAATTTTCTCAGATTTTTATAAAATATTTAAATGCCTCAATTAAATCAGAGAAGTACTACTGGTTTTAAAAAAGAACAGACAAGGGCCTCTTTGTAATTAGAGAAGGACTAGTCCGTGATGGAAATATTTGTGCAGGGGGTTTTCTGGAAGATGGTCATCTTCCTCCCCTGTAGCGACCGAGCTGGGCGGCCGAGCCGCACCAGCTCGAGCTCGCCATGGCCGGGCCCCCCCTCTCTGCCCTCTCCCTGCAAGGAGAGCACGCCGCACGCGAGGCCCACCTGCTCCCTCCCTCGGTTCTGCTCCCCGTTTTCCCCATCCTCTCTCTCCCCGAGCTCCCGAAGCCGCCATGGCCGTCGTCGTCGCCGCCGCGGATTGAGGAGCCCCCGAGTAAATCGAAGGTAGCAGGAAGCTCCGCCGCCACTTCCTCTACTCTCTGGCCAAAGGAATCGAGCCCGAAGGCCGTAAATCGCCGCCGCCGTCCGATTTTCTGCCGACCACCGCCGCGGGCGCCGCGGACGATTTCCGCCGCCGTGGTCCGTCTCCGACCTCGCCGTTGCTACCCACGAGTTCCTGGTGAGCTGCTGCTCCTCCCCATGCCTTCCTTCCTCCCTCGCGCGACCCGTAGCTCGATTTTCCGTTGAAGCTCGCCGTCGCAACTCGTTGGACGCCCGTGTCGGAATCGATTCGGAACACATCCGGAATTCCGGGTGGCCGGAGAATTCCGGCTATCTACTGAGTTCATTCCGGTCGAGTCCAGTACCTAAGTTGCTTATTTCGGATTGAATTCGGAATCTGTCGGATTATTCTGAGAGCGTCGGAATTCCGAGATTATTCCGAGTGTCCCGTACCAGTTTCTCTGCTGCTTAATTTCTTTTCTCTCTTTCTTTTTAGACTAGATAATTGCTCTGGGTTGGATTCACTTACAACCAGGGTTTATTTAGAAGAGGAGTTTGTAAATGAAATAGCGTTTTATCGGTGATTCAGAAAAATGTGTGTGTTATACCAAAATGACCAGAAAAATGTGAACCACTCATTGTAATACATATCATGCATATTTAATCACCAAACCCTGCTTTTCATCACCTGATCATGACATCTAATATGCAAGTTCACCCTAGGGTTTCAACTATCCGAATCAACAAGTAAATATGCTATATTGCTTAAATCCACGGAATATTCGGGATGCGCCCCTCTAAGCATCCGGACTCCGTTTAATTTGAATAGTGGAATCATCCCCCTCCCGGGGATTTAAAAATGTCATGTCATCATGTGTTTGCGCATTGCACCGGTGATATCTGTGGTTTTGATTGTTCCTCTCCGGTATTGTTTGTGCATCGGTAGATCAAGGAGTGGAAGTGCCACCACAGTACCATGAGGATCCGTACTACCAACACGCTGATCAAGGCAAGCGTAATCCCCCCTCTGAGCATATCTTATCCTATTTTCCGCAAATATTTTCTCCACTATAATATTGCATGCGGTTCCAAATGTCAATTTTGCTTGGATTAGAGTATCCTATAGTTGCATTAAGTTTCCGATGCCATTACCTGTTTCCCCTCCTATTATCCATATGATTGTATTGTTGGCCTGAAATACTTAACTATGCTATGTTGATGCTTAGCCATGCTTTGTTAAATGCTTAGCAGTCCGGTGGATGTTTCATGGTTGGAAACAGGTGATGAGATGTACAGATGATGGTGGAGAAATTGTGGTGACAGGTAATAAAATGCTTAAAGGTGGGGATGAGAGGCCACTTTGGTATGGTGGTATTTTGTCTCACTCTCGCCGCCTAGGTGCGAGTTCTTTACCTCCCGAACCAAGACTGAGCGTGCAACCATGCGTGAGGCCTATGCAATTGCAGGAACCCTCATAGACTAAATAACTCGGGCGGGGCTAGCCAGGGTCCTCTAGTTCGGGCTTCCATTTGCGCGTGCGTGATGATGGTGGGATGAACTGAGATGAGGATGGTGGTGTTAGGAAAATGAGTGGCCACGGGGCAGGGTGTTGGATCCGCTGCTCCGTCCTCACTGATGATCCTGGGTTATCCTTAACGAGGGAGAAGTCGACACCGCTCCCACCCAGCCGGCTTTCCACAGAAGAGAGCTAATGATCAGGCAATGGGCCGGACGGTACGCGTGGCAAACATTGTACACCCCTGCAGGGTAAATCTTTTCGAAAAGCCGTGTCCGCGGTTATGGACGACTTGGGAAAGGACAATAAGATCATAGAATAACTTGAACGGAATGATTAAAAACTGGGTACTAAAGGTACAACTCAAGAATGAAAGGTTGACTTCCTCAAGGGTGATTCGGGGAGGTGCCTTTGTAGAACAGGTACAGTGGTTGATGATGAGTAAGTTGATCAAATAAAGGAGTTACTTCTTACCCCTTTTGAAAACTATTCTAATTAGTCGATGCCATTGTGTGATGTTTTCATAAATAAAATCAGCTTTGTGCAAAACAGCCATAAAACCTTGAAAGCCTCAGCGAGCTAAAGCTCTATATTTAATCTTGCGAGTTCGTCGAACTCAACGTCGTTTGTTTTGTTTCAGAGGCGGACTTCACCGACCTCGAAGGTGAGTTCTTTGTGGACGTCGACGAGTAGTCTGGGGTTCCCAGGTGGCAGCTTGGGACATCCCGGATCAGCTGGCGCTGGATGTTTATTTGTAGGCCTCTTAGGCCATAATCTGGATCTTGTTGTTTAGAACAACTTAATTCGCTTCCGCATGTTGTAATGTTGGGTCTGTGACCTCTGGTTGGAATTTGCTATCTTTCTCTATTATAAGAGTTGAACTATATGATTTGTGTCGTAGAGTCTGTGATGTGCCAGTTGTTCCACAAGTCTTGATCTCTCTATTATATTTTGATAGTTGTGCCTGTGTTAAGGCATCAATCGGGGTGTTGCGTTGCCGATGATCCATTCCGAGCAACGCCTGCCAAAGGTTTTGGTCGGGGATTGGTAAACCCGTAACCTCCGGTTGTATCGCTTAACCGGTGACACACAACATCACGGTATATGATGATCCCGAAGAGCAAGTCTTGATGCCTGCACAAATAAACGGGATTTAGGTTGAGACTCCAAGTGCAGAGTGTGTAGTAAGTGGAAGACAGTTTTCCCCACGAGGGGTGTCTCGAGGGTTTAATATCGAACTCTCGGGGAATCTGAAGTGGTAGATTTATCTTCTTATCCTTCTTTTGGTTACCTACAAAACAAGGTTAGATGTTTTGGTCCTCAACCTCACCTGTGGTTGTCAAGCACAAGGTGTAAGAATGATATCAGGATAGTTATGCAATGCAAACAAGAAATAAATATGCAATGATGGTGGATGCAATGATAAATGATATTTTTGGGTTTTTGAATGATGTATGCAAGATGAAAAGTATTTTTGTATTTTCGGATTTAATGATGGCTGAAAATAGAAAGTGGTATATGGTGTTGGAAAGGTGTTTCTTATGATAAAAAATGTACTGGGGTTCATGGTTTCACAAATGCTCTCTTCTTTATAAAGTGGTAGACAATGGAACACAGAAAGTTAACATATGAGATTGCAACACAAGGTTTGATAACAAGTTACTTAGATATATGGGCATCACGTCCTAACATAGAGATCTTTTGGTTATTAACCTCTCTTATACTCCACCAAGATGCGAACTAAATCATAACACCTTAGTAATTAAGATAACTCAGAGCATAGCATTAAGTATCATGACATGAAGTGAAAATAAGAACATGCTAGATCTAGTCATGGAGTAGTGGCAATGGTCACGCCCACATCCCCGGTAGCATGGTATTTTAGTTTATCCCTAGTGAGGCAACAAAGTAAAGTAAAGATACCAAAGTGGATCGCAGAACTTTCTCTCACGTTCACTGCACTAGCCACCCCCCGTTACTCCAACTAATGCACACGTTCCCCCTCACACGCTCTCATAAACATGCTTGATCAAAACAAGTAGACAAGAACGGGTACATAATATGCATCTATACTCATAACTGAAACAAACATTGCAATCTCAAACATATATTAACTCATAAAGATCCACCACAAAGGTATTACAACGGTGACCGTAATCATGTTCAGCAGCTCATACGGTGCTATTAGTGAAGCTCAACAGAGGAGAGATACATAAGTTACTTCCACAAACCCATAGTCCAGAGGTGGACTACTCCCTCTTCATCATGGAGACGGTGGAGAAGTCGATGGAGAAGATGGAGACCACGCCGGCAGCGCCCCGCCGGAGTTTTCCCCTCCAATCTGCAGCTCCTGATCTCCGTTTCGGTGTTTCTGTGTTTGTGCGGCGCTCCTTCCAGAGAACGTCGGGGGACCTTTTTTATAGGCGTTTTTAGGTCAAGACGATGTCGGTGGAGAAGAGATCGAAGGCAACGGAGCCACGAGGCCCAAACGGGTGGGTCCCACGCGGCCCATGTACCTGGCCGTGTGGGCCCTGCTCATTTGGCCCTCGGGCCTCCGTTTGCTCGCTTCCTTTTTCCGTAGTCCTTCTTCCTTCCAAATATTGACGCCCGTAAATTTCCAGGTGATTTCGTTGACGTTTGGGTCCCTGAAACATTAAAATACAAAACTTGGGTTTTCTGCCTGTGCAGGGTTAATTCCATAAAAAGAGGAAATCATTAAGATATTTCCAAAATCATGATAAAACATTGATATAACCCTTGTATGATGCAAATATGATTGGAATATAAGCAACTAAAGTGCAAAGTTCATGTATGCATTTTACATGCATCAGTATAGCAGTCGGGTCGGGGCGCCACAAGTTGGTATCAGAGCAGTACTGCCTGTAGAAAACCCTTCTACTGGTCGACGTTGAGTCTAGTGTTTGTGAAAATATTTTAACCTAAAAATGAGTTGTGAAAACCATCTTAGGATTCTTTTTACTCCTTATCTGGTTACCCTCTAATCTCGGAGCAATCTTACCTCGATTTGAGTTAAAGTTTTACTTCTCTTCTGTTACTTCAAAATTTAGGATCACGGGGTTGGGTTCCATCTTTAGTGTTATGTGTCACGTTGCTCCCGCTGCGTTCCAAACTAAAATCAACTCAGATGTTCTATCGAGTCTCATCATTTGATCCTTTCTTTGGGTTTAACCCAAGGACTTGAACATAAGGTCCCGGATTGTGCCAACTAGAGTGTGTTGAATCATATGGTTCCTTAACATTGCATCACGCTAGTAGCACATGATGCTGATCTTTGACCCAAGTTCTATCTTGTTGATTCCTTGTTAATTGTTACACAATGTATTATCGTCCCTAGTCTGTGTACTTGAGTAGACGCTAATGCTATTGTTCGACCATTCGGAGAAAGATACTAACTGTGTCATTGTCAAATCTCCAGAATGGCTCGAGGAGGCCGCGGAGGCCGTGGAGGCCGCGGTAACCACACAATGATGAGGATGATCTGCCGCCACCACCCTCGATGGCTCAGGTCTTGATGGCCATTGAGGAGAACCGTGGGCGCAATGAGCGTTTGCTTGAGCAGTTGGTGCAGCAGAATGCACAGAGGAACGAGTGCAACACTCTCACTGAGTTCCTGCGCTCGCAGCCACCCACCTTTGCTGATGCTAAGGAGCCACTGGAAGCTGATGATTGGCTTCGTGCTTGGAGCGCAAGTTCTCCGCGCTGCATGTCCCAGTGGCTGACAAGTCAACTTTGCCACCTATCTCTTGGTTGGTGCTGCTGGCTGTTGGTGGGAAAGCCATGTGGCTTTGTTTCCAGCCAACCATGTCTTCACTTGGGCTGATTTCCGCACTGCCTTCCGTGCGGAGTACATTCCCCAGCCGATCATGGACTTGAAGAGGAGGGAGTTCCTGGATTTGCAACAGGGACGATGGACCTCCGCACTTATGGTCGTGAGTTCAACCATCTCTCTCGTTACGCCCCAAGGGACGTGACCAATGATGCTGACAAGCAAGAGCTGTTCCGCAAGGGTCTTTCGCCGCAGCTCCGCTATGAGTTGTTGCCCTTCAGGTTCCAGACCTACCAGGAGCTGTTCAACCAGGCTTTACTCTCGAGCAAGGAAGAAAGGAACTTGAGCTTCCAAGAGGCCCGCACGGGGACCACCAGAGTTCCTCGGGTTCTGAGAGCAAGAAGCGCAGGGTGTTTGTCCCTACAGCGCTGTGCCGCGTGCTCCATTCATGCCGAGGACCGCGGGATACAGGCCACCCCTCCGCGCCCCACTACTTCGACACTTGGGGTAGGCGGGAGTGGGTACCGTCCTATGCTACCTGCTCCACCTGGACTCACTTGCTACACCTGTGGCCAGGCTGGCCACTACTCCAGGGAGTGCCCCCAGAAGGCACCTCTCGCGATAACTCCTGCACGAGCCCCTGCCACACCAGCTGGCAAGGCTGGACCTATTGTGCGTGGTCGCCTGAACCACATCTCTGCTGAAGAAGCTGAAGAGGACCCCGGCGTTCTCATGGGTGAGTTACGAATCAACGGCAATTCAGCTACAGTTTTGTTTGATTCTGGAGCATCGCATTCATTCATATCCATAGCTTTTGCAAAAGACCACAAAATACCGTTCGAGAAAATGAGCATCCCTTGGTGATCGCCACTCCTGGCTCCAAATGGCAAACCGATGGGGTTACTCCTGAAGTCCAGATTACTATCGGTTACTACTCTTTTCCTTTGCTTTGGTAGCTCTGAGGTCAAGTGGCATTGATGTCATACTGGGCATGAACTGGCTAGCCAAATACCGGGCTAATCTCGACTGTGCTGCCAAGACCGTCACCGTGACCAATTCTTCCGGTGACAGTGTTAAGTATTGGTCTGCACTGTCAAGACCTCCATGTTCATCATACCCAACTCACCTGAGATTCTCCTTTGCTTTATGGAAGGCGAATCCCCTCCTGAAATCCAGGACATACACGTGGTGTGTGACTTCCCGGATGTGTTCCCGGAAGAATTGCCTGGCATGCCTCCTGACCGAAGTGTGGAGTTTGTCATAGATCTACTTCCCGGTATAGCTCCAATTTCCAAGAAGCCCTACCGTATGCCGGTGGAAGAGTTGGCTCTGTTGAAAGAGCAAATTGATCAGCTGTTAGCGAAGGATTTCATCCAGCCTAGCAGTTCACCTTGGGGTTGTCCGGTACTCTTTGTCAAGAAGAGGGATTCTACCGTGCCTCGTCTAGTCTCTGACTATCGACCGTTGAATGCGGTGACAATCAAGAACAAGTATCCTATTCCTCGCATCAATGATCTGTTGGATCAGTTAGCTGGTGCAACGGTATTCTCCAAGATGGATCTGAGGTCAGGATACCATCAGATAAAAATCAGAAAGGAGGATATTCCAAAGACGGCATTTGTTACTCGCTATGGCTCATATGAGTATACCGTCATGTCCTTTGGTCTCACAATGCCCAGCTACTTTCATGAGGCTCATGAACTCCATCTTCATGGATTATCTTGACAAGTTTGTCGTCATTTACATCGATGACATCCTCATCTATTCCAAAACCAATGAAGAGCATGAGGAACATCTTCGTTTGGTTCTGACACGACTTCGAGAACACCGCCTCTATGCCAAGTTCTCCAAGTGTGAGTTTGGTTGGATAATCTTGTCTTCCTTGGTCATGTGATATCCGCTAATGGTGTGGCTGTCATTCCCGACAAGATTCAGTCCATTTGGATTGGAAAACTCCAATGTCAGTCAAGGACATCCGTAGCTTTCTCGGATTGGCGGGTTACTACCGCCGATTCATCGAAGGTTTCTCCAAGATAGCCAAGGCCCTGACTGACCTTCTCAAGAAGGATAAAAAGTTGTATGGTCGGCCGAAGCTGAAGAGAGCTTCAAAACACTGAAAGCCAAACTCACGTCCGCTCCTGTGCTTGTCCTGCCGGACACAAGCAAGGATTTCGTCGTCTTCTGTGACGCCTCTCTGCAAGGCTTGGGCTGTGTGCTAATGCAAGATGGCCATGTGGTGGCATATGCTTCTCGCCAACTTAAGCCGCATGAGCACAACTACCCAACTCATGATCTAGAACTTGCCGCGGTGGTCTATGCTTTGAAGCAATGGAGACCATACCTGTTTGGTAACCGTTGCGAGATTTCTCGGATCACAAGAGTCTGAAGTACCTCTTCACCCAGCCGGATTTAAATCTCAGGCAAAGGCGTTGGTTGGAGTTAATCAAGGACTATGATGTGAGTCTGAACTATCAACCCGGCAAAGCAAACGTCGTGGCTGACGCGCTAAGTCGGAAGTCCTATTGCAACAATCTGATGATTGAAAAGGCCCAACCTGCCCTCATGAAGAGTTCTCCGTTTGAACTTAGAAATGTTCCCTCTGGCTATTGCAAATCTGGAGATCAAATCTACTCTTGTAGACCAGATTAAGGAAGCTCAAACCGTGACAAGGGTATTCAAAAATCAAGAGAACATTGCTAGCGGGAAGGCCAAATGTTTTCTATCAATGAATCCGGAGTTGTTTATTTTGGTGACCGCTTGGTAGTGCCAAAGAAACGAAAATTGAGGGAGTTGATCCTCCAAGAAGCTCATGAATCTCCTCTCTCTATTCATCCCGGTAGTACCAAAATGTACCAAGACCTTCGACCACAATTCTGGTGGACTCGGATGAAACGAGAAATTGCCAAGTATGTTGCTGAATGCGACACCTGTCGACGGGTAAAGGCTGAACATCAAAGGCCTGCCGGCACTCTTCGCCCTATTGCAGTCCCGAGTGGAAATGGGATGAAATTGGTATGGACTTCATCACCGGGTTTCCCCGATCTCAAAAGGGCAACAATGCAATCTGGGTAATCATTGATCGTCTTTCCAAGGTTGCTCACTTCCTACCAGTCCGTGATGATATACGGGCAAGTCAACTTGCTGACTTATATTTGGCTCGTATTGTTCCATTGCATGGGGTCCCTCTGAGGATCATATCGGACCGTGGAAGTATCTTTGTATCCAAGTTTTGGCAGAGTTTCCAAACTGCTATGGGGTCCCGTCTCAACTTCAGTACCGCCTACCATCCTCAAACTGATGGTCAGACCGAAAGAGTGAACCAAGTGTTGGAAGACATGCTTCGGGCATGTGTAATCTCTTTTGGCAAGGGTTGGGAAAAGTATCTCCCTTTCGCGGAGTTCTCCTACAACAATAGCTATCAAGCTAGTCTGGGCATGGCTCCTTCGAGGCTCTATATGGAAGAAAATGCCGCACTCCTCTAAATTGGTCCGAGACCGGAGAGAGAGCACTCTTTGGTCCGGATGTGATCAATGAAGCTGAGGAGAAGGTTCGAATCATAAGAGAGAATCTGAAGATTGCTCAGTCTAGGCAGAAGAGCTACTATGATAAGCACCATCAGGAAATTCACTATGAAATTGGTGATAAAGCTTATCTCCGCGTCTCTCCCCTTCGTGGCGTTCGCCGCTTCGGAATCAAAGGGAAATTGGCCCTCGCTATGTTGGCCCTTTCACCGTTCTGGCCAAGCGAGGAGATCTTTCTTATCAATTGGAGTTACCGGTCAAATTCCCAAATGTACATGATGTGTTTCATGTCTCCCAACTTCGCCGGTGTTTTAAGGATCCTATCCATGGGGTCAATCATGAAGAGCTGGATCTCCAGGAAGATCTCACTTATCGCGAGCATCCTATCCGTGTCCTGGATGAAGCCGAAAGAAGACCCGTAACAAGACTACCAAGTTCCTCAAAGTTCAATGGTCTCACCATTCCGAGGAGAAGCAACTTGGGAAGAGAGTCTAGTCTTCGCGAGGAGTATCCCGACTTCTTTCCGCAACCTTAGAATCTCGGGACGAGATTCCTGTAAGGGGGGTAGAGTTGTAACAGCCCAAAGCTGAGAACCTAAAAACCTGTGTAATTTTTCCACTTTTGAGTTAATTGCATCATGGCATCCATGCATAAACATGTCTCTTTTGAGTTAACACAACAGTGGTATCGAAATGATGTGAGTTGCTAAAACAAAATGCCAAATTGCTCTATCAAACTTCAACACAATGAAGGCACTCAAAGTTGCAAAACAAAATTTCTTGACGTCTTATATTTGTCAAGGAAGTTCCAAGAGCTCAAAACAATATTTTGCAATTGTCCTAAAATATTAAAGGAGCAACATTTTGAAATTTAGCAAAATGCATAAACTAACCCAATGAACAAATGTCGTCCAAACTATTTTATTTTGCAACGCCAAATTTTGTGGTGCCTTTACATACTGTTGGGAGGCTACCCAAATTTTCTCAGATTTTTATAAAATATTTAAATGCCTCAATTAAATCAGAGAAGTACTACTGGTTTTAAAAAAGAACAGACAAGGGCCTCTTTGTAATTAGAGAAGGACTAGTCCGTGATGGAAATATTTGTGCAGGGGGTTTTCTGGAAGATGGTCATCTTCCTCCCCTGTAGCGACCGAGCTGGGCGGCCGAGCCGCACCAGCTCGAGCTCGCCATGGCCGGGCCCCCCCTCTCTGCCCTCTCCCTGCAAGGAGAGCACGCCGCACGCGAGGCCCACCTGCTCCCTCCCTCGGTTCTGCTCCCCGTTTTCCCCATCCTCTCTCTCCCCGAGCTCCCGAAGCCGCCATGGCCGTCGTCGTCGCCGCCGCGGATTGAGGAGCCCCCGAGTAAATCGAAGGTAGCAGGAAGCTCCGCCGCCACTTCCTCTACTCTCTGGCCAAAGGAATCGAGCCCGAAGGCCGTAAATCGCCGCCGCCGTCCGATTTTCTGCCGACCACCGCCGCGGGCGCCGCGGACGATTTCCGCCACCGTGGTCCGTCTCCGACCTCGCCGTTGCTACCCACGAGTTCCTGGTAAGCTGCTGCTCCTCCCCATGCCCTCCTTCCTCCCTCGCGCGACCCGTAGCTCGATTTTCCGTTGAAGCTCGCCGTCGCAACTCGTTGGACGCCCGTGTCGGAATCGATTCGGAACACATCCGGAATTCAGGGTGGCCGGAGAATTCCGGCTATCTACTGAGTTCATTCCGGTCGAGTCCAGTACCTAAGTTGCTTATTTCGGATTGAATTCGGAATCTGTCGGATTATTCCGAGAGCGTCGGAATTCCGAGATTATTCCGAGTGTCCCGTACCAGTTTCTCTGCTGCTTAATTTCTTTTCTCTCTTTCTTTTTGGACTAGATAATTGCTCTGGGTTGGATTCACTTATAACCAGGGTTTATTTAGAAGAGGAGTTTGTAAATGAAATAGCGTTTTATCGGTGATTCAGAAAAATGTGTGTGTTATACCAAAATGACCAGAAAAATGTGAACTACTCATTGTAATACATATCATGCATATTTAATCACCAAACCCTGCTTTTCATCACCTGATCATGACATCTAATATGCAAGTTCACCCTAGGGTTTCAACTATCCGAATCAACAAGTAAATATGCTATATTGCTTAAATCCACGGAATATTCGGGATGCGCCCCTCTAAGCATCCGGACTCCGTTTAATTTGAATAGTGGAATCATCCCCCTCCCGAGGATTTAAAAATGTCATGTCATCATGTGTTTGCGCATTGCACCGGTGATATCTGTGGTTTTGATTGTTCCTCTCCGGTATTGTTTGTGCATCGGTAGATCAAGGAGTGGAAGTGCCACCACAGTACCGTGAGGATCCGTACTACCAACACGCTGATCAAGGCAAGCGTAATCCCCCCTCTGAGCATATCTTATCCTATTTTCCGCAAATATTTTCTCCACTATAATATTGCATGCGGTTCCAAATGTCAATTTTGCTTGGATTAGAGTATCCTATAGTTGCATTAAGTTTCCGATGCCATTACCTGTTTCCCCTCCTATTATCCATAGGATTGTATTGTTGGCCTGAAATACTTAACTATGCTATGTTGATGCTTAGCCATACTTAGTTAAATGCTTAGCAGTCCGGTGGATGTTTCATGGTTGGAAACAGGTGATGAGATGTACAGATGATGGTGGAGAAATTGTGGTGACAGGTAATAAAATGCTTAAAGGTGGGGATGAGAGGCCACTTTGGTATGGTGGTGTTTTGTCTCACTCTCGCCGCCTAGGTGCGAGTTCTTTACCTCCCGAACCAAGACTGAGCGTGCAACCATGCGTGAGGCCTATGCAATTGCAGGAACCCTCATAGACTAAATAACTCGGGCGGGGCTAGCCAGGGTCCTCTAGTTCGGGGTTCCATTTGCGCGTGCGTGATGATGGTGGGATGAACTGAGATGAGGATGGTGGTGTTAGGAAAATAAGTGGCCACGGGGCAGTGTGTTGGATCCGCTGCTCCGTCCTCACTGATGATCCTGGGTTAGTCCTTAACGAGGGAGAAGTCGACACCGCTCCCACCCAGCCGGCTTTCCACGGAAGAGAGCTAATGATCAGGCAATGGGCCGGACGGTACGCGTGGCAAACATTGTACACCCCTGCAGGGTAAATCTTTTCGAAAAGCCGTGTCCGCGGTTATGGACGACTTGGGAAAGGACGATAAGATCATAGAATAACTTGAACGGAATGATTAAAAACTGGGTACTAAAGGTACCACTCAAGAATGAAAGGTTGACTTCCTCGAGGGTGATTCGGGGAGGTGCCTTTGTAGAACAGGTACAGTGGTTGATGATGAGTAAGTTGATCAAAGAAAGGAGTTACTTCTTACCCCTTTTGAAAACTATTCTAATTAGTCGATGCCATTGTGTGATGTTTTCATAAATAAAATCAGCTTTGTGCAAAACAGCCATAAAACCTTGAAAGCCTCATCGAGCTAAAGCTCTATATTTAATCTTGCGAGTTCGTCGAACTCAACGTCGTTTGTTTTGTTTCAGAGGAGGACTTCACCGACCTCGATGGTGAGTTCTTTGTGGACGTCGACGAGTAGTCTGGGGTTCCCAGGTGGCAGCTTGGGACATCCCGGATCAGCTGGCGCTGGATGTTTATTTGTAGGCCTCTTAGGCCATAATCTGGATCTTGTTGTTTAGAACAACTTAATTCGCTTCCGCATGTTGTAATGTTGGGTCTGTGACCTCTGGTTGGAATTTGCTATCTTTCTCTATTATAAGAGTTGAACTATATGATTTGTGTCGTAGAGTCTGTGATGTGCCAGTTGTTCCACAAGTTTTGATCTCTCTATTATACTTTGATAGTTGTGCCTGTGTTAAGGCATCAATCGGGTGTTGCGTTGCCGATGATCCATTCCGAGTAACGCCTGCCAAAGGTTTTGGCCGGGGATTGGTAAACCCATAACCTCCGGTTGTATCGCTTAACCGGTGACACACAGCATCACGGTATAGCAGTCGGGTCGGGGCGCCACAGCTGTCAAATCCTTAGGAAGAAATATCTCGGGAGGGCAGTTTTTTCCAATCTGGGAGTGCTGGTGCATCTCAGTTCTGGAAGGGGTTGCATGCGGTTAAAAGCTGGGCGCGTACGGGTATGGCTTATAAAGTGGGTAATGGAAAAAAGGTGTGTTTCTGGAAAGACATCTGGGTGGGGCAAGTGCCGTTGGGCATCTGTTTCCCAGAAATCTTTAAGTGTTGCGATAATCCTGAGATTTTGGTCTCTGATGTAATCACGGAGCTAGGGCTGGATCTGAATTTCCGTAGAGCTTTTGGCCAAAATGAAATGGCGGAGTGGAGACAGCTTCAGAGCTTGCTCGAGGGAGTGGGGTTGTCGGACCAGCCTGATGTTGGTTATTGGGCTTTGACTTCTACGGGTAAATACTCCTCTAAATCTCTGTATGATAGGATTGTGGATCCTGGTATAAAAGATATTCGCATGTTGGATATGTGGAAGACTAATATGCCGTTGAAAGTGAATTTTTTTGTTTGGATGTGTTTTAGAGGCAGAATACAAGTGGCGGTAGATCTTAAAGCGAATGGGTGGCCGGGAGAACCCAATTGCAAGCTTTGCGGTGAGCCAGAAACTACAAATCATCTGATTTTTGGGTGTCCGTTAGCACACTTTTGTTGGTGGTGGATTAAGATGGCGATGAACTGGGAGAAAGTTCCAGTTTGTCATGATGATTTCTTAGAGGTGGGGCTGGCAGCACCAGGCAATAACAAGAATTTTATAGGATGGGCTTTGTTTGGCGCGATGGTGTGGACCATCTGGCTAACGCGAAACGATTATGTTTTTAATAATAATCTCTGCAGCTCTCCTGGAACTAACATCTATAAAGCAATCTCTCTTCTTTCGCAGTGGACTCCGTGGTGTCTGCCAAGCGTAGGAAGGACTGGGACATCGTTCTGGAGCGTCTGAAGGTCGCGACGAAGACGACGCATTTCATCCTTAGCCCGCGTAGTGGTGTTGGTTAGGGCCCTGTTGTGGTAGCGGGAGCAGTTTCTTTGTTGCTTTGCTTTGCTTTGCTTTGCTTTGCTCCTTTGCTAAACCTGTTGACGGTGGTGTTTTACTCTTCCGAGCTTTGTGTGAGTGGTGGGTTCTGTAATAACTTGCTACGCTGGTTCTCCCAGTGTGTGTTGGTTCACCTTGCTTTCAATAAAAAGCAGGGCCCCTGGGGGTCTTTAGTCGCATACTGGATCGCTTGGCGACTACTACCAAAATTCATCTTCCATCTGTCGGCAGCAACGCAGTGCAGAGCGTGACCCAGACGAACCCGACCCAGTGCTCGACCCTGAGGGAGCATGGGCCTATCAGCGGATAACGGAGATCGAGACAACGAAGCACGAGCTCTTCTACCTGCTGGCCGACATGATCAAGAGATACCCGGGTCGTAAGTACGCCAAGATTAACAACGAGCTCACCCACAATCTTTCCCACACATCGTGCCTAATCCCGGTGACCCCATCTGGTACGACCATGCATATGCATGTAGATCTGGTCATATGTGTGTCAATGTGTGGATTACTTCTTTATAATTCTTCCGTGTCTTTGTAGGCGCTACTGCCGAATGAAAGAAAGGATCAATACCAGCTTGGTATATGGAGTTCCTACAATGATGGCAGCTTGGATGTATCTCGATTGGGATGGTTGGAGAGACATGTTTATCGCTCTTCTCAGCCGGACTTAAGCGTCAGTCAAGCTATATCTAGCGCAATGTCGTTATGCCACTAGCTAGATGATGATTGCTAGGGGAGCGAGTTTCTTAAAAGTACACTTTGTTATGGCTAAATGTAAGGAACTGTGCCTATTTTTTTGTAGCCGTCTGCACTTCTTAGATAAAAATGTAGTTTATCGCATTTGACCAACATAAAGTTTAGTTTTAAAACAAAATGTTTTGAACTAGCAATGTTCTGTTTGGATCGTTCTGTAAGTCGAATGGTTCGCCATGTAAGTGACAAGTTATTTGGATGGAAATTGTAAGCCGAGTACTGACTGATCGCTTATGTTAAAATGTTTACATTAGGAGCAAATCTTGTCATTATTCTTCATTTATTTGTGTTCAGATGTTTGGCTAGATCACAGAAAGAGCCATCAGCGAGTTGTCGGTTTTTTGTAAGTCGAGCTTTCTTCCCACTTTATTCATTGACGGAGCCATGTGCATACGAAACATTTGCCGGTGACAAGCCTCTGTACCGTTATGCATGCTATTCAATTAGGCTCATTTTCATTTCCGACTTAACAAGTGTTTCCTTCAGCAAGACTTTTGCGTGAAGTTACATATATAGTCTACGAAGATAAATTTGATGTCACCTCTTCTTTCCTACTTACCCTTTTTCGGCCTTCATATTTCTACAAAAGTTGCTTTATAAACATCACACTCCAGTGAGTGTATGTGATGAAGATCATCGCTGGAGCCGGCTCATGAAATACCCCACGCGCGGTGCCGCAATTTCCAGCGCGTTGGATCGATTTTACCGCACGCTGGATTATGCTGCTCATACTGGAGCGCGTGGTTTGCCCCCGACATGGTAAAATAGCGGTGATTTTAAAGCGCACGGGTTATTTTGGGCGTATGTTGGAGATGCTCTTACAATAGCATATATGTGGACACGCTCCAAAATTGGTAGGCCTGACGAGAGAAGCAAAAGATAAGAAAGACGACAGCAGAAACATACAAATCCGCTAAGACAAAACATACAGTTGGGCCGGGCCAACCTAGCTCGAAATCATTAAACTTTATTATGCCGAACTGGTATAGTCTGCAGTTTGAATCAGTAGGAAAGTTGTCTATGGTAGTCTCTCATGTCAGTTGTCACTGCTGGTGGAGATTAGATGCAAACTCCGCTGCAGGTTTAAATAGTGAAGTTGTTCAAAGCAAGTTTTCATGAAAGGTTTAGTTAGCTGAAACATCTGAAAATTTCAGCGTTTTTTCTGGATATTTCGCCAATGAAAAAAAATTCTTTTAGACAGAAACTTACTCTTACTGAGTGCTAGCACAAGAGTAGAAAAGCTAGTGGTGTTGTGTTTGGATGGTTGCTCTTTTTGTAAGCCGAATGGTTCGCAATGATTTACTTGTTTGATGTGAAAATATGAAGCAGAAGTAAGTCTGTAAGAAAGTTCACAAGCCTAACATATTTTCAAATTCAGTCAACGACTCTAAATCTGTTTCTAGTCAACGACGTGGTCGCTGAAGAGCTTGAACTGTCCGGCGTCGAGCACGAGCTTCCGCACGGACGCGACAGCGCCGATGACCCCGACGGCCGAGAACACGACGATGATCACCACGTTGCCTACATACACCAGGGACCTCCTAGGCGGGGCCAGCGCCACGTTGTACATGACGACGGGGAGCACGAAGTCGAGCGGGATGAACCCGACGGCGCCGACCACGCCCACGATGTCACCGAAGAACGGCAGCGCCGCCGCCACGAACGCGCAGAACGCCACGTACCCGGTCCGCAGCGCCACGCGCGGCACCAGGTTCCGGCGCGAGAACCTCCCGTGCGCCGCGTCCGCCGACCGCTTCTCCATGATCTCGTAGGCCACCTGCGAGTACACCAGCGCGATGGCGAGGAGCTGGAGGAGGACGAGCACCACGGAGAGGCCGAGCAGCCACGTTGGCGCCAGCTGGGGGCCCGTGTCCGGCATCAGGCTCTCGAGGGCGTTGGACTGCACCGCGTTGCCGAAGGCCCAGTAGCCGGAGATGGCCGACAGGTAGAATGTGAAGAAGGCCACGGCGTAGCACATCGCGAGCGCTTTCACCATCTTCCCGGCCGCCGGTGGCGCCAGCGTGGCCTGGATCTCGGGTAGGATGCCGTTGCCGAACACGGTGGCCAGGATGGAGATTGACAGGAAAGCGTCGAACATCTTCCCGGAGTTGGACGGGCTCAACGAGTAATCCTTCACCGGAGCATTGCTCGACATACCTATCAAAAATCCAGAATTTAGATGTACAAGATAGTAACTGAGTCGGTGTTCAGAAAAACTGCTCTCTCCTCTTTCCGCCATTTGTGAAACATCAAGTAGTAAGACATATGTGATCGTTGGTGTTTATTCGTACCTGCCCGGATGCAAGCGCCAGAAACGAGGATGGTGTAGCCGAAGCAGAGGAGCAGCGAGCCGAGGTTGATGTAGCGCAGCGAGTGGAACGACGGCATCTGCGAGAACAGAGCCAGCACGACGGCGACGATCATGATGAAATGGTACAGCTTCAGGGGGCCATCTGGTGACAAGCTCGTGTACATAATCTGCAAAGAAAGATCGGCCAGACAGGCTAAGCTTGGCTCTAGAACATTTTATTTCAGTTTGTAACACGGTTTGTTCATGCATCAGTGTCCCAAATCCCAAGTTTGACACATATTGCAAATGAATGCGAAATAAAATTCATAGGAGCTTCAGAAAATCAAATTGCAAATGGACTGATGCAAAATAAGTAAGTATTTACATGCCTGTAGGCAGTTGCCGGCGATGAGGATGCTGCCGATGGTGATCCCGGCGTTGATCAAAGTCTGCGTCGTCACTACCAGGTAGAATACCCATCCAGATCCTGCCAAAATTAACAGATCAATCACGCCGCTAAAAGATATTAATGAGCACATATTAAATAGTTGCACGTTAATTATGGTCTGAAGTCTGAACATACGTACCGAGGACGTCGGCGGCGAGCTCCCGGAAGCGGATGTGTCGGCGGCCGGCGGCCTCGCAGTGGTCGAGCACCCTGGACATGAGGTAGTAGGTGTAGAAGGTGACGGCGGCGATGGCGGTGAGAGCGAACAGGCCGAGGCCCCAGCCCATGCCCCGGAGCGCGTACGGCAGCGTCAGCACCGTGGGCCCCACCATGGCCGTCGTGAGGTGGAACCCCGCGTGCCACCACGTCCCCTTGGACTCCAGCACGAACGCCGCCCCGGCGTCCCCTGCCGGCGCCTCCAGCTTGCCGTCGCCGTCGCCGGAGGAGGAAGAGGATGAGGAAGGCATGGCGTACCCTGTCTCCGGCGAGACAAGGAGCGGGGTGCCTCCGGTGTGGCCGGACATGGGATCGGATCGGCTCTTCCTGGTTGACCAATCGATCGATCAGGTGCTAGCTCCTCCTTCGTGGTCACGGCCAGGCCGGCGTCGAGCTCTGCTCCATGGTGGCTCCTGGAGGGATCTGGGTGAGGGAGAACACGTCTGATCCGTGTCGTGTTTCTTGCTGGATTACAACGAAGTAAGGCTGGATGATCGGTGGAGGCTTTGACCTTGCGGCTAGCTGTACAGATCAAAGTCAACTGGCCAAAGCTTCCTGTTTCTTTTCAGTGATGAGAAACAAAACAAGAAGCTCAAACAAGATTATTCTAGATACACTAGAGAAGTAGAGAGGCGTGCCTGCCACACAGATCAGCTGACGTCGTATGCCTATCTTCGCTGTGCATTTTCTGGCTATTAATAATCCGGAAATACATAGCAGCATATAAATTTAGATAAAAATCAAATATTCTTTAAGTCTAACCATTTATATATCAAAATATTATATGAGGATCTACAAATATCAAATCAATATTAATAGATATATCATAAGATATATATTCACGATTGTTTTTTTCAATATTAATTGAACTCCCTCTGAAAATGACTTACATTAGTGAACGGAGGGATTAGTAATTGACGTTTGATTATATATATTTGGTGAACCTTACGAGTGCACCGTTTTGTAGCCCCAGCTACACGTCCGCTGTTTATTAAAAAACCAAAACAATATTTAAAGTTTAAAAAAGATCTGGAAAAAATTCTAGATATGGGCAATGACGTATTTTAACACTGTGAAATTTTTTGTCTCAAAATACATTGTATTTAACGTTGTGTAAATATAACAAAAGTACGTATCTAAATTACGAACATTACCAAAATTTGAACCTCCAAATTTGTCAAATTTGTATTTTTTTTATGAGGCTCAAAATAAAAGGTATTTCGAGTTGAGATTCTGTATATTGGTAAAATACATTATTATGAACATCTAGAAATACAATTCAGAATTTTTTGATAAATTAAATATCGTTTTCAAAAAATTCAAAAAAAAACAGGCGAGCTGCACTTGGCCTTTTCATGAAGCTTAGTAACTATATATCCACCCTACCCATGAGAAACAACGACTAAAAGGTTCATCTCTCGAATATGAAAAACAATACAAAAATTATGTGGCAATAGTCAGCGCTGTGTACATTCCTATGCTGTTGCAGCCATGTTCCACATTGAACAAGTCAATTCTTTTGATTTTTGAGTAATGGGTAAATGTTATCTTCCAAAGCAAGTGTCGAGTAGGTTAATCCATCTGTATACAGTGGATGTATCTGTCGGAAATCTATACCTCTTATAAAGCAAAACCCCACTAAGTGCATTAAATATTTTTCTATCTCAACATGCAAGCTCCTGGCACTAAGCAGAGCTTTGCGTTGTCCACCAAAGCTTCGCAGGCACGCTCCAGCTGCCATTTCTGCGTCGCCCTGGCATCATCTTCAGTATGATCATGTTCACATCCAGGCTATTCTGAGCAGCTCCCCCCTCTTGTGGTCGAGCTTCTATAGGTTCGAGTCCAGCAACCTGGAGTGTTTGTCGAGGCAGAGAACCTTCCAGCTCTTGATCAAAGCACGGATTCTTCGAAGGACTTCTTTGACACCTGGCCAGCTTAGCCCTGAAAGCACATATTATTTCTTACTATCCAAATGCCCCACAAAGCGGCAGAGGTGAAGATATTAACAACATAATTTTTATCTTCACTAATCCACCATCTAGCAATAGATTCAAAGTCATCGCCAATATGCAACTCAAGTATTTATGAAATAACTGCCCAAATGCTTTTAGCTACCACACACTCACAAAACAGATGATGTGCAGTTTCAATTTCAGCACAAAAAAGGCAAGTCTTATCATCAACCTGGCGTCTTTTACTCAAGTTAATTCTTGTAAGGATTTTGTCATTAGCCAACATCCACAGGAAAACATGAATCCTTGGGGGTATATGCAACTTCCATACAGCAGGAGTGTGCACAGGAACCACCCCACAGTTATATTAATATACTAGAAAAATACCCCGCGCGTTGCAGCGGAAACCTCTTAAAAAATTATTATGTAAATAAAATGGGTATAATACAATGAAATATTCAATTGTTCAGATTTAGTTGAGACACCAAATTTAATTCGTGTGAAAATGTTAAATATTTGAGGACTAAATATTAGTGAGTCAACAATTATATGGATGAAAAAATATGACATGGATAGGTTGCATGGAAGATGTACTATTATTAACTTTTGTTAGTGGAGATGGCATGGCCAATTGATTGGCTAAAATAGTGAGTGATGTGTATAGCTTGCATGTTGAGATAGAAAAATATTTAATGCACTTAGTGGGGTTTTGCTTTATAAGAGGTATAGATAGATAGATTCCCTTTGCCAAAGAAAAACACCATTGCGACCATGCTCCACATTGTCAAAGTCAATGTTTTTTGATTCTTGAGTAATGAGTATACGTTATTAATTGTCCAAAGCAAGGTTGCATTTCAGGCAGCAGAAGCTGGGGGCACGAGAATGAGGAACCGGAAGCTAAAAGTCATCACAATTTCACTCCAGTCAGCTAGCAATAGGTGGTTTCATGTTCTCTATGTTCTGTGCATCAAGCTAAACAGAGGTCAAGGACATTTTCCCCTTTACGAAAAAAATGCAAAAGGTGTGATTGATGAGTGCATGCATACTTACAGTTCTACAAAGTAGAAGTGTTCTCCGGTATATATTCCAGATGCTACCTATGTTGAAAAAATATCTATCAAGAACATATGAAAGATATGAGAAACAACACAAGACGAATAACTTTGAGCCACCCACTGGAAGATATATCGATGGGAAGAATATTTCAAACAAGAAAATGTAATCTATGAGGCCATGTGGTACTAGAAGTCTAGAAGCAAGAGACTAATTCAGTTGAAGGCATGGTCGCTGAAGAGCTTGAACCGACCGGCGTTGAGCACAAGTTTCCGCACGGATGCGACGGCGCCAATGACCCCGACGCCGGTGAACACAACCATGATCACCGAGTTGGTTATGTACACCAACGACCTCCTAGGCGGGGACACGGCCATATTGTACATGACGACAGGAATCACAAAGTCGAGCGGGATAAACCCCACTGACCCGATCACGCCCACGATTGCGCCAAAGAACGGCAGCGCCGCCGCCACGAAGGCGCAGAACGCCACGTACATGGTCCGCAGCGCCAGCCGCGGCACCAGGTTCCGCCGCGAGAACCTCCCCTGCGCCGGGTCCGCCAGCATCTTCTCCATCACCTCGTACGCCACCTGCGCGTACAACAGCGCGATGGCCAGGAGCTGGAGGAGGACGAGCACGACGGCGAGGCCGAGAAGCCATGTCGGCGCCAGCGAGGTTCCCGTCTCCGGCATCAGGCTCTGCATGGCGTTGGACCGCACCGTCTTGCCGAAGGCCCAGTAGCCGGTGATGGCCGGCAGGTAGAAGGTGAAGGAGGCTACCGAGTAGCAGATCACCAGCGCCTTCGCCATCTTCCCGGCCGCCGGCGGTGCCAGCGTAGCTTGGATCTCTGGTAGGATGCCGTTGCCGTATGCAGCGGCTAGGATGGAGACGGAGAGGAAGGCGTCGAACGTCTTCTCCGACTTGGATGCGCTAAGTGAGTAATCTTTCGTCGGAGCATTGCTCGAGAGACCTATATCAGGTACAGATTGACAACTGCTTTTTATTTCTGATTTTGTTCAAAAACTCGAAATACAACATATATATAGACATAGATGCATGATTGGTGTGTGTGCATACCTGCCCGAATGCAAGCGGCGGAGAGGAGGATGGTGTAGCCCAAGCTGAGAAGAAGCGAGCCGAGGTTGATGTACCGCAGCGAGTGAAATGATGGCATTTGGGACAGCAGAGCCAACACTACGGCGATGAGGAGGATGAAATGGTACAGTTTCAAAGGGCCGTTGGTCGTCACGCTCGAGTACAGAATCTGCACACGTATACATATGCCATAGGTGCCAAATGAGAGAACACTTAAGCTTAGCAACTCGTGAGCGTTCTGATTTTGACATTGCTAGCCAAGATTTTTATTGTGGCATTATTTACTTCCACTATCCCGAACTATGTAGTGTACAAATTTAGTCAAAAGTCAAAACTTTCTAAGTTTGACCAAATATATAGAAGCGAATATCAACGACTATAATATAAAATAATCACATTATGAAAATATATATTATGGTTGATTTATTAAGATTGATTTGGTAATGCATATCTTCATATTTTTGTATATATATACTTAGTCAAACTTAGAATGGATTTAGTTTTGACTAAATTTATATGTCTGGGCCAAAACAAACAGCTAAGCATGTAAATAACTATTGGCATTCCAAACATTGGTAGCAGACCAACTTTTTTTGACAGTGGAGAAAAATCAGTGGGAGCACAATTTTGTAAAAGGAAATCGCAAATCTTGGTCATCCAAAATTCTATATTTCTTATAAAAGTTACAGTTTTGATAATGTACCATATCTAGTGAATGTCATCATTATGCACGTATTATGTGCACTCATTCTAATTACTCCATTTGCATAATATCTGGACATTAACTAATTTAATCACCTCTACACAGTTGGCGGCGAGCAAGATACTGCCAATGGTAGTTCCGGTGTTGATCGCTGTCTGCACGGCCACAACAAGGTAGTACGCCCATCCAGATCCTACCAAAAATAACGTCGTTGATCAATTAGTTTATGCCAAAAATATATACTATTGAATTCAGAAAAATGGCTTTGGCATATACTTATTATGCTTATAATTCATATTTATTGGACAAACTGATCTTCAAAGTTAAACTCGCAACACGAGATATTAGTGTGGTTCCTGTGTAAGAGAGTAAATATTACTTAGAATAAGTTCTCTAAGCAGAACTCAAATGGAAGTATGAAAGGTTCTTTTGTAACAAGGACGAAACACTCCAACCCCTTTTTTGTCCTTTGAAAAGACTCTATGGTGTATTGATTTATTTCGAGTCGGAATCATGAAATTCATTTGTGATTTCATACCGAATATGTTTGTCTGCCATAGAATTGGACAGGTCATTTCACTTTTAATTCCAGCTGTTAAGTCAATTTTTATCCCTAATCCTGTCATTTCACTTTGTCAAATGAAATAAAACAATTACATCAGTCTCTTTTTATTTCATTTATGCCAAATAAAATGAAAATATGAGTGCCAAACGAGGTTGTATTGTTTTTATTAACATCCAAGTCCCCTGGATCTCTCTCACGGGGGGGTGGGGTACTTACTTTTAGTGTTTGGTATGGGCTTCTATAAACTGCAGTTGCGGTTATTTGAAGATGGTAACACGGGCTATGTTTAACCAGTATGAATCACAGTCTACCGTTAAGTTTAGTGGTGCATAAGTGCCTTACCAAAGATGTCAGCTGCGAGATCGCGGAAGCGGATGTGGCGGCGGCCGGCGGCCTCGCAGTGGTCGAGCACCCTGGACATGATGTAGTAGGTGTAGAAGGAGATGGCTCCGAGCGCGGTGAGGACCCCGAGCCCCAGCCCCCAGCCGATGCCCCGGAACGCGTACGGCAGCGACAGCACCGCCGGCCCCACCATGGCCGTCGTCAGGTGGAACCCCGCGTGCAACCATGTCCCCTTGGACTCCAGCACGAACGCTGCCCCCGCGTCCGCCTCCTCCACTGGCTTGCCGTCGCGGCGCGTCGACAAGGCTTCATCGGCGACGGCGACGGCGGCCGAGGGGGAGAAGGAGAAGGAGGAGGACCGGGTGGCGCGGTGGCCCGTCGACGACGAGACCAGGAACGGGCTGCCTCCGGGGTTGTCGGCCATGGCTTCTGTAAGACTGCAACGACGACAGCTTACACGTCGCGGGTTGACGACGTTGGACTCTGTCACGGCCGCGCCACCATGCGCGCGTACACGGAGACGATGATCGATCGAGCTCAATGCCGCGAGCTGGGAGAGATAGATGGGCGGTGGTTTGCTACTACTTAAAGTTTGGTCTGTCGCTGGGTCAGGTTGATGATCGAGGCAAGACTGGATCACATGGAGCTAGCTGCCCGCAGGCGGCTGCCAACAATAGATATCCTGATCGGAAGTCAACACCAGAGAAGCGACTTCCAGGAGCTAATTTACATTTGCTGACACTCAAACAATGAAAGCTGACCTGTTCTGCTCCACACTCCCAAATAGAAAAAAAGAATTTGACAGAAATGACACACTTCCCTGTCGAACTGCAATCAAAGGGTGTGTGTCATTTCGTCAAAATTTTCAAATAGAGATACGCAAGCTTGCTGACTGACGGCTGCGTGCCGCACAAAACTGACCACCGTCGCCAGCCTGGTACGACAATCAAACGGATGAGCGCCGTATACACATGCTTGCGGTACGCTTTGCATGATCTCAGAAAGAAAATGTGAAAAACTCTTGTATTTGGGTATTCTATTTTGTCAACGTTAGTATCTACTAGCAGAAGTGTAGAATAGAATCATGATAACATTTTCCAACATGAATCGTATGACAAAAAAAGTTTCGTGACATTGCGTTGGGGAAGAGCAGGCCATGAAACCTGCAGAAACATTCAAGGTTAGACATGGCACTTCAGTCTTCAGAGACTGATTCCTAACAGTTGAAGCAAAAGTCTGTAGGTGGAGTGTCAGCACAGCAGTTCCCACTTCAGAGACTGAATCATACCGAAACACAAGTCTGTGGAGTGCAACTTATTCATTTCGAATAAAAAAGATATACTCTACTGACTCAATTGATTCAATGATGTAACTTGTTTATTTCAGCTTTGGCCCTGCCGATGCGTTGATAACTTTGACCCGAGAAAAACAAGGACTGGTTTTTCAGACAAGAAAAACAACAATACGAAATGGAGTTGCAGCAGTATGTATTCATTTCTATAGCACCCCAACCATGTTCCGAGACTGACATACTTCCGATTCTCGAGGAACAGGTACATACATACATATTGGAGGACAAATCAACCAACCAGGGTTGCACTTCCGAGAGCAAGGAGGACACACACACCAGCCACCTAGCAAGAGGTGGTTTAGGAGTAGCCAGTATTTACAATTCTACAAGGTAGAAAGATCCTACCAGTATATTACAATCCCGTAGAGACATACATTCCAGTCTAGCTATGCTGAGGACAGTTGAATTGAGAGCATATGCAGTAGATGAAAACATCACAAACAGGAGGAACCGAGGAACTTGGAGGTGCCCGAATGATTAGGAGATATATCCGACGAACATTCCAAGTCAAGGAACGAAATTGTGTCGAAATAGGTTGGATGAGTAAGACTGGTAACATGAAAGGGATAGGTCCCTCAGTCTCTGGAGTATTAGTGCTACTGCACAGGCAGAGTCCAAACTCCAAAGGTTTAACTCACTTAGGCAGCATATAGGAGGGGTAAGGAGGGGTAGACCAAAGCAAGGAGACATCATCGCAGACAAGAGTGCTAACTTGTCTCTTCAGGGGTGTGCATGCCGAAGCCACGTTTCATCTTCTCGATTCTGTTATTTGAAAATCGAAACGGTTAGTATTTGAAAAGCACACATGAAGACGAAAATTGATAAACACAGCCGCTGATCAAGAATTTTAAGAGCTTAAATACGTGGTACTCAGAGTTGAGGCAAGTGGCGTCTAAAAGTAATAAAAAACAAAAACTTGCATGTTCCATGTGACGATCAAAGTAATGATCTTGCACAAATTCATACTAGTAATTTCCTTCCGTGTAGAAAGAAACAACGGATGGCAAAAATTATTTAAAATAAACACAGTGAGATCAAAATGATCGAATGCGAAAGAGATGCTGACCACACTTATTGTTTCCCTATTAGGTAATCCATCCCAAATAATGAATCCCAGGGGTTAATTAACTAATTATGTCATTAGATGATTTGTTAAATGGAAATGACTAATGTCATGGCCATTTTACCAAGACTGGCATTAGATATCTAGAAACCAGAAACCATTTGGGGACAATTTTCACAAGTGTTACTTCAAAATGAGTTGAAGAAGATTCAGTTTATATGAAGATAGAAAAAACATTACATACTGATATAGTTCACTCTTGCTAAGGTGGTCTGTAAAGAAACTTACGTAGGAGCAAGTTTTCCGAGATTGCGTAATTTATGGCCAGTTGTATCATCGATAACATTCCCTGAGATATCAACAGTATATGATTTTCCAGTGAAACGTTGAAGGCCTCTCTTTACAAGCAAATCAAAATCCTTCTGATGAAGTTCTCTGCCGTTTACAAGGACACCAGTACTCCCACCGGCACAATTCTTGGGCATTGAATAACTGAATTCTTTTATAAATGGCTGCAAAATGAAAGATTGTTAATGCCATGCCACAAAAAATTATAGGGAAATCATCCCATGAAAAAACTCATCTTACAGGGATAATGCCGCTGCACTCATGCCCCATGACACCCCAAAATCCAGCACGTTGGTCATACCTGAATTACCAAATAGATAAAACACTATGTTACCTTGCTTTAAATAATTTCCAATGCATGCTAATTAAATGTTAATGTATACCACTAGCACCGTGCTAAAGATCTAGTGCAATTGCTACAGGTTATAAACAAGCGACATGGTAATATTGCAAAAATTATTTTTCCAATCATGCAGCTGTATCTACTTTTAAGTATACTCATCAGATTGCTGGTGGCCGACTAAAGGAAGACAAATGAATTGTGGTTTATGGACCATGTCATCTAAGCACGTTTAGCAATTTGGATTGCCCCTAGTCTGGGGAGTAGAGAACAAATGAATAGCATATTGCGCCTTTGCATATATCAACAGCTTGCAAGTGTGTACAAAATCAAATGATTCATGATAGCAAACTAATTATAATAATGTTTACATGTAATGATTGCGGAAGTGACATGAAAAAGTAATACCTTGACTTTTTAAAATCAACAGTCATGCTAATTTAAAAGTTAGGACAGACACTGAAGTTGTATGGTGTACAATTTTGAGCTAATAGCATTTAGTTGAGCAAGAAGCAACGTTGGTAAACAGGATCTTCAAAGTCTATCAAAGTCTTTACAAACTATTCTAGGGTCATCTCAAGCTGAAGTACTCGATTTTTCTAAGAAAAGCAAGGTTTTTGTTCCTTTAGTTGACTATGATAGGCAAGATTAACATCATATACATAGATATGCAATAAACCAGGCATGATCATTTATGACCATGGGGCAGTATCCTTCATTATTATTCTCACTGTTAAATGATGTCATCTGAAGAATAATACTTATCATATTTTGTGTCTCTTGATTGTAGGACATCCATTAGATAAGAGAAGTGCATGCTGCGGGCAGATGATGCTAAAGTAAACAATGACCAAGGCCAGCAGGATATAAAACATGTGCTGTAGATACAGCAAAAGTTTAGAAATACAGTGAGAGAAAAATGACTTACCAGTATGAACCAGGGCCAACAGGACCAGCTTTTTTCTCTGCCTTCCGAAGAGCACGTTCGAGATTGAATGACCATTGATCGAAACCTTGACACTGTCCATAGGCTGATTGAATAAAGAAAGATCCTTGAAACCTTTCTTCAACAAACCACCAAAAAACGATGAATCCCCACTCTTACCAGCTGGAGACTGAATTTCATCTAGCCCAACTTCAGAAGAAACACGAGAGCTAGTATTCATTTGCTCATTGACTGATGACTCCTTTTTCGGTACTGTCTTAGCATTTTCATAATTTGAGGATAGTGATTTACCATAATCATCTTCTATGCTCTCTTGTTCACATGTCTTAGCGACGCTATCAACTTCAAGTACATCGCTATAACCCTTTTTGTTGGAGTTGCCATATCTCTTACTAACGCCTTGAATCTCAAAGTTGTTGTTATCTTGTGTGCTCTTTTCTTCATACTTTTTGCTCATAGCTTCATCTTCAAGGCTGCTGCTATCATCACTATTGGCCTTCTGCATGTTTTTGTTACCCATGTGACCACCATGATGGCCAGCATTACTTTCTTTGAATCTCTGTTCATATGTTCTGTTAATAGTTTCTTCACCAAATCCACCCGGATGGCCTTCTTTGCTCTTGTGTTCATATTTCGTATCAATCCTTTCACCTCTAACATCATAGTCTCCTTTGCTATTTAAGCCATATCTCTTGCTCTTGATTTGACCCCCGCCACTGCAATCTTTTTGTCGGCTGGAAAAGGGATCTACAAGTTTGTCCTCTAAAACTGGGGCTTGTGGACTGATTGTACGAATAGTTGAAGCTTCCACTTGACTGTCTTCATCTCCTTGACATAATATATCTTTTGGGCTATCTGCAAATCTGGACCTGAGGGAAGATTTTGGTTTTACCTGACTGCTCCTGTTTGCTACGCGCTCTTTGTCAGTGCTACCACAACTCCCAGTAGAAGACCGCGATAGATTGTCCGAAAAATTCGGTTTCTGGCTCTGGCTATTGAAACTACAACTGTCATCATCATCCTGCTCTGGATACCACCCAGAACTTTGGCGAACCCGACGATCGGAACTCCTCACAGTTCTTGGCACGGTGAAAGACGGCGATGGGATCAGAGGGTGAACTTTCACTCCCTTAAGCTTGAAAGCAACAACCTCTGAGCAGGAACCACACTGAACCTGACTCTGCTTCCGTGCTGGGCATTTCCCCGGAGGCAGCTGCAGGAGCTGGTTACAGGAGCTGCACACGACGAACGGCGCGCCGCCCTGCACCGGCCGACAGAAGCTCTCCGCCTTCTTCCTGAAATACTCCACCCTCCTCTTGGACATCGAGAGGTGCGAGTACAGCGACGACGCCACCGACCGCCGTCGAGCTCCGACGACATCGAACCGGACCTGTCGAACTGGTAGGAGGGCCTCTGCTGCCCCGCCAAGAACCTCGCCATCGGAATGTTCTCCTCCTGCGCCGCCGCCACGGCACGCTGGCCATGAACGCACTGCGCGCACTGGCACGAGCTCTGGTGAGAGCTCCCCTGACCCTGACCACCACCGTAGCCATAGCCCTCCCACTGCCCCTCCGGCCGCTGATGCGGCTGCCGGAACCTCCCGCTCGGCTGCCTCCCGTACCTCTCGTCGCACACAGAGCGCTGCAGGTGGTCGTACGAGCCTGGCGGCTGACCGTGCCCGTACCGGCCGGCGTGGCGCGAGCGGTGGTACTCCGGCGGTGGTGGCGGCGGGTCCGCGTGCGATGGGCGCATGGATACCGTGCGCCGGCTCATGGGACGCGAGGCGGGCGGCGGCGGCCCCGCCATCTCGCAGGACCGGGTGATCTGGTCCCGTATCTCGTCGAGCCTCCGCAGCAGCTCCGCGGGGTCCTGCCGCTTCAGCGCCGCCCAATCCACCGCCCCGCCGCCCCGTTCGCCGTCGCATTGCCCGTAATCCCCCGGCTCGGATGCCCGGGCCCTCCTCCTGTACTTCATCTCCTTCGGCTCGCTCCCCATGGCGCCGGATTCTGCCCCCTTTCCTCCCCCTGAACTGCAAAAGTGTAAAACCAGCGCGTGAAATCGCGGAATCCGGAGCCGGAGAAGGGAATAGGTCGAGGTGGATCGAGGTGGAAGGTGCGAGAATGAGTAGGGTGTGGCGAGGATTTCCGATGGCGAGACGCGGCGGCGGTTACCTCGACGCGGGGAAGCTCGCGGCGGCAGGGCAGAAGCTATGGCGCGGGAATGCGGCGGCGTCAGGGCTTCGTGAAGGCGCCTCCTATTCAGGAACGGCTCGTACGATTCGCCATTAGCGAGAGCGGCGTGGTGGCGGCCTGAGTGGCGGGCGGCCGCGGCGAGGAGGACGACGAGGGGGGCAAGTGGAAGAGCGACCTATGTACTAGTGTGACTTCTGAGGGAGCCTCTTATAATATGTATATTTCTATAGGGGCCTTAGCGTGATAATCCGGCAGAGTTCGGCGGAACGCGGGATTCGGTTGTGGTGACCTGGCTAGCCCGCTGACACGTGGGTCCCACACGTCCAGCTGGGATGAACTGGAGTGCTTGACTAATGCTACGCGTATTTGCATGTTTTTAGGAGAAGCTTTTGTCAAAATCGTAACATGGGATTAGGAGCTAGGCACAATAAAATAAAGAGTCACCTTATGAATTCTCCATAATTTGGAGCTTGACACTGGCTTAGAACCCACAATGTCCAACTGATTATGCATATTTCTTTTCTTCATATCCACATGCCTTTCGAGCGAAAACATGTGTCGACACTTTAATCATTCTTCTAAAATTCATATGAGAGTTAATTTACGCGTCAATGTACGTGCAGTACATAATACTCATGCTTTCTAGTTCAGGAAACAAGAAATGGGCTATCAAACAAAATCGCCGCAACTTGAATTAAACATCGTTGCATTCATCATCTTTGGTAAGAACAATGTGCTTTCCAACATACATTTATATATTGTGTGTGTTTAATCATATGCAAGATAACCTTTTTTATTGTTATAATTGTTAGATGTATTCATGTTAACTCTTGCTTCATTGATACAAGCTACCAGTACTCACCAATCAGTTGTGTGACCAGTAATATAATGCTCTCGCATCAAAAAGTGGTATTATAATGGAAGCAATGATTTTTTTCAACGAAGGCAACTAATTATGCAGCTTTCTTCTTTTAGGTATTGGTTTTCGAAGGAGCTTTGTTTTCATCACATTCACATGCCTTTCGTGTAAGAACATGTGTCCTTGTATGGAGTATTTTGTTTTTTATAAATACAATATGAATTAATCTACCATCACAATATGACCCAAAAATCGCACACAGCTTTAAGTCGGACCATACAAAAAGGATCTACAAAGCGAATATCATGGTCCGATTGCGACTCAAAACGTCGTTGCATACATCATGATTGGCAAGAATAATGTGCTTTGCCACAAATATTTCAAGTGTGCTTAATTACATGCAAGCTAACCTCATTTTGGCTTCTATTGTTGTCGACGTATATTAGTTAGCTCTAGCTTCAATAATACTAGCTACCAGCCTACCACTATGTACCAATCTGTTTTGTGACAGGAAGATCAATGCTTTCGCCTCAAGAAGTAGTAGTATAATGGAAGCAATGATTTTTGTCAACGACAAAATAAAGCGGATTAATTATGCAGCTTTGTTTTCTTCATATTCACACGCCTTTCTTACGAAAACATGTGTCATTGTACTCTGAAATCTTGCGGATTTCAGTAAATTCTAGTATGTGAATTAATGTTATATGAAGTAAAAATTCATAAGCCTAGGTTTCAGACGGACCATAGAAAGAAGGTGTAGAGAGTAAATATATATGGGTCCGATCACGATTCGAAACGTCGGTCCGTTCGGCATGGTTGGTATGGACAATGCGCTTCTTTTCACGACAAAAATCTCAAAATTGTATAAGTTTGAGTGTGTTCGAGTTAACTGCATTTTTGCCTATATTTGTTGTGGCCGTATTATAGTTTGCTCTAGGTTCAATAATACTACTAGGTACCGCTACGCACCAATCAGTTTTGTGTGAGTATTATGCAAAGATAATAATGATAGTTTCGCGCAAAAAAATATAGTCGTATAATGTAAGCAATCATGTTTGTCAATGACAAAAGGAAGCAGACGAATATATGGGACCTAAACGCGCATGTGGTCCGTCTCTGCTTTCCTTTGCTTATCACGTTTTGTCAGGTTAATCCCATCTACTCCCTCTGTTCGGTATTAATTGACTCCGTCGTAGCTCTGTACGTTTTCTAAAAACCCCCTTGGTACATTACAAACTTTACAGATTCATCCCGCAATTCAAAAATCCGAGCTCCGTCCTTCGTCCTCCTCGCCGTCCGCCGCTCCCCGCCCAAGCTCCGCGCGGCTCTTCCTCGAACAAGGCTGGTACAGGCGCAGGGGAGCAGCGGCCGTTCCGGCTCCGTTCCCGCGCTGCTTCCGTTCCCGTCACTGGGCGCGGCTCTTCCTCGAGCAGGGCTGGTACCGGCGCGGGGGAGCAGAGCTGGTACCGGCGCGGGGGAGCAAGCCTGGTACCGCCGCTCCCGTTCCCGCTCCGGCCCGCTCGCCACGTTCCTGTCCCCGCCCTCCACGTCCTCTTCCTCTTCGACCAAGCCGCCGGAGCACGCAAGCTCCTCCGCCGGCCGCCGTGCTCCTCCATCTCCGGTGGCTGCCAGCTCCAGAACGTGGAATAGGGAGGAGCTGTCGATCTCGGGGTCCAGGCCGTGTCGAGGACGTCCTCGTCACTAATGATCAATCCCCGTTCTCGTCTGCTCGAGGCAGGCCTCTGCCCCTCTGCTCCAGCCGTCGGCCTCTGCCCCTCTGCATCCAATGGTGAGTTTTGCCCAAGCAAAGTCCCTGCAATTTCAAATCACACAGTAGAGTTCAAATCCCAGTGGCGAGGAGCAATTCTGAACACAATTGAGCTAAAGTATACACAATTCAGCAGCAGTCTCTTTACTACTGTCTCTGAACCATTGAATGAATGTTGTTTTCGAATGAATGACTAAATTATCAGAAAACAAGCAAAGAAACAAGCTCTGATCGCTGCTGCAACATTGCCAGCGAATCAAGCATTAGGAAACCTGGCTGAAACCTTGTATTGACATGCTTAGTGCTTAGTGAATTTGGTTGACCAGCAGTAAAACTTAACTAATGCTTGATTCGCTGGCAATGTATCTGACCAAGACAAGAGAGCAGCATCAACAACATTATAACCTTTTGTTTCTTTTTTCCATCCAATTTAGCCAGCTGCACATAGTGTCTACAATTTAGGTTCAGTAATTTTCAGTAGCAGGAGTACTAGTGCAGGTTTTTTATTCCATTAAAATAACATGTTACCTTTCGGTAGATCTTGTTGGGGAGGCGATTGGCCAGCTGCACGTAGTGTCTGCAAGCTCCAGCACAGTCAGCTCAACAAGCTCCAAATTACAGGTTGCTCCTGCTGCTCCCTGCTAAGGACGAAACTGGACATATACTCTGAAATTGGACATATAGTCTGAAATAGTGTTAGAGTTCATTGTCATGGAACAACCGTGTTTATCAAGTGCATTTCCTGTCATGGATTGTAAGCATTGGTATGTTACACAAAGGGAAATGATGAAAAATGATGAAATGCCTATGTTACGCTTGGATATAAAGAACTGCAGTTTACATCAACTTAATTTGCATATAAAGGACTGCAGTTCACATCAACTAAATTTGCATACTGAATTCTTTCTTATTTGTAAGCAGTAGGTACTACTTGCAAAACATTTGTATTTTCATTTTCATGATCTAGTAGTAATTGCATAGCTACATGACTTATCTTTTGCTCCTTATTCGACAGGAGAGGAGATGCTGGTTGATCTAAACTTAAGTCCAAGAAAGATGTCGCTGGATCTCAACTTTAGTTCAGAAGAGCAACCAATTCATGAGAAGAGTACCAGCAGCCTCCAAGCAGCAGAGAAGAGCAGCAGCCTCCAAGCAGCAAGAGAAGAGCAGCAGCCTCCAAGCAGCAAGAAAATAGCACTAGCAGCCTCCAAGCAGCAAGAGAAGAGCAGCAGCCTTCAAGTAGCAAGAGAAGCAGCAAGAAGCACATGAGGATAGAAGCACATGATGATACTCCATACAGTTTAGGAGTACATCAACAGCTACAACAATTATAGATTTGAGATACTATACCTGTGTTTGTTTTAGAGTTAACTGTCATGCAACAACCATTTGTCCAATTTTGGATCAGTTTTGGTTTGGTGACGTGGTAAATGTATATGACCATATATATCTAGTGAAATTTTGAATCCTTGCAAGCTCTACACATGGTTCTATGACTGTCACAGAATACAACAATGTCGTGTTTACTGTATACAACATGTAAGCAAATTATCACTGCCATCTAATCCAATTCAGTAAGAACAAAATCCATCTACTGCAGCAACTCCAGCAAGCTTGCTTGCAATAAAAATGAACAAATAAGTCTATGTCTTGTTCTAAAATTGAAATTGAAATTCAGCATACGCTACATTAGCCTAGCATCTGAACTCATCTGGGATGATAGGAGACCTATGCTTCACAGAGGCCGATCTGCCTCCAAGAGTCTCGGCGGCAGGAACCTGAGTGATCACGCAGTCTTTGAGCAACGAAGACATCTCGTCGACACAACCATCAGGCTCGCCCCCGCTGGAAATGACCATCTCGTGCAACGCCACAGACTCTTTCTTCATGTCCGCCATGGTTTCGAGCTGCAGCTTCTCCGAGACCCTGGCCAGGAGCGCGGCCGTGCAGGGCTTGTCACTGAGCGCCCATCCCAGGTCCCTGGAGAGCTGGGCGTCCGGCGTGTCCGCCGCCCTCGCCGCCGCCCGCTTGAACTCGGAGTGGACGAGCGCGACCTGTGAGAGCGGCAGGGTTGGTCGATTAGCGTGTGGTCGGGGCGGGATTGAAGTCGAAATCTGATGGGAGGGCGGGTGTAGAAGCACCTTCTCGTGCACCTCCTCGGGCAGGTAAAAGGTGTGGTAGGGAAGCTGGTGCAGCGCCGCCTGGATCTGCCTGTTCACGGTGGCGAATTCGCGGAGGAGGCCGCCTCCCTCCCTCCTTTCCAGCAAGAAAGCGCGAGTCCACCTCGACGGCGGCGGTGGCCACGCATGCGTGGAGGAAGGACGAGGATCTTCGGGCTCCAGGGCACGAGCGCCGCCGCCGGAGCCGGCAAGAAGCGCGCTTTCAAGAAAAGGGGATCCCTTTGCGTCGTGGGTGATACGTCTCAAACGTATCTATAATTTCTGATGTTCCATGTTGATATATATACCAATTGTTACATGTTTTATATACACTTCATAGCATTTTTATGCATTTTCTGGGACTAACCTATTAACAAGATGCCACAGTGCCAGTTCCTGTTTTCTGCTGTTTTTGTATTCCAGAAAAGCTGTCTGGAAATATTCTCGGAATTGGACGAAACTTGGACAGAACCTCCTATTTTTCCAACACGTACACGGAGTCCAAAGGAGAGACGGAGGGGAGCCACGAGGCAGCCACACCATGGGGCCGCGCGGCCCCCCTGCCGCGCCGTGGGGTGGTGTGGGCCCACGTGCGTCTCCAGCCGCCGCCCTTTCGCCTATTTATTCCTCCCGACGCGAAAACCCTAAATATCCGAGCCATTATCCACGAAAAGTTCCAGAGATGCCGCCGCCGTCAACCCTAGCTCGGGAGGGTTCAGAAGCTCTTCCCGGCACCCTGCCGGAGAGGGGAATCATCACCGGAGGGCTCTACATCACCATGCCTGCCTCCGGAGTGATGCGTGAGTAGTTCATCCTTGGACTACGGGTCCATGGCAGTAGCTAGATGGTTGTCTCTCCACTTTATGCTATCATGTTTAGATCTTGTGAGCTGCCTATCATGATCAAGATCATCTTATTGTAATGCTACATGTTGTGTTTGCTGGGATCCGATGAATATTGAATACTATGTCAAGTTGATTATCAATCTATCTTATATGTTATTTATGATCTTGCATGCTTTCCGTTACTAGTAGATGCTTTGGCCAAGTAGATGCTTGTAACTCCAAGAGTGAGTATTTATGCTAGATAGTGGGTTCATGCCTCCGGTAATCTGGGAGAGTGACAAAACTTCTAAGATTGTGGATGTGCTGTTGCCACTAGGGATAAAATAACCGATGCTTAGCTTAAGGGTGCGCCGTTAGGTCTAATGCATTTGTTTACATTACGCACATTACTTAATGCGATTATCCGTTGCTTGCAACTTAATACCAACGGGGAACTCGGATGACAACCTGGAGGTGGATTATTAGTCATAGACGCTGTTGGATAACGGTCTATGTATTTTGTCGTAATGCCCACATGAATATCATAGTAATCATCATGTCATATATATGCATTGTCATGCGCTCAATATTTTGTCAATTGCCCAGCTGTAATTTGTTCACCCAGCATGTTAGTTATCTTTTATGGAGAGACACCACTAGTGAACTGTGGACCCCGGTCCATTCTTTTACACTGATAATACAACCAACTGCAAACATTGTTCCTTTTCATTCTCTGCAATTTACTACTGTTTTCCACACCATACGTTTAATCCTTTGTTTTCAGCAAGCCGGTGAGATTGACAACCTCACTGTTTCGTTGGGGCAAAGTAGTTTGATTGTGTTGTGTGCAGATTCCACGTTGGTGATCGTAAACGGCGCCACCAACAACCTTCAGAAGTGATTTCTTGCTCCTACTGGTTCGATTAAACCTTGGTTTCATACTGAGGGAAACTGCTGCTACACTGCTTCATACCTTCCTCTTGGGGTCTCCCAACGAACGTGTGATCCACGCAATCAAGCATTTTTCTGGCGCCGTTGCCGGGGAGCAAGAGGATTTCTGCAAGGGGAGTTTCACGCTTCCAATCTCTTTACTTTGTTATTGTCTTGCTTAGTTTATTTTTATTAGTCTTGTTTGCTTTATTTATCAAAAACACAAAAAAATTAGTTACTTTTATTTTCAAGTTGTTATCTTTCTGTTTTGTTTTAATTTTGCTAAAATGAGTACCCCTGAGAACACTAAGTTGTGTGATTTCACTAGCACGAACAACAATGATTTCATTAGTACACCTATTGCTCCACCTGCTTCTAACGCAGAATTCTATGAAATTAAACCTGCACTTTTAAATCTTGTTATGAAAGAGCAATTCTCTGGTGTTAGTACTGATGATGCTGCTGCTCACCTTAATAATTTTGTTGAACTTTGTGAGATGCAAAAGTATAAGGATGTAGATGGTGATATTATTAAACTGAAACTTTTTCCTTTCTCTTTGAGAGGACGTGCTAAAGAATGGTTGCTATCTTTGACTAGAAATAGTATTGATTCATGGACTAAATGCAAAGATGCTTTCATAGGAAAATATTATCCTCCTGCTAAGATTATATCTTTGAGAAGTAGCATTATGAATTTCAAACAATTTGATAATGAGCATGTTGCTCAAGCTTGGGAGAGAATGAAATCATTGGTAAAGAATTGTCCCACCCATGGACTGACTGCTTGGATGATCATCCAAACCTTTTATGCAGGACTAAATTTTTCTTCAAGAAACCTATTGGATTCGGCCTCTGGAGGTACCTTTATGTCCATCACTTTGGGTGCTGCAACAAAGCTTCTTGATGATATGATGATAAATTATTCTGAATGGCACACCGAAAGAGCTCCACAAGGTAAGAAGGTAAATTCTGTTGAAGAAATCTCTTCCTTGAGTGATAAGATTGATACTATTATGTCTATGCTTACAAATGGAAAAATGCATGTTGATCCAAATAATGTTCCTTTAGCTTCTTTGGTTGCTCAAGAAGAGCATGTTGATGTGAACTTCATTAAAAATAATAACTTCAACAACAATGCTTATAGGAATAATTTTGGTAATAACAATTATAAGCCCTATCCTTTTAATAGTGGCAATGGTTATGTTAATTCTTATGGTAATTCCTACAACAATAATAAGAGTGTACCCTCTGATCTTGAAGTCATGCTTAAGGATTTTATTAGTACACAAACTGCTTTCAATAAATCTGTTGAGGAAAAGTTTGGGAAAATTGATGTTCTTGCCTCTAAAGTTGATAGTCTTGCTCTTGATGTTGATTTGTTAAAAATTAAAACTATGCCTCATGATGTTAAAGAGAGCAAAACTCTCAATGCTATACAAGTTAAAATTGATAATAATGTGAGGATGTTAGCTGATTTACATGCTAGGTGGGCAAGAGAGGATGAAATTGCTAAAAAGAATAGTATTGCTAGAGTTTATACTATTACTACTACTGAAAATGCTGTAAACTCAAGTGTTAACAAACCTCCTACTATCAATGGTAAAGTAATTGGTGTTGGCAATGTCTCTACTTCTGTTGCAAAACGTTTAAAATTGCCTGAAAACACTGAAACTGTTCCTGATAAAAGTGCTGAAATTTTTCGAGATGTGGGAGACAATGGTCCCATTACTTTTGATAATAATGACTTTGATTTTGATGGTTGCAATATTTCTGAAGTAATTAAGTTCTTGCAAAAGCTAGCTAGAAGTCCTAATGCTAGTGCTATAAACATGGCTTTTACTAAACATATTACTAATGCTCTCATGCAAGTTAGGGAAGAGAAATTAAAACATGAAGCTTCTATCCCTAGGAAGTTAGAAGATGGTTGGGAGCCCATCATTAAAATGAAGGTGAATGATTTTGATTGCAATGCTTTATGTGATCTTGGTGCTAGTATTTCTGTTATGCCTAAGAAACTCTATGATATGCTTGATTTAGCACCTTTGGAACACTGTTATTTGGATGTTCACCTTGCTGATAATACTATAAAGAAACCTTTGGGGAGAGTTGATGATGTTTTTATAATGGTTAACAATAACCTTGTCCCCGTTGATTTTGTTGTTTTGGATATTGAATGCAATGCTTCTTGTCCTATTGTTTTGGGAAGACCTTTTCTTAGAACTGTTGGTGCTATTATTGATATGAGAGAGGGGAATATTAAATATCAATTCCCACTCAAGAAAGGTATGGAACACTTCCCTAGAAAGAAGATGAAGTTACCTTTTGATTCTATTGTTAGAGCAAATTATTCTGTTGATGCTTCATCACTTGGAAACACTTGATTCTTACTTTCTGCGCCTAGCTGAAAGGCGTTAAAGAAAAGCGCTTATGGGAGACAACCCATTATTTTATTTCTGCAATTTTTTTTCTTTTTGAGTCAAGGAGTTGTTTACTTCTGTAACAATTCCTTTGTATCTTTATTTTATCGCATTGTTGTGCCAAGTATTGCCTCTAATAGGAAGATGATGCTAGATTTGGATTTCTGCGCAGGAACAGATTTCTGCTGTTCACCGTTTTATTCTGTAAAATCACAGAAAAATTATTTAAATCTGCAAATTTTTGTGCGTGATCCTCAGATATGTACGCATCTTTCGTTAGTTTAAAGTTTTTCGATCTGAGCAACGTAAGTGCCTCGAAAAAATTCGTCTTTGCGGACTGTTCTGTTTAGACAGATTCTGTCTTTTATTTTTCGCATTCTCTCTTTTACTAGTGTTGAGTGGAATTCTTTTTTAGGGTGAAGAGCTTCACATAACATCAGTGGCAGTAGTTAATGTTAAAAGTAACGGTCATGTTTGTGTCCTTATAGAACATGTGAGTTTTTGATTGTGCACTAACCCTCTAATGAGAATTACTTGAGTTTGGTGTGGCGGAAGTTTTCAAGGGTCAAGAGAGAAGGATGATATAATGTGATCAAGAAGAGTGAAGAGCTTAAGCTTGGGGATGCTCCCATGGATCACCCCAGCATATTTCAAGAAGACTCAAGCGTCTAAGCTTGGGGATGCCCAAGGCATCCCCTTCTTCATCAGCAACTTATCAGGTCATCTCTAGTGAAACTATATTTTAATTCTTTCACATCATATGTGCTTTACTTGGAGCGTCTGTGTGCTTTTATTTTCAGT
This sequence comes from Poa pratensis, assembly GCA_947311845.1. Lineage (NCBI taxonomy): Eukaryota > Viridiplantae > Streptophyta > Magnoliopsida > Poales > Poaceae > Poa > Poa pratensis. Next base: position 3,288,936 of record CAMZMU010000065.1, read on the forward strand.
ATTTTATTTTTCTTATGGTCAACTTGATTGGACCCAGCATTCTTGATTGGGAGAGAGACACGCTCCGCTTTTTCATATGATATTCTTCACTTATACTTGTTGAGTATTCTTATCTAGCTATTGCTATGCTTTTAGCTCCTGTTTTGCATGCATCTCTTATTCAGAGCTGTTAGTTCTTTTAAAGAAAGTACTCTCTTGCTTCACTTATAATTGTTTGGAGAGTTTATGTTGAAATAAATTGATTGGTGTTTGGTTGGAACAGAAAATGTTGCATGTGGTAGATGGTATAATGGAAAAAGCTTACATATTCTTGTAGATCACTGTATTGGATAATTTGATACTTGTCAATTGTTTTGAGTTATCAAGTAGTTCATGTTTAAGCTTTTGTATCATGTAGTTAAAACCTATTAATGAAGAACTACCGTAAAGCTCGTTGAAATTTGGTTTGCATGATTGGTATCTCTAAGGTCTAGATATTTTCTAGTAAAAGGGTTTGGTTAACAAGGAAGACAGTGTAGAGTCTTATAATGCTTGCAATATGTTTTCATATAAGTCTTGCTGTGTCGGTTGATATCCTGTGTTTGCTTCAAATAACCTTGCTAGCCTAAACTCTGTACTGAGAGGGAATGCTTCTCGTGCATCCAAAACCTTGAGCCAAAATCCATGCCATCTGTGTCCACCATAACTACCTATATGTGGTATTTCCTTGCCATTCCAAGTAAATTTTTCATGTGCTACCTTTAAACTATTCAAATTATTACTCCTATTTTGTGTCAATGTTTACCAAGCTCATGAGGACGGGGTGGATGTCTTTATGTCAACTGTCAAACAGACTTTACCACCGGACTAGCGGCATATACATCCGCTTATCCATTAATTTTGCAAAAAGAGCTGGCAAATGGGGTGCCCAGTCCCAATTAATTACAACTTTAACCGCTTAATTCTCTTCACATTTTTGCCCTGATTTATCAGTCAAGCAATGACAAACAGTGAAATATCTGCATGTGTAAACAAAAGAGAAAGAGGGATGATCTGCCTTGCTGGTAGAAATAACGTCCTTCATGGGAGCCGCTCTTAAAAGTCTGGTTGGCAGGGGTCATATTGTACTTTCCATTTTCTGATTCGTTGACAATTAACAAACACCTCTCAAAACTTATTTTTACTCTCTTATGATTTCAAAAACTTAAAAAGCTCTAGCACATGATTTAATCCCTGCTTCCCTCTGCGAAGGGCCTTTCTTTTACTTTTATGTTGAGTCAGTTTTCCTACTTCTTTCTATCTTAGAAGCAAACACTAGTGTCAACTTTGGTGCAACAATTTTTATATGCTTGTATATTGCACTTATTATATTGCTTTGTGTTGACAAATATCCATGAGATATATATGTTGAAAGTTGAAAGCAATTGCTGAAGCTTAAATCTTCCTTTGTGTTGGTTAAATACCTTAACTTATGCAAAACTCTTTGATGCTTGTCTCGAAAGTACTATTCATGAAAAGTTTTTGCTTATATGATTCAGTTGTTTGCTCATTATCTACTTGCTAGCAAACTATAGACCATTGACCTGGATCACTTCATTCATAACATGTGCTTTACAATACTATTTGATCAAGATTATGATTGTAGCATGTCACCTCAGAAATTATTTTGTTTTTATCGTTTTACCTACTCGAGGACGAGTAGAACTAAGCTTGGGGATGCTTGATACGTCTCAAACGTATCTATAATTTCTGATGTTCCATGTTGATATTATACCAATTGTTACATGTTTTATATACACTTCATAGCATTTTTATGCATTTTCTGGGACTAACCTATTAACAAGATGCCACAGTGCCAGTTCCTGTTTTCTGCTGTTTTTGTATTCCAGAAAAGCTAGTCTGGAAATATTCTCGGAATTGGACGAAACTTGGACAGAACCTCCTATTTTTCCAACACGTACACGGAGTCCAAAGGAGAGACGGAGGGGGCCACGAGGCAGCCACACCATGGGGCCGCGCGGGCCCCCTGCCGCGCCGTGGGGTGGTGTGGGGCCCACGTGCGTATCCAGCCGCCGCCCTTTCGCCTATTTATTCTCCCGACGCGAAAACCCTAAATACCCGAGCCATTATCCACGAAAAGTTCCAGAGACGCCGCCGCCGTCAACCCTAGCTCGGGAGGGTTCAGAAGCTCTTCCCGGCACCCTGCCGGAGAGGGGAATCATCACCGGAGGGCTCTACATCACCATGCCTGCCTCCGGAGTGATGCGTGAGTAGTTCATCCTTGGACTACGGGTCCATGGCAGTAGCTAGATGGTTGTCTCTCCACTTTATGCTATCATGTTTAGATCTTGTGAGCTGCCTATCATGATCAAGATCATCTTATTGTAATGCTACATGTTGTGTTTGCTGGGATCCGATGAATATTGAATACTATGTCAAGTTGATTATCAATCTATCTTATATGTTATTTATGATCTTGCATGCTTTCCGTTACTAGTAGATGCTTTGGCCAAGTAGATGCTTGTAACTCCAAGAGTGAGTATTTATGCTAGATAGTGGGTTCATGCCTCCGGTAATCTGGGAGAGTGACACAACTTCTAAGATTGTGGATGTGCTGTTGCCACTAGGGATAAAATAACCGATGCTTAGCTTAAGGGTGCGCCGTTAGGTCTAATGCATTTGTTTACATTACGCACATTACTTAATGCGATTATCCGTTGCTTGCAACTTAATACCAACGGGGAACTCGGATGACAACCTGGAGGTGGATTATTAGTCATAGACGCTGTTGGATAACGGTCTATGTATTTTGTCGTAATGCCCACATGAATATCATAGTAATCATCATGTCATATATATGCATTGTCATGCGCTCAATATTTTGTCAATTGCCCAGCTGTAATTTGTTCACCCAGCATGTTAGTTATCTTTTATGGAGAGACACCACTAGTGAACTGTGGACCCCGGTCCATTCTTTTACACTGATAATACAACCAACTGCAAACATTGTTCCTTTTCATTCTCTGCAATTTACTACTGTTTTCCACACCATACGTTTAATCCTTTGTATTCAGCAAGCCGGTGAGATTGACAACCTCACTGTTTCGTTGGGGCAAACTAGTTTGATTGTGTTGTGTGCAGATTCCACGTTGGTGATCGTAAACGGCGCCACCAACAACCTTCAGAAGTGATTTCTTGCTCCTACTGGTCGATTAAATCTTGGTTTCATACTGAGGGAAACTGCTGCTACACTGCTTCATACCTTACTCTTGGGGTCTCCCAACGAACGTGTGATCTACGCAATCAGTGGGTCGGGGGAGCGTGGGCGAGAGGGAGGGGAGCAAATCACGTGGGGTGGGGGGAGGGGATGAAGGCGGCGTGGAGCGGGGGGGGGGGGGGGGGGGGGGGGGGGGGGGAGGGGGAGGGAGGGGAGCAAGGCGGCATGGGGCGGCGCCGGAGAGCGAGCGAGCTCTGTGGAGGACGGTGAGCGAGGAAGGAGATGACGGGGACTGCGGGTTGTGTCGGGAGAAAGGAGAGGGTATATTTGCAAAAAGACCGCCGAGTCAATTAAATCCGAACGGAGGGAGTACATTCGATCGATGTCTCTGCATGGAACAGACTAAACAAGTCACAGGGATGTTCACTACAAGACATTTTAGTCTTCGGACACAACCGACGAGAGCTCAAGCATGTGAGCTGTGTGCATAAACTACACTACGACTAACAGTAATAAACAATGGATCGCTCGCATGAATCCATGCTGAGTAGATGAAATATGCAACTATCTTGCAAATGAATTTAACGAAAGTTTGTGCAATATACTGGTAATAAAAACATCGAAAATGTCAAAAAACTGAAATACTGAAGTACAGGATCATGAGATGGATGGAGCACCTTGCCTGAGAGACTGAAACCAGCTAAGTACATGAAAGAGCACCTACCTTTGGAGGAAGGAAACAAACCGGAAGCTGATGACCTGATTAATTTACAGATGAGATAATATAGTGGCAGTGTTGTACTTTTATCACCTAGCCATGGTCTAACCATGGAACAAAAATGCGGTAAGGGAAAGAAAACTCAAAAGTATGTTTGTTGATTTAGTTATGTTTAAGGTTAAAAAACTCTGAGGTCCAACTAATTATGTAGCTCTATTTATTTCATATCCACGTCCTTTTCGAAAGAAAACTCAATGTCCTCTCTCTTGATATTATATATTTCTCTAAGATTTAACTTTGATTCATCTAAACGACGATAAAACAGAATCCGATGGCAAATAACCGGATGTGATCCTGACACCAAGCATTTGTTTCGAATCTAGGCAATGTCTTTGATTGATGAAGTTGAAAAGAGTTGGACAGTTTATAAAAAAAAACGGTCGAAAACCATACAACACAACACACAATACCGGCGCCAAGGCCACGCCCCCAACACGAGCATTGTTGTGTTCGTCGTGTTTGGCAAGAACAATGTGTTTCAGAGAGAAAATTATCTAAATGTTAGCGTGTTCATTCGTATGGACAGTAAACTCATTAGTTGCTATTGTTGGCGACGCATTAGTTTAGCTCTAGCTTCAATAACAACACCGGCTACCACTACTCTCTCTATAATCAGTTGTGTGAGTAGTAGAAGTATAATGGAAGCAATCATTTTTGTCAACGACAAAAGAAAGCAGAACGAATATATGGCACCTAAACGCTCATGTGGCCCGTCTCTGCTTTGCAGCTTATTCTAATACGCCTTTGTCAGGCTAATCCCGCCTGTATTCGATCAATGTCCTTGTTATAGGATCGATGTCTTCTCGAGGAAACAAATTAAACAAGTCCTAGTCTTCAGCCAGCACTGACAAGAGCCTAAACATGAGTAGAAGTGTGTGTATAACAGCAGTACTCCAAGAGAAACTGAAGTGCTGCATGATGATCTGGATGGAGCACCTCTGTCAGAATCGACTGAAAGCATGTGCTATCTACGGCTGACAAGAAACCAGCCAAGCATAATACGAAAGAGCACCTAACTTTGGAGAAAGGAAACAAACGGGAAGCTGACCCGATTAGTTAAGAGATGAGATAATCTAAGTGGCAGTGCTGTACTGTTAGCACCTAACCATGGTCCAACCACAGACAGGACCCTCCATGCAGATGCCAATTGCCACATGAGATTCTCTTCTGCCGGTAGGCGTGTCCATGTCCAACCCCAAAGTTGAACTTTAGCTTTGCTTTAGCAATGGATATTGCACACCAAACGCTGCAGATCTCACATGGATATGCTCCAGTCAACACGGCCCGATCGAGGGAGAGTGCTGGCGACGGTGTGCATGTTCATAGGCTCAGGACTGATGTCTGGTCTGGACACTGAATAAGAAAATTAAACAGCTAATACCGGGCATGATTTGATTGTCCAACCAAAATACTCACCGACTTATACTACTAGCTGCAGGAGGTAGTTTAAAAGGAAAAGGAGGAGAACCATTAGACAGGAGGTAGTTTAAAAGGAGGTAGTTTAAAACTGAGATACAAAAAAAAAGCAAGACGACTGGTTTAGCTTGATAGGCTTCTTTCACTTGTTTTGTTCTACAGGGTGGTGGGTGGCCGATGAGCTCCAGCACTCGTGTGCGGCATGCAGAGGTAAGTTTTCTTTTTTTGAGAACTAGCAGAGGTAAGCTAATTAGGACGACGAAGAAAAGAAGAAAGAGTGGACGATTGTCGGCCTATCAGAAACAGACCATGGAAGTTCAAAGGAAAATAGACAATAGAAGCCGAACCGTTATAGAGACAATTAGCAACAGGCCGGAGCTTGCTTTCTCTTCGCAGGTGAGGCCCATTCCTCATCCTAACTCCTCTCGGAAATTCGGGAGCTCCTACTTGCCAATTTATGGGTGTGCTGGGGGAGCAACGCCCACAGCCCACCGGGTATGTTCCATCACTGCACCACACGCGGCCCAGTAAAAAGTATTGATTATTAATTCAATTTAATTTTAATATTATTTAAAATTATACTCCGCATGAAGTTTCTATTTGTTTTGTAAATAAATTTTAATGAAAAATAAAAAAATTATGTTGCAACTCAAACCCTTGACCATTTTTTCAAGCCATGCCTATACATTATTTTATTTTATACATTCGCTCGATTTGTAGTTTCTTAATGTGTCAAACTTTTATGAAATAAATGAACTCATTATTTGATGTATATGGATATATTTTTTGATTAGTATGAACTCTATTTTTTATGTGTACGGACATTGTTGTAGAATTAAAAAAATTGCACATGTATACATTAATTTTTTACGTGTATGAACTCTATTTTTTCAAGCCATGCCTATACCTTTTTTGGACGTGTGAATATTTTTCAGACCGCGTTAACATTGTTATAAATCCGTTAACATTATTTAATTCATGATCATACTATTTTGGAACCCGTGAATCTTTTCAAACTTGTAAACATTTTTTCTCCATACATGAACTTTTTTCAAATTATTTAGTAAATATATAAAAAAAGAAAATTTTAAAACTAAATGGAAACAAAAAAGAGAAGTAAAAAATGCTATTATTTTTAATACATTTAATATGTCTCCTATAATCCTACAAAAATGCTATTTATTTTATTTCCTTCTTATACATTATTTTATTTTATACATTCGCTAGATTTGTATTTTACAAATGTGTCAAACTTTTATGCAATAAATGAGCTCATTATTTGATGTATAGATATATTTTTAGATGTATGAGCTCTATTTTTAGATGTATGAACTCTATTTTTTCGCTCATAATTTGGAGCTTCTTGCGATGGAGATGGGGGAAGGCCTGAATCGACGGTGGCAAGCTGAGGATGTGTGGGTTAAAATTTCTCTCACGCCAACTATTTCTTGGTTTCATTCCACAAGAAAAATTGTCACTCGTACCGTAAATTTTCTCTACGATGTATTTTTTTTCCAATGTTTTTACAGTATCTAGTAGAGCATATATTTTCCCTTCGTAAAGTAAAATATCGGTTCTTTTTACAGTATGGGGTGTTTTTCAGTATGCGCTAGAGTTCTTTTTACCATGGGCCGCCTGATAATATAGCAGCGTATTTAAGAGTCCCATTCTGTGAGGATGGAGAAGCAAGAATGCCTGCCTAGCTGACGGCGCACACAAGTAGCTAGGTAGCCAATCAACACACAGCTTTAGACGGAGATAGAGAGTACTCTGCTCGATCTTTTTTCTTCAGCTAGCTACTTCAAGACGGATGCCGATGGCCGGTCGCGCTCATTCAGCCAGGACACGCTTGTAGTTAGCCGGCCGACTGCATGTGCCTTTTCCTTCAACCGCTAGCCATTTGTCATTGTGTTTCTACAGTACCCTACACTTACATACTGAGTGTAAAGCACAAGACCAAAGTATATTAGTCATTTTCTTTTTCAAGAAACTACAACAGCCATTTGGTTTACAACCACTTAAAGGTGAAATAGAAACATATATTTTTATGAAACTAATAACTCCTCCAACGAATCTATATACCATGCTTCTTATTCTAAATTATTAGGACCTGAAGTGAATCACAGTAGGCGAAGCCATCGCCAACCCCTTAGTAATCTCCACCCTCAACATATCCTTCTCCTCGATGGTCGACGGATAAGCAGAAGGGCAAACCTTGATCTTCGGATCACAGCTCTCACAAGCCTTCTTGTCGTGCAGAGATATCACCATCATGTTCACGGCAACTTCCATGACACGCCTAACGTATCGCACCATATTCTCATCGGGTTGGAAACCGTGGATGGTAAGCTTGAGTAGTTATTGTGCTTGAACCCGGATACAGATGATTGCCACTCCACGTTTGCTTTTTCACATAATCCAAGTTTCGTTCGAGCATCCTGGTCTTTCTCCATTTTGCACCAATGATCCCACACCGTGATGCATAGCTCTCTTAGGGAGGGTGCAGCTTCAAGAATAAACATGGTCCAAGCGATATCACATCCTTCTAGAAGATTATCCAGATTTACAATCTCTAGCTTGCGAAGCACAGGGGTAAGCAGTTTAGGGCATTCTGGTACAACCCAATCTGGCAAACACAAAACAAAATAATAATAATTCAGTGAATTAAGCCGCAAATAAACATCATCGACATCTATAAATACCATTATAAGGATCACAAATATTAGGTAGTAATGAGTGAGTACCTTTTCACTTTTAAAATCCAGACGCACGTTGCTTATCGACGGGACATTAGCAAGGAGCCGACTTAACTGGAGATTCTTAGTGTCACTAGAACCTATATTTCTGAAATTCAGAGTTGAAAGCTGCGGGACATAACCAAAAGTCAGGGGTTCTGTGGACCACCAACCATCAAGATCCACACGTTCGAGTTTTGGTACACGACTGAGATTGACTGCCTCAAATTGGCCATACTCGATGATGAGCTCAATAAGTTGATCATGTTCTATAAGCAGTACCGAATGGGGCCCTGTGACACAGTATGAGAGGCACAGTTGTTCCAACTGCTTGCAGGTGTTGATTATGTTGGGGATGTCCATGCCATCAAACCTCATGTCTTGTAGCTACAGGCGCGTGAGGCCAGCGAATGCAGCTGGACAATCAGCAAGACAAGTATTGAACCGCTTTGCATAGCACACACGATCATCAGGAGTGCATTCGCTACCGGGTTTCCCTACTAGGAAGAAAATCTCAGCGTCGACGACCTCGTGGGTCGCCATGATGCTAGCAATAGCTCTGGTGATGGGGAGACACCCATCAGGCATGAGATAGCATGTGACTACCAACTCGTGGATGATGGGGTTCTCTAGACTCTTCGCACGCAGGATCTTCTCGGTGACACCGGCCAGGACATTGTTGTACCGAGTAATGTGGCCAATGTTAAAGCCATGTGACACTATGTCATGGTGACGCATGAGGGAGCCAATTTTTATGTCGAACTGCGAGAGCATGGCCGGGAGCCGCAGCAATCGCTTGGAGAGGATGCAGGTTCTCAAGGCATCTAGGGTGTCCACCCGCTCCAAGATGTTGAGTAGGATGTCGTCGGGCAGCTCGCTAAGCCTATCTCGTCCACGGCGAGCTGCGGTGCTCTGTGTGGCATTCATGTAAAGAAAGAAAGGTATCATGGACAGAGAGGACGACATGTTGAAAAGAGTAGTAGATTCTAGCATCTATGAAAAGAAACACTTACATTGAGGCTCCTCCTCGTCCTGAAATAGATCCCATGCAGTGCTCGTGCCGAGATGTTATTCATCTCCAGTTAATTCACCCTAATTATTCGATGAACTCAAAACTCTCAAATCCTCCTTGCCTGTATGGGAGAACTAAAATACTCCTTTGCTTGTTCCCGGTTTGTTACGCCGCCCTCCCTGTCGAGTTTGCTCGATCGACAGGTAGTAGCAATAAGGAGGAGCTCTCCGATTTTTATACTCATCTCAGGACCGGACTGAATAAAAAAAGAACTCCTGCGTTTTGGTATCTGAATCAAACCCGAATCAGTCTCCTCCTCCGTGCTGGGATCAATCTCCTCCTTTAATTCTCACAAGGAAATTGACTACTCCCTCCGATCCATATTAGTGGGCATAGCTTTGTCTAAATTCATATGTATCTAGTTAAGTATTTAGACTAGATACATGTGTATCTAGACAAAGTTGTGCCCACTAATATGGATCGGAGGTAGTACCGTTTTGTTCTGCGCCTGTCGCAAACTCGCGATGGGAGAAGGATCGATCGAGCCAATGGGCTTCTTCAGGATCGATCGGGACGATGGGCTTATACAAACCCTAAAATGAGCTTCTACAGGATATATCCGTGGGTGATGGCGCAAAATGCATCTTCTGGCATGATCGGTGGCTCCCTAGTGAAGCTCTCAAGCTTTTGGTTCCCGAAGTAATTCGCCATCGCTTCGCGGAAATCCAGAACTGTCCAGAAGGAATTGCAAGACAGGAAACGCATGCGTTCCCTGTTTTGGATCTCGACGCCGGGACAGTTGAATCAGTTCATCTCCCTTTGGACCATGAGGAAGAATTGAGACCCTCTCCAGGCCTCCGCATCCCTCGATTAAAAGCGTCTCAGCGAGGAACCGGAGGTCCTCCACCACCTTCAAGCAGCTTGCTTTTCTTATATGGAGATTTTACAAGCTGGTGGCCTCCTGCGGTCCTGCCCAAGCTGTGGTGGGAGAGCTCTCAGCTTGGGGCAGCCGGCAAGCTCCAACCTCTTCAAGCGTGGCAGCAACTGCAACCTTGGAGACAGGGCCTCCCCTTCTTGTATCTCAGTAGATCCATCCTCTCTCCCTGCCGCAGTTGCTGCTCTTCTTCCTCAACAAAGGACCACTCCTTCCAGTTGGGCATATCATGGATGACAAAGCTTGGGAAAGCAACGACTACATTCGTGGAACTGGTATTGCAGCCCAGGAATTCGGTTCCAATCTTGGTAACTGCTGCTGCTCCATCAATTCTCAGATATCTCGAGTTGGGAAGCTACCCGATTGATGGAAGATGCACACATGAATTGCAGTAAAGGGGGTTTAACATTTTTACTGAAGGCAAATGGGTGAGCCAGGTGGGATATTTGTCACCAATGAATCCAACAATATGCAGATTTTCCAGCTTGTGTGGAGGGATTAGCTGCTCAAAGATCTTCTCAATACTGCTAACTTCTTCCGAATATATTTTTCGACAAATGACGCTTTTTATTAGACTCAAAAACAGTTAAATCGAGACGATACAATCTAAGTGTGAAAGAGTACCACTATCATCTCCACCGCCAATAGGAAATCCTTCTAAATCATTGAGGAATTCCAATCTGCTTATCCCTTCTGGAACCTGATGTATGGTGTAACATCCAGACCAAGACGTCTTTAAATTGCACAATTGAGTGATCGCCGAAGGAAGGCAATGCAGAGCTTTGCACCTTTGCAGATTCAATGTCTGAAGGTTAATGAGTGCGCTGATGGACTTTAGGAGACACCATATTGCTGTACCATCAAGATCAAGCAATCTTAGATGGATCAAATTTCCAATGCAACCTGGGCTTGTATGGATGAACTAGTCACATCCAAAACATGAATGCAAAAACTTCTTGAAATGATCCTTGTCCATGGTGAACAGTCATTTTAGATGAATATTCGTATCCCCACATGTATATAGTATGCCCCTTGCAGATAAAGAAGGGCCCTGGTGGACGACGTTTCACCCCAGTAGTTACGAGTGCAAAAGACAATTTTCATATATTCTACCCGCCACTTAAACAAGAAAGAAACATTATTGAAGAGAGGCGAACATTTCTTTCTTCAGGAGACTAAACCAGAAGAGCAGAAGAGAAAGAAAACAAAGGTAATTACATGCAGCTCAGCTACTACCCAGCAGTTTCTCGCTTCTGTCATAGCCCATAGGCAGTACTGAAGTAACTCTGGGTGACATTCCTGTTCAGTATCTGGAGCACCTTGCCATTGGACGGGCTCACAAACCGGGGCGTCTTGAACTGGCTCACCGCGCTGCCGAGGCTCAGGAAGTGGACCAGGATCTCCCTGAAGGTCCCCTTCCTGAGGACGCGGAGCTCGAGGGGCCCAATAGTCTTGATCTTCCTTGACCCCATGTAGCCCGCGTCGACGAAGGCTAGATCCAGGGCGTTTGCGCACCCGCTTAGGACCTCGTCGCTGGTTTCGGAGCTCAGCTCCCAGAACACCACGTAGCGGCCGGGATCAGCCGACCTCTCCACGTAGCTTGTGAAGTCCACGATTTCCAGCTTCTCCACTTCCAGGAGCTTCGCCGCCTCCTCCACGGCCAGCTGGAGGTCTTTCTCAGTGTTCTTGTCAATGTTGATGCTCAGCACCAGGCTTCTTCGACAGATGAACTGGAGCTCGGGTGTTGAGTTGTGGAAGCCAGCTATCTTCACGACGTCTCCAAGTCTGTAACGATATAGGCCTACAACAACATACCCGAAAAGGGGTTGTAATAGACTAATACTATTCAGACATAATGATTTATTTCTGCAGTAACTTAATAAGCAAATTATATGCCACAAAAGAAGATGACTCCAAACAGTATGCGGGACAACATCTAAGATTTATAATGCTCTGAGCAAGTACGTCCGAAGTTACTTGTGACAGATATGTACTAGCTCAACTAATTAATAATAGTGATGTGTTTTGTGAGTCTGGTACGCCTGATATAAATAAAGGTTAGGCAACACTTGCTGGTTTATACAGTTCGGTACTATTCCTAATGGATGCAGCAATGAATGGAGCAGAAAACATTTTCAATATACACAACCTTAATGTATAGCAGCAGTGGTCTTTTCGGTTTACTGTACTATAAGGGCTCCAGCTTGTGGGTACAATACTAAACCATTTGTGTTTTCAGTTGAAGTTATAATATATATATACCACAAATACTACTAGGAACTTCTGATGGTTGTTACAAGATGAGATATCTGACTCAGTTGACAACAGCTAAAATAAAACAGACAAGGAAAATTTGTATGGTTGTCCTAAGCTATGTTTACCCCACTATTAATCTAAGGATCAGAACAAATAGCTAGGAGAAAGAACGTACCTGCAAAGGTAGTTAGCACAACCTCATAGATTTTGCCAACCTCCACTTCTGTTAGGCCAACTGGCTCGGACTCTATGTAATGAATAGATGCGCTGCTCTCCGTCTCCTCCCCTGTTGGTTTCTCCAAAGGAATGAACTCAAAATAACCAGTGTGCGGCAGAACAGCATATGTCACCTGTTCAGGTGGCACTGTGGGATCTATGTTAGAGCCAACCCATCCTTCGGATGCACCGTAGTCAGCACTTATTAGTGGCAAGTGCCCAGCATAATGCCTTAACTTCTTCAGATATGGCTCCATGGACCCTGTCATGATGCCATACAGGTATTTTGCCTTTGGCCAAAGTGCTGGGATCACACCATACCAATTGCTCAATCCCATACACTTTTTGTAGATCGAGTCAGCAAGCTCAGGGTTTGGTGTCAGAATTTTTGAAACAGCTTCACGGATTGATGGTACTGTGACTTTTTCTGACAGAACACCATCTCTTATATCAGCACATAGGTCCTCCCAAACCTCTTCCAATGTTTGAAATGCATGCACTAGGCTGTGAGCAAATGTCGAGGACACAAAATGGACCTCGTCGGAATATATCAACCCACAGAGCAAGTGACAATATAATGACTGATGGAAGTCAGGGCCAAAGATTACTTCATCGGGGCTGCAGCCCTGAGACTGTATGTTCTTCATCCCTTCCTTGTAGCGTTGACTACGGTACAGGTTTGTTGTTGCAGTTGTAGCAAGGATGCCACCTTCTGTTGAGACTTGCTTGCTGCCATAAACAAACTGCAAAGCTTTTCCTTTGCCGATCGGATATTCACTGTAATTAAACAACATAATGTTATTCTAAAAATCTGGAATGCATTGTAGAAATTCAGAAACCAAGCAACACTTCATCACACGCATCACAGTAATATATAAACAACAGGAGTTTATGCTGGACTTGATCAGAAAAATCAGTTGTAAAATCAGTACTAGTTATACTTGAGGATGCTTACAAAAGTGGAGCTCCTTACCGGTTCCTAAATGCGTAAGAAGTACGGAATACTTGAAGTGTGTTCTCAAGCAGTTCGTCATTAAATGGAATGTACTTAGGCTTTCCCTGTGTTGTACCAGAACTGCATAAAAGAACGAAAAACATGTTACAAACATCTACTCCCTCCGTTCACAAAAGGATGTCTCAACCTAGCTCAAATTTGCATGTATCTAGACATGATTTAGTGTTTAGATACATACAAATTTGAGCTAGATTGAGACATCCTTTTGTGAAGGGAGGGAACAGAGGGAGTACTTGCAAAGAACAACAAGACAATACACTTCAAGGCAATAAGTACCTGAGGGAGAGGGAGGTGATGCGCTTCCCAGTGAGCACTGGTGCGCTATCACCATCGGCAACCCTCTGGATAAAAGGCTCAACATCGCTGTGCACACAGAGCGGGATGCAAGATTTATAGCTCTCGGCATCAGTCCTGCCGTCAAGGCCAAAGCGCCTGAGGTACTCAGCATCGGCATTTGCCTCGAGGATCTTCTTCAGTGTATCCTGCTGCACGCTCCTAGCGTCGCGCGTTAGCATCTCAAACTCATTGATAGTCTCTTCACAGCTACAGATCGTCATTTTCGTACTGGCAGAATCCTGGCTCTATCACCTGGTTTTAGGGAGAAATCACAGTAAATATCGATGAAGCAAGAAGGCAAATCTGTGAGCCGATGCTAGAAGAAGGGCTGAAGGCATTGCAAAGTTAAACCAAAGTGGCAGAGAGTTCAAAGACAGAAGCGTCAAAAGATTTTGCAGTTTTCTAACCACAAACCTAGTTGGAATCCAAGAACCGACAGTGTAGTCGGTTTGGCATCAGAATGGCAATGAACTTTCAAAGAGTCCAGAACTTTATCACCGACAGAATATCTGACCACAACGCAATAATCTTTCGACGAACAACACAAGATTAGATGCACAGATGACGAATACGATGAACGGGAATGTTCTAGTGAGGACAGAAAATAGTGTCACCGTATACTAAAGCTAAGAAGCCATGAAAAATTAGGCCACTTTACAAACCAACTTTGGAAACGTGGACAGAAAGAAGAATTCAGATTTTTACTTTCCGACACAATACTAATGAAATACCAAATCAGAATCCCAGCAAAAAGGAGGGAATCGATGCTCACTTTGTGCAGCAGAGAGAGATACCACTAGCCCAAGGATTGCAATATAAAGACAATCTATATTAAAGATACACATCCTTTGTTTCCAGCCCTGGCATTTCCTGGTACTTTTCAGTTTGTAGACTGGCTGTTTCTTCACCAGAAATGGACGGGAGACCAATTGTTAAAAAAAAACTATTTTTCAAAAATATATATACACAAGATACACATAAGCTGACAGGAATTGCCATCATCAGGCCGCCTGACTGTGCTGCTACACTGGTTAAAATTCACCAATTAGAAAACAGTCCCATCCAACAAAGGGAGAAAGAAATAGTACACTATCATGAGCATTTCGAACCACAGGGGCAAACCTTCCCAAACATGATCCTTTCTAGGGGTGGCACTAGGATCTAGCAGCAGTGTCCGCGGAGCACATGTTTCATGATGCACGTCTCTAGACAAGAGCAAGCCATATAAAAATGTTTCTTTCCGCGAAAACATTTGGCGATTCATTCACACGGCACCATCTCAGGATTATGTTTTGGTGAATTGTTCATTCAGGTAGGTAGGGTCCTTAACACCGACGGGAAACAAATATAGTGGCTATAACTGGTGAGGGCGCAGAGAAGAGAAGAAACAGGGAGTAGACAGGAATCTGCAATGGACGAAAGAGGGGAGTAAATGTGACGCGACTTGCACCTAGTAACACCCCCGAAAAGGGAAGCGAATCGGGAGGCGGACTGTGGAGGCATCGCCAAATCTTGCCGGCGATAGAATGTGTGTGTACCCTGTCATCTGCCGTCAGGTGGGCAGCCGCAGACGAACCAGATGGTTGCTCGCCGGAGTATGAAGGAACGAACTGGAGCAGGAGGAGAGGTGATCGGGAGTTGCTACCTGAACGAACGGGAGTGAGATGTGGAGAAAGGGAATATGTGTGCTGCGTGTGAATCGCGAGCCACGGGCGAATCAGGGGAGGGCAGGGTCAACCACCCGGCGGCGACACGGGCGGACGCGGAGACCCTCGAGGTTCCGGTAGCCCGTTGACCCCGGGGGCATGATTCTTTTTAAAATCGTCTACAAGGCAGCGGGAACGAAATAGTTGTTGGTGGGGAAAAGAAGCAGCTAGAAGAAGAATCCTCTGTGCCCCAAGAAGAAAAGAAGAGAGGAGAATTGGAGACTGGCTGACAAGGCCTAATTCGATCCCTAGAGATCAAAATCCAAGCTTTGACGCGCTGGCAGGCAGTATATTCGCATCAGAGAACACTATTTTACCCCAACCGGACCGAACAAACAAAATCAGGAGGTATATCCCTCCCCGGAGAAAAGCAGAGCAGTGCTGGAAATCCACAAGGAATCAATCCTCTGTCACCCGAATCAAAGAGGAGAGACGCGCCCCAGGAAGAACAGACCCCGAATTCCCCAAGCAGCAGAACGGACACGAGATGGGCGAAGAAAGAGAGGGCGAGGAAGAGTGACTGACCTGACCTGACCTGACCTGACCTGACGGGTGGTGATCCGCTGTGGAAAGCGACCGCTGCGCCGCCCCCTGGCCGGCCTTGGGTCTCCGGAGGTAGCGACGAGGGACGGAGAGCGTCGCCCGGGACCAGCCAGACAACCACCGAGTAAAACAGCGGGGAGAGGGAGAGCAAGGGGAATCAACAAATCCGATTGATTAGTCCAAGGGGGAACAGACAGCCACAGCCAGAGCCCACCCCTCCGCCCGTTCGCCGACGGCGACCTGAAACTGAACGAAATGGTGGTGCTACGTTGTTGTTGTGGTGCGACGACGGATGGACGGAGGCTGTGCTGTGCTTGCTGCCCCTTTTGTAGGGGCACCGCCCGTCGAGGGGGCTGCCTTCACCGGTGGGATGGGAGGGAGAAGCGCCTCCCTCGTGTTTCTCTCCTTGTCTTTTTCTATTCCACTCTCGTTTCCAATCCAACCCACTCTCGTTCTGTTTTTCTTGTGCTGCCGCTGACAATTAAATGATTTCTGTATTTATTATACCTTCGAGATATTGTTGGGCTGCAGCTGCACGATTTAATCGATTTATTTGTTTCTTCCGTACATATATCTCTGGGAAATTGGGCGCCGAATTGAAGCTAAACCTCTCCTGTCGACGAAGCAAAGGAGAAAAAAAGATTCAGAGCAGACTAGGGTCTTGTCCGCGACATCGCTGGTCCCTCACGACTCCGATGACCCTCGGGGAACTATAGGTGCAATGAATTCTGATCTCTCGCCATTCGTAGGGTTATGTTTCGTTGAAAGGCATTTATGTTCCTCGAGGCTGTCGCGGCCACCACCACGACAATACTTCCGACGATGGGGACAGATGTTGGCGGCGAGCTAGCATCATCCATGTTCCCCACGGCGAAGCCGGAGGTGCCGCTATTTTTACGGTTTAGTTCAAAAATGATCGGAGGATGGATGTCCCTTCCGTAGGCACGTCCCTCCTCTCCCAACGTCGTTAAGTACTCCATCGTACTTACGTGGTATCTGCCTGAGCTGTGCATGTTTCTATTCTGGGGCTGCTGGAGATTCAATCGACCTATTAAATGTGTATATCTTCAGGATATTGTGCTGCAGATTTCATTTGATCCCCGTGGATGAGAGAGATGTGGTGACGTCGATCGGTGCGTAAAACAGTTGCACGTGGGGTATTCGGTCAGTTGCACCGCATTGTGACCCAAAACTTACGAATAGTCATCACGTCCGCATGCATGCCCGCCCCGGAGATTTCCGATTCGAGGTCGATCGCTGTGCCGTGCACGTGTATCGGACTCCGCACGCAATGCAGAGCGCGAGGGACACTAGTACTGTGGCGTGTTTCAATGAATCCAGACACATTGCCCATTGTACAACTCTTGTGGACCGACTACGGCCGCCTATTTCTGCTGACCATTGTCCCGGCCAGCCTTTCCGTTTTCTCGCCAGGCACCTACTGTTCCCGTGCCTTCCTTTTTTGTGTGCAGCTTTTGGGGTATGTGTGAAGGGTAATAGATAGGGGCACTGCTCACAGTGGTCACGGCACCAAACATGACACAGTTTCAGTGAATCAAGACACATGTTTTTATGTCATAAAACTATTATAAGACTTTGGAACAGAGGAAAGTCTAGAAGATGGAGGCCGCCACGTCACGCTCTTAAGTACGGTGAGCGACCATATGGCTTAATCAAGGAACGATAGCCAGACGCTCCTTGTTAATTTCCACTCTAGCCGTCATTTTTGTCCTCGGTTTTCTTACTCGTACCACCGCCGCTACCAGTTCTCAAATTGAATCTCACCTTTCTCGACATGTGATGTATTTCTAGAATACCTCGATGTGCGATATCACATTGTCGCGGGTTTTCGTTGAAAAAGCATCAATTACCCTCACCGGTGAACACACACAACCTTGATCCGCAACCCACAAGGTCTCCTACATCGGCTCTGCGGTCGCCGACGCTCTAATTTCACCAAAGGCTCAGGATCCTAACTGTTCCGTTGAAATCTCATCTATTTGCTCTGTCTTCTTTTGTTGTTGGGCACATCAAGCTAGGTTAGTTTGACATTGTTACAAAGTTATTATAAGGACAAAGAGGACGCCGTTTCATTCTCTGGTCGGCCCATTCGACATTTCAGTTGAAACGGCAGAATAAAAATGAGCAAATCGCACGGATGAAAACGCACGACATAATTCCAGTAGTATGTTTATGCTATTGCACCATCTTTTTTTTGTTGATGTGCCCACCTAGAAAAGAGGCGCCCATTGCCACTCGTAGTAACAATTTCAATGAAACATTCATTGGCTACTTCTGTATCTCTCCAAAAAAAAATCCACCCACCTAGTGGAGATGCATCTGTATGAGGAAACCTAGTTTGCCACCCTTGTCCATCCATTGACGAGTTGGTCACATCGTTCTTGGTACACATAAACGTCAGGGTCTCGCCACCTGTTCTGGTACCTGTACGTTTTGCCCTTTACACCCCAACCACTAGAGTCACCTGTTGCTGATAGTACTAGTCTACGGTTACTTTCAACCTCCAGAAGTACTAGACCCTATATATAGCTGCATATAGAGCCGTCGTTCGTCCCCTTTCCGGCGGCGGTTGCGTGAGAGCTCAACTAGCACTGCAGTGCTATTTTGGGGACGGCTATATTTGTTGACTTGACGATGTCCCCTTAGGGTGTGTTTGGTTGGGTGGCTAACCACCAAGTGGTTGGGGGTAACCACTTTTTAAGTGGTTAGCCCCCGTTTGGTTTGTGGTGTTGGGTGTGTGGGGGTAACCACATTTTGGGTATATTCCCTCCAAAATGTGGTTGAGTCCAACCACCAAAAAAGTGGTGGTTGAGGTCAACCACCCACGGCAGACTCGATAAAATCATCCGAGAAACAGTTTTGGGTGGCTCAGCCCCCTCATTTCTTTTCCCCTCCCCATATGTTGCTGAACTAAGTTATTTTATGTATAATACTTGCTAAAATGATTTTTTTACACCCAATACTTGCTGGAATAATCCATCTTATACATGTATGTTGCCCAATACTAGTACTCTATATTTATATCTACATCCATGGAAAATTTGAGATATTGAGACAGAAACAGTACAAAGTACATAGCGTGAAAATTTCGATTTTTTTTCAGATTTGTTTTTTATTTAGCCTAGAATAATAGGAATTTTGCTTTGAAACTTTAGGTACTGGTAGATCTTGAGTCGTCCTCCAAAACGCACCTCTCACTATGACATCTTTTATTTGGAAATTGTCTGTGTTATTGAAGTGTGGTGCTGAAATTTTTGTTTCTTCGTGTATAAATGGAACGTAGTCAAATATATTATATTTTTGAAATTCTTATTATTCATACCATACTTTAATCGATTACGTAGTCAATCTCATGTTGCGAGGCTATTCTCATCATCGTATTAAAAATATTACCATATCACCCCACACCTCAAATCATGGCTACACATAACCACTTTTTATCATTTCAACCAAACACAAAACTTGGCTAACCAACCCACACAACCAAACAAGAAAAATGGTTAGCCCCAACCACGTGGTTGTGGTTACCCCCAACCACTTTTTCATAACCACTGAACCAAACGCACCCTTAATTTCCGTCTTATCGCCAGGCAGCTACAGTGTCCCTTTTCGTAATTTTAGCTTACATTTTGTGTGTAGCTTTGGGTCAGTGAAAAGGGTGTGGTGACAGAGGTACACGCAGTATCAACGATCTGGGACGTGTTTATATGTCAAGCAAATGGAAAACATTTTCTTCGAGGATAGAATTTGACGAGCTCTTCTACGTACGCAGAAGCCATTTCTCAATGCATGAGAATGGAATTCAGGAGTCGGATGGTACATCACACTTTCAATATAATGGGAATATATACACCATATTTGAGCTGAAGAGAGATTTACCCATAATTTGTTGGTGATTGTTCGAATATACTTGCGTGGGGAAGCCAACTTTTCTCCCAAGAGAGTGGCAAAACCCATTTTGTGTCACCCTTGTTCGAATCTTAACATGCACGTACACACCTCGGTTCCTTAATTTCTCCCGGCAGGTTACTTTCAAACTCCACAAATGGTACATATATACGGCGGCAGTTGGCAGAGCACAATAAGCTGCGTGAGATTCATTCAGTTGAGCAGCTCGATCGATCGATCGGGTGGGTGCAGGTACTGGCCCACTAGCACACACATCTGTTATTCAGTTACGGTAGCTCAAGCCTCATCAGCCTAGGGCGCGAGCGAAAGCAGTCAGTTGGCAGAGCACGAGGGTTTAACACGGCTGGATGGAGTACGCGCGGGGGCGTCGCTGTTTAGTTGAGCAGCTGCCTCAATCTGTTGGGCAGGCCGAATGCCCGATCGAGCGATTCTGCCACTGGAACACGGAGGTTCTGCAGGCGTTTTCTACGGGTTTCAGGTGGAAGCCGGAGTGTTGGGACACCCGACAGACCCAGGCCAGGCGAATGCGATAGATCGGGCGGGATCAAGCGGGGTGGGTCCATATGGGCATTTCTGGCTAGTTTGGAGTAGTGCGGATACCCATCGCCCACGACGGATACGAGAGTGGAGCACGATGCCTGGACCGCAGGCGAGCGGAGGCAAACGTCGATCACAGAGCTTTTTCATGTTGTTGGCGCTTGGACCCACCTGTCATTTACGGTTGTGTCTCACGGTCATGTTGTGTTTCACGGCTGTTTCTAATGGTTTTTTTCCCGGAACCAGCCGTCAGTCATGTTTGACTCTTTTTTGGAACGACTGTGCCGTCAGTGCGAGATCCCACCGTCATGGTCTGTGCACGGTTCATTCTGTTTGTTATAGAAATAGAATCACTGAAAATAGTGTAAAGGGGGCTGAACTCGAACCCGCGACCTCCACCGCACATCGTTCACCAACTACCACTGGGGCAACCCACGATGTGTGTCGACTAGTACAGTTGACGCTTACTATATGTTTCTTAAGACTTCTCAACCCGCGTTATTAGTTGGATAATGTTGATCAATTCCTGCAAACGTCATCACAACAGGTTCACATCATCAACACAAGGTAAACATTAGCATCATCAACAAGTTTCAAACCACAAACAACAGTTTCTAAACTAAACCTGAAAGCTAATAAAACATAGAGAGACACAATCTTATACAATAAAAGACTAGACATCCGATGGCCTATTACTATCTAAGAACTCCTCTCTTTTAGCTATCTCGATCTGCTTGTCAATGCGCTCATTTTTCTCGATCAAAGCTTGTTTCTGCAAGAGCAAAGCTTTTCTTGCGCGCGAAGCTCAACTTCAATCTTGCGCGGTCCCCTTACCATTTTATTGCTAGCGGAGCCAGCCCATTGAAAATTGGTGTTCAGAACCGATCAAAATGGATAAAATTTGTACTAAAATTTTATACTTCTATGGTCTTATTTTTAACATGTTATAATATTACAACTATAAGTTTATATTTCTTTGAATAGATAACACATAACATGTAATATTACTAAATATTAGTTGGGGTGTTTTTTTGTTTGCATTGAATTACTTGAAAGATGCTAAATTATATTATTATTTTTACAAAGTCGGTCCAGAATTATATTTTCTAATGTATAAGTATTTATTGTGGTAAATATCCGTAAAGAGTACGATATAACAAATGAGTCTCAATGGCAGTTTCTAGTGTATGATTAAGAAACATCTTTATAGAAACTTGTAGAGTATAAACTGAACAAATGGGACTACTATTTTATGGTCAAAATTATCTACTAGTAGATTAGGCTATAACAAAGTGTACACGCTTTGTACTTTGTATTGAAACAAATAAAGTACATGATTTTCTTGCACGTAATCGCATCCCTCTGACTCTCTTGTTTTATCACGGCTTGTACTGTTAACGCCCACGCATGATGGATGCATGCGACACTCATGCCCCAAATTAATCCGAGAATATAACGTTGATTTACATCAGTTTTTTCTGCGAAGCAATATAATTTCAAGCCGATCTGGTCCATAGAGCTACACAGTCTCTTTTAATCGATCAGAAGGGGGTTAAACTCCCAGTTTCTCTGAAACCGGATAAACACTTCAATACATAAGCACAAGTCACGTGCTTCAAATCAGAAAGAAAGAAAAAACACAGAGCAGGGCTGATTGATTTTTCTACGAAATGGCAAATCCCTCTGCATCGATAGACGATGCATACGGCTTATTGTTTCTTTACTAAAGTCACCACGTCACTTGTTACTTTTCCGTCAAAACACATGTATCAGGGCCAAAGTCTAACATCTGGTCAGAGTGTGAGACTACACCCCATCTCCAATTATATAAGAGAAAGTTGTGTGACAGGCGCCGTACAACGGCTAAAGTCTAGCATGATCGATTAAAATTCGAGCATTGCTCAATGATTTGGATGCATGATGACAAGCGCCGTACAACGGCCAGGAGACGAGACAAAAGACCTTTGACGCTCAAAATTTCCGACAGGCCGACCGTTGTAAGAAAACAAAAATGCGATTGGTTCCTACATGCTTAATTAAAAGAGATTTATTAAAGGAATCAACATGAGATACGACCGATCGAGATGGATATGAAGTTGGACATGCATGGGAAATGATTGATCTGACCAGGCTTTGGTAGAATTTTACACAGGACTCTGAGTTTTGTCGCAAGCAAATCAAGCCCGGTGGTTCTTATTGAAAGGGATTGGGCCGCAACACGCTTAGTGTTTTTTTTTTCAAAATTTTGCGTTTCAGTAACAAGTATGACCGTGCGGGGGTTGGTCCCCTTTTTTTCGCAGCATACATTCTCACTGGTACGGAGTAGTAACTTGTTTTCATCTTTTTAGTTAAAATGTAATGTCTCCTTCTTTTAAAAGTACTCTCTCCGTTCCAACTTGGATGAGTTTCATTTGTCCACATGCGAATGTATTTAGACATGTTAATGTATAGATACATCCACGTGTAAATGAATGGAAAGTCATTTAATTTAGAACGGAGGGAGTAAAAGCTAACCTTTCGAGATAGAGTTGAAAACTATATGTATATACTCCTTCCGTTCCTAAATGTAAGATGTTTTAGGTGTTACACATGTTGTCTACATGCATACTAAAATGAGTAAACCTACATATGAAATATGTCTAGATACACTTGTATACATGTAAATGTGGTCAAAACCTAAATTATCTTATACTCCCTCCGTCCCAAAATAAGTGTTTCAAGTTTTTCCAAAAGTGGATGTAAAGTGGATGTAATGCATCCACTTTTGAAAAAACTTGAGACACTTATTTTGGGACGGAGGGAGTATTTAGGAACGACTTTTCATTATATAGAAAGAACCAACACAAGATAAGACCGATCGAGATGGAGCTGAAATTGGAGCTGGACATGCATGCGAACTCGTTGATTGACCGGGCTTTGTTGTTTCATATTTTCATACAGAGGACTTTGGTTTTTGTCGCAAGCAAATCGAGCCTGGCGGTTCTTGGTGAAAGGGACGACGGCAGCACGCTTCGTGCTTTTTTTTTCAAGTTCTTGCGTGTTCAGCAACAACAATGACGCGTGTGGATCGACGTTGGTCTTTTTCCCTGTAGGCGTTCTCACTTGAATTGTATACGTGGTAAAATATCTTATTCCCTCCAATAGATATTAATTGTTGCTGCGTCGGACTCATTTAGCACTACAATATATGTAGTTGATCGGACTGTCCATCAATTTATAGCCTTGATATACGGTTTAACCGTACATTGACTAAGTTCAAAGTAGTACATTCACTGAGTTCAAAGTAACAAAATATGGCCCCGTAAAATGTGTACTACGGTTATATAGTTAGTACAGATTACTGGCTACCAAGTTCCAGTGATCTTTTTATTTTCAAATGTTCAAAAATCATATTCTTAGGTTTAAAAATATCTTAAACCAATTCTAGAAATGATGTAGTCAATGATGCTATGTATGTGCAAAACCTGATTGTAGATCATTATGTATTCTAAAGCTTGTAAATAAATAAAAACAAAAAAACGTATAGACTACACAAAATCTAATAAATCACTGTTGTTCTAAATAAACTACACAAAAATGAAAAAGGTATACATCTAGTGAATAGTGCATATTTTCAAACTCCAAAATTTATTAGTTTTGTAATAATTTGTGTGCAGCCAAATATTTTAAAGATTTTAACCATGCGATTTTACATGCTTGTAGAATCAATCATTTATTACATCGACAATTTTATTTTAGTTTTTTTCTAAAGCTTATAAATATGAATTTAATTTAAAAAATAAAGGTATCACTGTAACTTGGGTGCCAAAAAGATTTTTCGTATGTAGTGTCCATATGAATGGGATACATTCGACCTTAATTATCATGCTTGCTTGCGACACGAGATAGAGTCGATCTGGGGGTCACGTGTTACATTCTCGAGCAGGCCCAGAAAGTTTTAGTGACAAATTTGTTATTTTTCTCTCCCCTATTAAATCATTGATATATTAATTAATATTTCTATGATTGCAAGATAAACTTTTCTTCCTATTGTTTGGGAGCTTCCACTAGTTTATCCGTGAAACACGGTACAAATACAGATACTCACATACATCGTGCACACACTCACACACGCACATCTTGAATTCTATGAGCACCTTCGAAAGACTTAGCATGCGGGTCAGATTTTGAGATTAACGATGACTTACATGGTTCAAATAGCCATGTGTGGCCCTTACCACTATTTTCATGGCCGTGATCGGTCAGTTGGGCAGAGCCAACTCTCATCTAGTAGACATGTCTACAAATCAGGACTTGCAACCACACTTTAACCCAATCGTATGATTAGTACGTATAGTAAGCTAATTCTCATGTGGAACATGCATGCATGCTCCTTTGTTAAAATAGTAAGTATGATTTGTATCATGCATTCTCATGTCACATGCACGAGCAAACTACCACAGCAACAAAATTGACCAGGAATAAATTAATACGATTTGTAGATGTGGAAGTTGAGATCATATCGCATTAATGGTGCTTTTACTATTACCAAGCGCTATGATGTGGAATGTTAATCACTACCCGGAAACCATGAACTTTTCTTCGAGGACTTGTTGTTTGGTCTTTCGTCTGCGGCGCACATGTCACTGATCCGAGAGTGTGTGTCCCTCTCAACTCTCAAGTCTCTAGTGCTAAATGTGGTCTTGGCCTAATCATCAACTTAAATAAACTTGGAATAAAAGTGGTTTAATCGCCTCGTCAGAAAAGTGTGTTAATCAGTGCCCGGTGACGTCCCATCCTTTCCATGCATGCTGGGAGGGATGCCTCTAGAGAGTTGACTACACCAGACTGATAATTAAAATCCTTGTGGGATCCCTTCGATGTTGGTAGTTTGTTCAGAGGAAACATGGCCTACATGGAGCTTTAGCTATGCAAGAGCATCTCCCTCCCACTCCCAAGAACATTTCTAGAGACAACCTAACCCCTAACCATGGAAAAGAAAAGCTGATGTGCCGTTAGATCTCATCATGGCCAACCTGAAGATTGCAACATGTTACTGTACGTTCAGCCTTGTAGCTGTTCCAAAGCTACACTGGTCCGAGCCTTCACTTTCAAGGATTACTGGAACAAGGGTTGGAGTGGCAACTACGGATGGGAGAAGTTGGTATTAGGCAAGATTTTGAGATGTGAATGGAAGTGCGCACAGATCATACATCAACTGTAAGATGGACATGTTTAACTTGCAGGTAGGTAGGTATGTGGACATGTGATGCATGCAAAATGCATACATGAACTTTGCACTTTAATTGCTTATATTCCAATCATATTTGCATCATATAAGGGTTATATCAATGTTTTATAATGATTTTTGGGAATATTCATTTATTTCCTATTTTTATGGAACTAACCCTGCACAGGCAGAAAACTCCGTTTTCTTATTTTAATGTTTCAGGGACCCAAACGTCAACGAAATCACCTGGAAATTTACGGGCGTCAATATTTGGAAGGAAGAAGACCTGTGGGCGAAGGAAGCGAGCAAACGGAGGCTCGAGGGCCAAACGAGGGGGGCCCACGCGGCCTGGTACTGTAGCCGCGTGGGACCCACCCATTTGGGCCTCGTGGCTCGTTGCCTTCGATCTTTTCTCCACCGACATCGTTTTGACCTAAAAACGCCTATAAAAAAGGTCCCCCGACGTTCTCTGGAAGGAGCGCCGCACAAACACAGAAACACCGAAACGGAGATCAGGAGCTGCAGATTGGAGGGGGAAAACTCCGGCGGGGCGCTGCCGGCGTGGTCTCCATCTTCTCCATCGACTTCTCCGCCGTCTCCATGATGAAGAGGGAGTAGTCCACCTCTGGACTATGGGTTTGTGGAAGTAACTTATGTATCTCTCCTCTCTTGAGCTTCACTAATTAGCACCGTATGAGCTGCTGAACATGATTACGGTCACCGTTGTAATACCGTTGTGGTGGATCTTTATGAGTTAATATATGTTTGAGATTGCAATGTTTGTTTCAGTTATGAGTATAGATGCATATTATGTACCCCGTTCTTGTCTACTTGTTTTAATCAAGCATGTTTATGAGAGCGTGTGTGGGGGAACGTGTGCATTAGTTGGAGTAACGGGGGTGGCTAGTGCAGTGAACGTGAGAGAAAGTTCTGCGATCCACTTTGGTATCTTTACCTTACTTTGTTGCCTCACTAGGGATAAACTAAAATACCATGCTATCGGGGATGTGGGCGTGACCATTGCCACTACTCCATGACTAGATCTAGCATGTTCTTATTTTCACTTCATGTCATGATACTTAATGCTATACTCTGAGTTATCTTAATTACTGAGGTGTTATGATTTAGTTCGCATCTTGGTGGAGTATAAGAGAGGTTAATAACCAAAATATCTCTATGTTAGGACGTGATGCCCATATATCTAAATAACTTGTTATCAAACCCTGTGTTGCAATCTCATATGTTAACTTTGTGTGTTCCATTGTCTACCACTTTATAAAGAGAGAGTGCATTTGTGAAACCATGAACCCCAGTCCATTTTTAATCATAAGAAACACCTTTACAACACCATATACCACTTTTCTATTTTCAGCCATCATTAAATCCGAAAATACAAAAATACTTTTCATCTTGCATACATCATTCAAAAACCCAAAAATATCATTTACCATTGCATCCACCATCATTGCATATTTATTTCTTGTTTGCATTGCATAACTATCCTGATATCATTCTTACACCTTGTGCTTGACAACCACAGGTGAGGTTGAGGACCAAAACATCTAACCTTGTTTTGTAGGTAACCAAAAGAAGGATAAGAAGATAAATCTACCACTTCAGATTCACCGAGAGTTCGATATTAAACCCTCGAGTCACCCCTCGTGGGGAAAACTGTCTTCCACTTACTATACACTCTGCACTTGGAGTCTCAACCTAATCCCGTTTATTTTTGCATGTATCAAAGCCTTGCTCTTCGGGACCATCAACATG
The DNA here is from genome assembly GCA_947311845.1 of Poa pratensis. Classification (NCBI taxonomy): domain Eukaryota; kingdom Viridiplantae; phylum Streptophyta; class Magnoliopsida; order Poales; family Poaceae; genus Poa; species Poa pratensis. The sequence goes on from CAMZMU010000065.1 coordinate 3,316,525, forward strand.
GCAATATAACATGCATGCTGGTACGCATGTTTTCGGCATCGCGATTGATTATGATTATCTTGTTTATTTTTAAGAGTTTATTACTGACGAATTGCTGAACGCCTAGTTTTTTCTTGTGTCGAGCTTTCTTTCGGCCTGACCAGATCCCGGCCCGGCCTGAGAAATGCCCATGTATTGTCCTTGTCCTTGCCTGTTTCCTAACTGAGCTTCTATTGTTATTACAGATTAGTTACTGGTGAAACTATGCAAATTTCAACAAGCAGAGAGCAAAGGCGAAGGTTAGGTATTTCTGTCTATCCTGATTTTAGTTGTTCCATCTTATGTAACCTGCTTACTATTGATGTACCAAAACAAATAGCCAACTTAGGTTGATGAACTTGCAATGGTAGTACATTGTATTGTTTTTTACAAGTTATGGAGGAGAAGGACTGCAACGCCGATGAAGATGGTGGCTTCGTCACGGCTCCTTTCCCACCCTCCTTCACGGCCACCAGCACTGCGCTCGACGGCCTCCACCAGCCACCCAGGGACAGCCTCACGGACCTCCTCTCCCAGTCTCCGAGCGTGCCCATTTTGTCTCCTCTCTGAGGTCTTGTTAGTCCATCCCGTCTCCGGTGCCGGTGCTGCTTCCAGTTGCTTCGGTTGAACTCATATTTGATGTCGTTGAATCTGAACATAGATTTGCTGTCATTGTTCAATTACATTTTGTTGTCATTCTGATATAACTGCAAATATATGAGAATTATGTTATTATAATACTGTTTTGAGTTGCATTCGTTGTCATTCTGAACTGAATACATTTTGGATTTTGCTGCTGTTAATACAACTGAATTTGCTTTTGCTGTGACACATTATATGGGAAATGTGGTACATTTGGTATACTTGGCAGTTCAATTTTCAGAGGCAGTCCTACAAAATGCCCCTAAAATGATTAGAGGCAAATGGTTAAAGTGCCTATAAAAATTATTAGAGGCATCTAAAAGCAATGCCCCTAAAAATGGTTGGGGACATTTTCCCTAGTGCCCCTAAAAATGGTTAGAGGCAATTGAAAAAAATGCCCTAAAAAAATCTAGAGGCATTCCTGGAATTGCCCCTGAAAACAACATTTTTAGGGGCATTTTTGTTGAAGTACCCCTATAATTTTTAACAACGCGTTTAAATGCAACACTTTTTAAAGTATCCCTGAAAATGTTAGAGGCATTTTTGGTATTTTTAGGGGCATTTCAAAGTGCCTCTAATGAAATACTGTGACGTAGTGTCACGACACCAAACATGACACAGTTTCAGTGAATCAAGACACATGTTTTTATGTCATAAAACTATTAAGATTTTGGAACACATTCAAATCTAGAAGGTGGAGGCCACGACACGCGCTCTAAGTACAGTGAGCGACCATATGGCTTAATCAAGGAACGCTAGCCAGACGCTCCTTGTTAATTTCCAATCTGTCTGTCATTTTCGCCCTCGATTTTCTTACTCATACCACCGCCGCTACCAGTTCTCAAATTGAAACTCGCCTTTCTCGACATGTGATGTTTTTCTAGAATACCTCGACGTGCGATATTCACATTATCGTGGTTTTCGCTGAAAAAGCATCAATCACCCTCACCGGTGAACACGCTCAAACTTGATCCGCAACCTTCCAACAAGGTCTCATACATTGGCTATGTGGTTGTCGACGCTCTCATTTCAATGACGGCCCACAGTTCTAATTGTTCCGGCGAAATCTCATCTCTTTGCTCAGTCTTCTTTGTTGTTGGGCACATCAAGGTTAGCTTGACATTGTTACAAAAGTTATTATAAGGACAAAGAAGATGTTGTTTCATTCTCTGGTCACGGTCGGTCAGCCCATTCCACATTTCAGTTGAAAGTACTGCTCCCTTCGATCAATATAATGGTACAAACTTGTATACAAAACTGTCCAAGCCAAATTTTCATTTTCCCTTACGAGGTGTGCAGCTGAAAGTAGTGCTCGCATCGATCCATATTAAGCAAGTCCTTGTATTTTTGCCATTATGTTTCGTCCATGAACTCGATAGAAAACAATTATTGTCTCTTACTACTATTTCTTATGGAGTTGCTAAACATGCGGCAGTTGGTTGAGCACAGAGGGTAGGTACAATGAAAATTTGGACCTGGATCACTAATTTTTTTACTAAACTTTTATACTTACCTATTTGCTTTTAGCATGTAACATTTATTACTAACTATGATTTTTCATCAGTTGCATTGTTTAACCACTTACTGGCAATGTTACTAAATATTAGGTTTTAAGGAATAATGTAGGGAAACCTCCTACAGCCACTTTTTCTAAATGATAAGAACCAAATCTGCTTCCGTGAGATTGAACTTGGGTGACTGAGCTGTACATCCATTCTTCTAACCAAGTCGGTTAGACTCACATCTTTATTAAATATTAGTAGGTGTTTTTTTAATTTGTACTGAATCATTCAAAAATAGTGAGATATGTTTTATGACAAAAGAATGTGCTATAGCTATTTTTTAATTTTTTCTGTAAATGCATAACCTGATACATATTTGAAAAGCATGTGATCTAACAAATATCTCAATGACGGTTTCTAGTGTATGAAAATGTAACTATATTTATAGAAGCTTTAAGAGTATAAACTGAACTGATTTATTCTTTACTCTTTTTCGTGGTAAAAATTCTATATGACGTCAAGATTTAACAAAGTTTTCATGTTTTGTCGTGTATACGAAAATTTGGTCGCCGTTAGCTTATTTCCGGTTCAGACTTTTGTTTCAGTTCGGTTACAGATAGCTCTACCGGGCAGATTGATCGACATTTTTTTTGATAAAGGTCTTTATTACTTAAAAGGTTTAAACATTACGCCCGGCCTCTACATAAAAATGCACACAGCCGCAATCCAACTATACGGACACTTAAGAGCACATATTTGTGTAATATCACGAAAATGGCCATTTCTAGTTTGTAAGTGACCACTACTTTAAGCTTAAACTACTTTTATATTTAACTTACTGTAATCTATTCCAGGTTCGCGAACGCATTGTGTATTACCTGTTTCTGGCGGGAAAAAAAACAGCTGAGAGTGTATCTTGTCCATGTGCACAAACATTACAAAAAGTTTGGTGTCCATGTGCACAAACATTACAAAAAAGTTTGGCCGTTGGTTTCTCAACCACAGCCACAGGGTATATATATACTATCTATATATTAAGTTCGCACGAATTTGCGCTTCGACAGCGAGCCACGGCAGCGGGGCACTGTTTTACTGTGCCCCGCTACAGGGTAACAGTGCCCCGCTGCGATCCGCGCCGTCCGCTGCCGATCAAGCGGTCCGCGCCGCACGTCCGTGACGGTTTTACAAAAAAGACCTCGTAAACGCCAAAATTTGCTCCGCTACCCCTCACTTTTCCACGTAGAAGGACTTAGACGTAATTCCGGAAAAATCCAGGGGCCTCCGAGAAAAAGCGTCCTCACTCTCCCCTCCCCCTCCTCTCTCTCTCTCTCCGCGCGGCCGGAGTCGCCGTCGCCGCCAACACGCCGTACCGCCGTGTCGCTGCTCCCCCTTCAGATCTAAGGCCACACCGACCTCCGCCGTCACGTCCTCCACCTTCTCGCCAAGCGGCGCGTGCCGGGACGCCGCGGCCACGCGGGAATCGCCGCCGCCGTCCCCGCTGGACACCGCCGCCTTTCGACCTCGCCGGCGACACTCAGGCCAGCTAGAAGCGGCGGCGCCGCCACTTTCCAGCACCCCGCGTCCGCGCGCATCCAGCTACCCAACGCGCGCCTCCCAAATGGCGCTGCTTCGCCGCCGGCGTGCTCAACGCCGCCGCGGCTGAGTTCCGGCCACTGTGACGTCACAGTGACGTCACAATGGGCCTGGGCCGGGAAGACGGGCTGGCCTGCTTCCTATGCGTCTAGCTCGGCCCTTTTAATTTTTTTTTCCCTGTTTTACTTTTCTATTTCCCAGAAATTTTGTAGCTTTCCAAATACAAACCCAAATCAATTCAAAAAATTCAAAAAAAAGTGAAATTCAAACCACCTTCCAAAATGAATAACTTTTTTCCTTCTGTTTTACTTTTATACTTCCCAGAATTTTTGTAGCTCTCGAAACAGAAACCCAAAACAATTCAAAAAAAAAAAAAAGAGTAAAATTCAAAACAGCTTCCAAAATGATTAAATTAATACCTAGAGAAAATGCAAATTTATATCCCTCTAATTATTAGGATGATGAATAAACAATTAACATAAATTTTTAAGACAAAATACATAGATCCTGCACCATTTCAAATTGGCTAGAATTTAGAGATAATATAACTGAACTCCCTCTAATCATATGAACAGATTTAAAAAAAAATACTAAAATTAATTAATATTTAGATATCACCATAATAAGTTTCCTCTAATTATGGTGTCACACAGAGAAAAAAAAATCAAAACAATCCCAAAACCAATATAAATTTACCAAGATTAACCCAAAAAACCACTGTGTAGGAATACAAAACTAAAGAATACCTTTTGTTTTTCCATTCAGATTTGCTCCCAACATAATTTAACTTACACCAAATATATCACTACTTTTTTTCACTAAAGGCACGGCGTAAACTTCCTTCAACTTTCAATAATTTACAAATGCTCAAAGAAAAAAAAATCCCCGCACTTTCAATTTGAATTTTACCCACAGGCGCGGCATCGCCGCGCTAATTTACCTAGTAGACATGCATGACCCGTGCGGCCTACCCTATCGGCCTCAGCAATCAGCGTATATGCATGAACAGGAGCAGTGGGCGTCATTGCACGAGTCCGTCGTATCTCATCACGTCCGCATGGCCAGCGCTTTCCACTTCCAGAGATCGATGATTAATTGGTGTGTGTCGTGCACGTGTTCGGAACACATAGATTTTGCCTCCTTTCAAAAAAAGGATGATAGTTAGGAGCTCACAGTGGTCACAGCACCGGGCATGACACAGTTTCAGTGAATCAGAACACGTGTTTATATGTCATAATACTTTTCTTTGGCAAAAAATAATACTCCCTCCATTCCAATTTAGATGAATTTTCTTTCTTCACATGTGGATATATCTAGACATGTTACACATATAGATACATATGCATGTGGAAGTCATCTAATTTGGAACGGAGGAAGTACTATTAAGACTTTGGAACACAAAGAAATCCACACGGTCGAGGCCACGTCACGCTTTCAAGCCTCAGCCCTCAAGTACAGTGTGAGAGACCATACATGGCTTAATGAACAAGCACTAGCTGCACGCTCCATCTTAATTTCCACTCTACTTGTCTTTCTCATCCTTGGTCTTCTTACTCCTGCCACTGCCACTACCACTTCTCAATCGTCACAATTTTCACTGCAAAAGTATCGATCGCACTCACGACACCGGCGAACACGCACAACCTTGATCGCCAACCTTCCCACATGGTCTCCCACGTCGGCTATGATGTATCCGATGCTCTCATTTCACCGATGGCTCACGCTTCTACTTGTTTGGATGAAATCACATCTCTTTTCCCGGTCTTCCTTGTTGTTGGACATATCAGGCTTTACTTGACATTATTACAAAGTTATTATAAGGACAAAGAGGACATCGTTTCATTCGCTGGTCTTGATCGATCGATCGGACCCTTGGACCTTCAGTTGAAAGGGTAGAATACAGAAGAGCAAATGGGCACAGATGAAATCAACTGGACGATGTTGGCCACGCTGCGGCCGAGCAGGTCCTGTCAGGCATGCAGCCGACGGCCGACCGGCTAATCGGCTACGCTATGGACGGCAGGGTCCTATCGGCTGCAGCGCCGCCGAGGGTGTATTATTTCTGAAATAGTTCAAAACGAATATTATTTATCGAAATTAATAAAAAAATCTATTATTTAAAAAAATTAGCCTGATGCACCATCTTTCTTTTTTGTTGATGTGCCCACCTAGAAAAGAGGCGCCCATTGCCACTAGTAGTAACAATTTCAATGAAACATTCATTGGCTACTTCTGTATCTCTCCAAAAAAAATATCCACCCACCTAGTGGAGATGGTTTCAGTACACATCTGTATGAGGAAACCTAGTTTGCCACCCTTGCCCATCCATTGACGAGTTGGTCACATCGTTCTTGGTACACATAAACGTCAGGGTCTCGCCACCTGTTCTGGTACCTGTACGTTTTGCCCTTTACACCCCAACCACTAGAGTCACCTGTTGCTGATACTAGTCTACGGTTACTTTCAACCTCCAGAAGTGGTATATAGTACATGCATACAGAGCCGTCGTTCGTCTAGGCCACCTTTTCTGAAAATTACTTGTATTTTTAGCCCTTTTTGGCTCACATGACAAACAGCTAGACTTTCTTTTTTCCTAAAACACGAGCGAGCTACTTACGGAGTTCTAGTGCGCGCGTGCTCACCGTGCCCGCAGAAAAACCGGCGGCGGTTGGCGAAGCACAAGCTGCGTGCGTGAGAGCTCAATTAGTGCTACAGTGCTGTTTTGGAGACGGCTATATTTTGTTGACGATGTCCCCTTTCCATTTCAGGCAGCTACAGTGTGTCCCGTGCATTTCCTTTTCGTTTTTTTTTACTTACTTTTTTTGTGTGTAGATTTGGATCCGTACGTGAAGAGTGTATGGTGATAGAGTTACCCGCAGTGTCAACGATTTGGGACTTTTGTATGTAAAGCAAAGGTACACGGGGAGTTTCAGCAACTCTTTGCCAAACAAAAAACATTTTTTTTCGTCGGTAAACACTGACGAGCTCTTTTGCAAGAAGAGTAAAAGGCAATTTCTCAATGCATGTGAATGGAAATCAGGACTTTCAACATAGTGGGAATGCACCATGGATGGAATGTTATTCTTTATCTTTAGCTTCAAAAAAAATAAGTCTATAGGTTAAAAGCAATTACATTTGTAATTAGTTCTACACCTAATTTGTGGGTGTCGATAGCCAGTTGGCAGAGGCAGAGCACGAGCTGCGTGCATGAGGGTTCAGCAGCTGGAATACGTGGTCGTCGCTGTCGTGGACGCACACCACAAGTTTTAGTTTAGCAGCTGCCTGAATCGATCTGTTGGGTAGGCCGATCGATCGAGCTGCCATTGCCCATTGGAGACGCGGCGGTTCTGCAGGCGTTTTCTACGGGTTTCTTTCAGGTGGAAGCCGGACAGAGCAGACCCAGGTGAACCGAATGCGATGGATCGTGATCAAATCGGGGTGGGGAATTTTCTGCGGGAAAATTTTGTTTTTGCCACACTTGTTTTTGCCGTTTTTGCTTTTGCCACTCTAATTTTTGACATTTTGCTTTTGCCACACTTTTGCATGTAGAGAGTGGCAAAAGCAAAAACGGCAAAAACCAGTTTGGGTGGCAGTTTTGCCTGTTAAGCGTGGCAAAAGCAAAATGTCAAAATTTAGAGTGGCAAAAGCAAAATGGGCAAAAATAAGTGTGGCAAAAACAAAATTGTCCCATTTTCTGCAGGTTGGTTGGGTAGCTACCTGGAGTAGTGCGGATCCCCAACGCCCACCCACGACGACGGATCCAAGAGTGGAGCACCATACGTGGACCGCAGTTGATCGTCGATCCTTTTTCAGACTAGTTAAAATGGGGAGTATCATATACTAGTATCATGCATATAATACTAGTCCATGTTACTACCTCCACAATGGGGAATAACATATGTGTTGTATCATATAATACTACATTTATTAAGTTGTAGACTCATTTTGCATTGGAATTTGTTATGTTACGGTATCTACCTTTGATAGCACCATCACCTCTTTCATCATTAATTACCGTGACACGTCAGTGCATGAATGATATAATCTATGATACTCCCATTGTGCCTAGTCTCATGCTACTCTCGGCCTCGGCGGCTCGATCGGGTCACGCGCGGCTTGGCCGGATCTTTGTCACCGAGCGCTTCGCCTTTTCGCATGGAGTCGTTGGCGCTTGGACCGTTTTAATAAAAATCCTGGAGGGGGGCGGTATTTCGGGTAACCATGGTTACAGAAAATACTGGCCGGTTACCGGCCTAAATTCCCATACAGAATTTATAGTTTAAACATTAAATCTCAAAAGAAATCAAATAAAAAATTCAAAGCACGAATTCGGTGCAAATTCAACTGTTCCGAGATTTTCCTCCGGTTATACATAATTACCGGGGGTGGCCCGTAAATCCGGTTACCACGGTATTTCGGCCGGTAACCGAAACCCGCTTTGCATCCACTCGACGAGCTCGGTCCCTTTCTATCTCCCTGTCGGTTACTTTGAAACTCAACAGATTCTACATACCTTCTAAAAGTACTTGTATTCGTCCGTGAACTTGAGAGAACAACTTGTCCATTCTACTGTTACTTATTAGAGCATCTCCAATAGGTGATGTAAAATATACATCACCAAAAACGTGATTTTTTACATCACTTAAAGTGTCCAACTCCAATAGGTGATGTATTTAAGGGCACGAGATTCCTAGTAGGTGATGCATTTTAATCACTCAAATCACGCTTCCGTTGATCTCCATGTCGACGGCTACTCTTACATGGAGCCGGCGGCAGTTGGCAGAGCACAAGCTGCGCGAGATTCAGTTGAGCAGCTCGATGGAGTGGGTGTCGCTGTCGTGCACGTGCTGGCCCACCAGCACAGGTTCTGTTACGGTAGAAGATGTGCTGCTAGACGTCGTCCGTAGTGCGTGTCAACCTCGGCCACACAAAACGTACCGGCGGCAGTTGGCAGAGCACGAGCTGCGTGCTTGAGGGTTCAACACACCGTAGGCCGTTGGAAGCCTGATTCTGCAGGCGTTTTCTACGGGTTTCAGGTGGAAGCCGGCCGGAGCAGATCAAGTGTACCCAGGTGAATGCGATGGATCGCGCTCAAATCGGGGTCGGTCCAATGGGGCAGTTTCTGGTTGGTTCGGTAGCTAGAAAGAGTAGTGCGGGTCTCCATCTCCCGTACGTGGACCGCAGTCGATCGTTCAATCCATCCGCAGGAGACAGAGCACAACGAGCCGGACAGTAAAAAAAGGAAAATACATTTTCATTTCCCTGTAAGGAAAATACAAGACTGCACAGTGGCAATTATTATTCAAGCTAAATACATCACTACCATTAACCAGAAAAATGTACAATATTTTCTATATTGTTAGTGTTGTTCTGCAAGTCTCTTGCCGTGTGATATACACCATTTTTTTTGCCAAAAAAAAAAACAGTTCCATAGATATGGAGTCAAGTATTTGTTCGAATCGTAAAATTTGTTGGTCCTTCTCTTTCACAAGTTCGACCGACGAAGCCACTGCATTTTGTAGACTATCGGCAGTAGTTGACCATATGTTCGGCGTGGTTGTTGTGAAGGTCTTCCCGGATTGACAAATTACAACCATACATAATTTAGTATCACTGTATCAGTCTACCAAAGAAAACTTAGTGCAATGCAATTCAAGTAACTAACCTTCTTGGGAACCTCGATCACCTCCTGAACCTTGGTGGCACATTACGGGTTATCTCCATGGGTCTGTCAAAATCAAATGAACATATATAGTTAGAGCGTCCACTTTTAGTTCAGTTAAATATGGCACAACCAAATATAAATCCTGTTTAGAATTTTGAACTTTTAATTACCTTTAATTACCTTTCAGTTTTTCAATTCCAACACACCTTGCTTGACCTGGTTTAAGGGCTTCTGGATCATGTTAAGAATTGTCATCTTGTAAATATTTTTAAGCCGGTTTTTAGTGCAGCCACAAAAACACCATGGGTGGCCAAGTACGCCAGCTCTAAAGGAGGTCACCATTTTAAGCAGGAATTAGTTCATCCGCAATCCAAAAACATGTACTTAAGAAGGCAATCCCAAAAAACAGCACACCGTCAGAGATTTTCCTAACCTTGCTCTGTTCATGTGATTCACTCATTCACATTAGGATGATGATATTTAGACGGACAAATTATTTAACATATGTAATGTGATGCCATAGATATTATTAAAAATAAATAACATCTTGCGTTTAACCTTGTCAAGTTGTTGTAGACTCACGAACAGAAGCCTCAGCTACTGGCTAATGTGATGCCACATATATTATTAGGAAACTGCCAAGCTCTATTGCAGGTTTAAATAATTCATAACAGAAGGCAAATTATCGAACTACACAAAAATAGGCCATTTAAGATTCAGACTGCAACAAACTGACAATGAGATATTATACAGCAGTTCAAGCCATTTCATCATCGAAGTCCCAAATACTTGTTTATTTAGATCAGGTGTCAGATACACAATGCTTTCCAAAGGATATGCAAGAATTCCCACTCGAAAGATTTCTATGGCAAGGCTTTAACAGTTCAGTATGAAAAATTCAGTAAAACAGTCTCACATCCTAACTCAGAGTTTGAGCAGAAGAGGGAAGGGTTCATTTGTCGCTGACCTCCACTGACCGCCAACAGGCAGGACGAAACCAAGCCCTCTTGCCATGTAAAACCTCTTGCCTGCCACAGGTGCGTGCGGATCCGCCGTGAGCCAGCGGCGGCGTCTCACCATTCTCGACCATGCGCGGAGGAGATGCCCTTTTCTTGCCGTACGGCCATCCGCGTGGACACTGGTCTCCACGGGGTTGACGTAATGGCTGGCGAAGGCGGCCGGAAGAGGGCAGTGGAGTTTAGTGGCGGCCGGCGGCTGCCTGGCGACTTAGTCGAGAGTACTCGCGAGCTCCGGGGAGGACGCGCCGCCGATCGAGTGGGGATGGGATCGGCCCTGGGCCCTGGCGTACAATTTCGATCTCCCCTGGTGGATGTGCAAATTATTTTGCGGGACTTGCTTTTTACATCTACCAATTCTACCCTTCAGTGGACGATAAGTATTGGACTATCTCAGCCATCGGATCTGGCGCCTTGGACGGCTGCTGTTACTCTGTCCGTACCGTAAAAGACCACGCCTTTTCGCATGGAGTCGCCAGTCCGCCCTCCACGGTTCCACGGTCCTCGTAGTGTACGTACCACAGCCCCACGCTCACTCACCACGCCACGGACAGCTTCACACACACCGAGATCGATCCATCGGTCGGTTCAAGGATGGGAATATGGGATCCACTGAAACAACGAGTTTCTGCAACGAGAAGCCAAATTTCACCATTCAAAAAAAGAAGAAGGAAAAGACCGAATTTTTAGACTAACAGGATACTGAAAAGACCGAATTTCCAAAACTCAAACAAAACTGCCACCAACATAACAGCCGAGTAATCAACTCAAGGGTAATCTCATCTCTCTCTAGTTTGATCACGAAATGTACAAAGTGTAAAGCCCGTGATGAGGCATGCACGCGACACTCCTGCCCCAAACTAAGCCGTGCATGTAACGTTTTGATTTACATCAGTTTTTTTCCGACATTTACATGAGTTTAATCGATAGCATATATAGTACTCCCCAGTTTCAAGTCGACCGGGTCCATACTGCTACACAATCTTTTCTTGTCGATCAAAAGGGGTTAAATCCCCAGTTGTACTAAACCCAGATAAACACGTCAATACATAAGTACAAGTCACGTGCGTAAAAAAGATACAGTATAAAAAACACTGACCAGAACTGAACTTGCTCTCGCTACAAATTGAAAGCAGACGTCAGTCGTTACTTTCTCGTCAAAACACGTGTACCGGGGTCAAAGTCCAAGAACATCTGGTCAGAGTAGGTTAGAGTGTACCGACCGAGTATAAAAGAAGGCCGTGTTTGTAATAAACCGCCAACCTAGCATTGTAAATTCGAGCATTGCTCAATGATTTGGATTCACGATGATGAAAGGCGCCGTAGGAGAAGAGACAAACCACCTTTCCCGCAAGGAATTCCCGACAGGCCGACCGTTGGAAAAAAAAAACTGTGTGATTGATTCCGGCATGCTTAATTAAAGGATATTATTAAAGGAACCAACGCGAGATGCTATGACTGATCGAGATGGAGATGAAGTTGAAGTTGCGGTTGGACATGCATTGATCTGACCAGACTTCGTCATATCAGATTGTAAGATTTTTACATATGTAGGAATTTCAGCTTTCGTCGCAAGCAACTCAATGCCTGGTTGGTCTTGTTGAAAGGGATAGGACCGCCTCGTGTTTTTCCAAATTCTTTTTTTTAATGTTAGACGGATTATTGCTAAATTTATTGAATAGATAAAAGGTTGGTCTAATTTAGGATAGAAATCGGACCAATAAACCATACAAACGACGCTTTTCGACGAACAACACACAACCACAAGATCATGACTCATGAGTGATATACTTTTTCCGACTGTGGGGATGACATGGTTATTTTTTCTCTTAATTTTTTTCTGTCTACTAGGTATATTTGTAGGCCACAGTGTTGTTCTGGAGCGATCATGGCAGCCTATTCCAGCTGACTATATCCCGGTTTATCGCAAGGCTGTTACACTGTCCCCTGTTGTTTCTTTGGTGTTTTGTTTTTCTTTTTGTGTGCATGTCAATATGTGTATATGTCATATTGAAACTTTGAAACACGGGCAAATCGAAGAGTTGGAGGTCACGTCGCACTCTAACTACAATCCGAGAGACCGTATGGCTCAACCAACCAACACTAGCAGTCCGTACGATTTTAATTCTCATTATGTCATTGGCGCTTGGACCCCACCGGCCATTTACGGTTATGTCTCACGGTCGTGCTGGGTTTCACGGTTGTTTCTAACGGTTTTTCCTGGAACCAACTATCAGTCACGTTTGACTCTTTTTTGGAATGACCGCAGCCATTGTTGCCAGACCCCACCGTCATGTTGTGTGCACGGTTGTGTCGCACGGTTCATTCCGTTTGTGATACAAATGGAATCACCGAAAATAGTATGTGAGGGCTAAACTCAAACCCACGACCTCCACCGCGCCTCGTTCAACAACGACAACTAAGACAACCCACGATGTATGTCGACTAGTACTATTTAACGCTTACTATATGTTTTCTCAGATGTCTCAACCCACGTTATCAGTTGGATAATGTTGCTCAATTCTTGCACATATCATCTCAACATGTTCACATCATCAACACAAGGTAAACATTATCATCATCAACAAGTTCGGAACCGTAAATAGAACAACAGTTTCTAAACTAAACATGAAAGCTGGTAAAACATAGGTAGACACAATCTTATACAGGAGAAACTTCACATCTAATGGTCTTGTACGATGTAAGAACTCCTCTCTCTTGGCCATCTCGATCTGCTTGTCGGGGCACTCGTTTTTTTCCGATCAAAGCTTTTTGGCGTAGGAGCAAAGATATTCTTGCGTGCGAGCTCAACCTCAATCCGGCGGTCCCCTTACCATTTTATTGTTAGGAATGCCGCTCCAATAAAAATTAGTGTCCGAGACTGATAAAAAATTAATAAAATTTATACTAAACTTTTATACTTCTATGGTCTTATTTTTAACATGTTATAATAGTACAAGTTTAAGATTCTATTTGTTTGCATAGATAACCACATAACAGGTAATATTACTAAATATTAGTTGGGGTGCTTTTTTGTTTGCAGTGAATTTATTGAAAGATACTAAATTGTATTTTTTGACAAAGTCTGTTCCGGAACTATGTTTTCTAATCTGGATAATCTATACAATGTATAAGTATTTATTGTGGTAAATATCCATATACCATCTAACAAATGTGTCTTAATGACAGTTTCTAGTGTATGATTAAGTAAACATTTTTATAGAAACTTGTAGAGTAGTATAAATTGAACCAATGACACAACTATGTTATGGGCAAGATTGTCTATTAGGTCAAAAACTAACAAAGTGAGCATACTTTGTATTGAAACAACATTATTTAGATTAATAGAAATTAAAAATAGTGTGGACTCTAGTATGTTTTATTCTTCGATATGCTCTTATGCATGATCTAGTGTCCCCAAATCCCTTGTTGCTGATACTTGTGTACGGTTGCTTTCAAACTCCGGAGATGGGATATGTCTGCGCCTTCCAGGCCAACTTTTCTACAAAAAAGACTACATTTTTTTTCCCATTTAGGAACACATGATAAAGAGCTATACTTTCCCTTTTTTTTCTTTTCCAAAAACACGAGTGTGACTTCTCTGCCGTCACTCTTTCGCGCCTAACCGCCACTATCGACGCCACTTACGGCGTGACTTTCCTCTTACACTCTTACAGTCAGTGTGGCGGACTGGCCGTATTTATGTACTCGTGATTGAACAACTCGTGCATTCTGCTGTTAGAACTTAGATGTACTCACCGTGCCAGAAAAAACCGGCCGAGGTTAGCCAAAGCATAAGCTGATGGCGTGCGTGAGAGCTCAACAAGCGCTACATATATTTTTGTTGGCCATGTCCCCTTTCCGTTTTATCGCCAGGCAGCAACAGTGTCCCGTGCTTTCCCTTTTCGTATGTTAACTTACTTTCTGTGTGTAGTTTTGGGTCCGCGAATAGTTTGTGGTGACCTCTTTTGCAAAGGGAAAAAACATTGTCTGGCACGGTAAAATTGCCGAGCTCTTTTGCAGGAAGAATAAAAGTCATTTTTCTGGTTGGAATACGTACGCCATGCATGGACCGATCAAAACATTGTTTTCCGAAAAGGATTGGTGGGTGAATTTATCGGTTAAAAACAACATCATGTGTTAGCTTTGCCCATTTTGGGTGATCGTTCGAATATACTCCCTCCGTTCCAAAATACTTGTCTTCCATGTCTAGGTACATTCGAATTTGGACAAATGGAAGACAAGTATTTTAGAACGGAGTGAGTACTTGCGTCGGGAAACCAACGTTTCTCCCAAGAGCGTCTCTCCGTCCGTCGGATTTTTCGTTACGCTCGGCTAGCTCTGCTTTTTCCTTCGCATTTCTCCGTTTTATCCAGTGCCCTGTCCGTTCAAGCTATCAGCCCGGCCGTCGCCGTCGCCGAGGCAGCAGTACTTTTTTTTTTTTTTTTTTGAGAATTCCTGGTCTTTTACAGTACAGCTGTAGTATCTGCACTCACGCACAACTCACTCCACACACACTCAACACCACACACACGCCACCTGTGCGCAAGCTAGACCTAACCAGACTATACTAAGCTTCTGGGCCCCGTGAGCCTAGACCTACTGGGAAACCCCTGCAGTGGTGGGCACACCACAATACCTCTGACTGAACCACGGTGGAATCGGCCCAGAAGCACGAACTGGGCAGACTGATTAGAGCTCAGTCCCCCAAAGGCCCTCCACAAATTTGCTACAGCGCGAACACTGTTCACGGCAGTACTTCTGATGTCACCGTTCCTTGTTCTTTCCGACGAAGAGTACACGGCCTATGTTTTTTTCCCCTAAATGACGTATCGGTCCATATATATTTGTAAAGCGGCAACCTAGCACATTAGTATGTTTCTATATTACATTCCAGTATTGTTGCTCAATGATTTGGATGCACGGTGACGGGCGCCGTGCCGTACAACGACCACGAGATGAGACAAATTAAGGAAATCTCACACCCCAAATCCGACAGCACGACCGTTGGGAAGAAATAAAAAACAGAGCGATTGATTCATGCAAGCATGCTTAATTAAAGTAGATTTGAATTAAAGGAAGATAATCGAGATGAAGTTGGACGTGAATGTGAACTGATTGATTTGACCAGAGTGCATCATTTCATATTGTACGAATTTTACAGAAGACTTTGAGTGTTTGTTGCAAGCAAATCAAAGGCTGGTGGTTCTTGGTGAAATTGATCAAGGATAAGACTGAAACGAGCTTCGTGTTTTTTGAAATTCTTGCGTGTTCAGTAACAACTATGACCGTGCGGAGGTCGTTCCTTCTTTTCCCCAGCAAGGATTCTCACTAGTAACTTATTTCCATATTCTTATTTAAATTCTCACTAGTAACAAAGCGGACTATCAATCAATGAAATAGATCCTATCTTATTGTGTTACTCGGTGAAATATCAACAAAATAGCGGACTTTCAATCAATGAAATGCGAGAACCAATCTCTGAGCGGATGGTTAGGAGTGTGATTGTACCGCCATTCCAATAGAGTTCAAACACACTGTGGTATATTTTTTTAGAGGTGCGCGATGTTCCCGTCGACAGTGATACGCTTGTGGTGATTGTGTTTATACAAAAAACTATTATAAACATAAACAATGAATACCGTTGAATATATAATCGAATGTATTTCCTAATCCCTCCCGTCACAGTTACATCGCATTCTGGATTTAGTCATAGTCAAAACTTCATAAAATTCGCATTTTGAACATCTCTTTGACATGCATCACTACAAGACACCCTTCATTAGTATCCAGATCTGAAAAGTAGTCGTCGACACCAAGTGCAGAGGTATGGTTTGCCAAGCTTCTTCAGAAACTGATATTGCTTTGGAAGTAAGCCCACTTATTTCTTAACCATCCGCTCAACGCTCCCGGTCGCGCGTGGACCCCCCCATGGAGTAAGTACATTTATACAGTTCGAGTGGAAGACCATTAGCATCAGTCCCGGTGTCGTCAGGATCCATCTGCACCACATGAGCCCCACGCATTTCGGAAAATACAATCAAATCATTGTTAATTCACAATTAAGAAATTTTGGAAATCTGGCGGCCCTTACAATTTTAAGTATAACAAGGCAGTCAAATAAAAATTGGTGTCCAGACAAATCAAAATGAATAATATTTGTACTAAACTTTTATACTTGTATGATCTTTTTTTTAACATGTTATGATATTACAAGTATAAGTTTCTATTTGTTTGCATAGATAACACATAACAAGTAATATTACTAAATATTAGTTGGGGTGCTTTTTTGTTTGGAGTGAATTCATTGAAGATACTAAATTGTATTTTTGATAAAGTATGTTCCATAACTTTGTTTTCTACACTGGATAATCTATATAATGTATAAGTATTTATTGTGGTAAATATTTGTAAAGAGTACGATAATGAGTCTCCATGGCAGTTTCTAGTGTATGATTATAACATCTTTATAGAAACCTGTAGAGTATAAACGGGACCAATGACACTAATATTTCATGGTCAAAGTTTGGCGCTAGATTTGTCCGCATCCTTGGATTCTTTCCAGCCCCGGCTCTGACCTCGCCGTATTTTCTCGGCCTCTGACGACCTTCACGGGCGAAAATCGAGCTCGACAAAACCAACAACCGTTAGATGTGCTTCTCTCCTTCCACACCGTCAGATCTCGTGTTTTGTGCCCCATTTTGCGGCATCTGTTCTGGCGGCTGTTTTTGCCGTTCCCCAAAATAGATCATCTGAAACGGTAGTTTTTTTTATTGGTGCCCCAAAACATAAAAAACTGAGAAAAGTGGTGCCTCAAAACCACTTTTTATCCCCAAATGCATCATCTGTTGGACATGCTCTAAAGCGGCCACATACCACATTAGTATGTTACTATTATAGTGTTGCTCAATGATTTGGATGCACGATGACGGGCGCCGTTCCGTACAACGACCACGAGACTAGACAAAGGAAATCTCATGCTCGAAATCCGACAACACGACCGCTGCAAACAAAAAAACAGAGCGATGGATTCCTGCATGCATGCTGAATCAAAGTAGATTTTACTAATTAAAGGAAGATTGAGATGAAGTTGGACGTGAATGGAAACTGATTGATTTGACCAGACATTTCATATTGTACGAATTTCACACAAGACTCTTGAGTTTTTGTCGCAAGCAAATTAGAGGTCGGTGGTTCTGTGTGAAATTAATCAAGGATAGGACCGAAACGCGCTTCGTGTTTTTTGAAATTCTTGCGTGTTCGGTAACAACTATGACCGTGCGGAGGTCGTTCCTTCTTTTCCCCAGCAAGGATTCTCAGTAGTGACTTATTTCCATATTCTTAGTTAAATTCTCACTAGTAACAAAGCGGACTATCAATCAACAAAATAGTGGACTTTCAATCAGTGAAGTGCGAGAACCAATCTATTGGTGGATGGTTAGGAGTATGGTTGTACCGTCATTCCAATAGAGTTCAAACACACGGTGAAATATTTTTCAGAGGTGAGTGGCGTTCCTGTCGACAGTGATACGCTTGTGGTGACTGTGTTCATACAAAAAACTATTATAAACATAACAATGAATATCGTTAAATATATAATCAAATGTGTTTCCTAATCCCTCCGGTCACGGTTACATCGCATTCTGGATTTAGTCATAGTCAAAACTTCATAAACTATGACCAATTATATAGAAAAATATCAACATCTAATATAGATATTTAATATTTTTTACAATCATAATAATATATTGCATATATACATTTGATGTGTATATTTTGATATTTTTTATGTGTACTTTAATACTTGGTCAACTCTCAAAATTTTGACTTGAAAAGAAGACAAAACGCGAAAAAAGGTAGTACTATATCTTCCTAGTTGTATAATTTTCAGTTGTTTTCTTATATGATTAGTCAAAGTTAATACTGATTGGCTTTTTTGTAAAAACAAATAGGTCTTATTTTACGAACGGAGGTACTCCTTAGTTGTGCAGAGGTAGTGCAAAATAAATTAATCAACTTGACACTAGTTTAATCGTCATCAGTAGTTACAATATACCTTTTGTTTCCAAAGTTGATCTGGTCGATAGTGCTACTCAATATAATCGTTCCGATCAAACTTCTATCGGAACACATGTAGTAGGCCATATACTCACTCCGGTTTACAATATAAGATGTTTTATGTGTTACACATGTTGTATAGATTCGGACTAAAAAATGTGAACATGCACAATACAACGTGTTTGATACATAGGTGTACATATGAATGTGGAAAAAATTAAAACATATTATATTATGAGGGAGTATGTAGCAGGGCTACTCCAGCCATCTGGTCAGAGTAGACCACACTCTGATCATTTCCAATTTATAAAGCGTGTCTAGAAAAAGCGACGGGCCTAAAGCGCCCACAGCACACCTAGCCCGGTAGTTTTAAATTCGAATAATGCTCAATGATTTGAATGCCGTATAACGGCCATGACGAGACAAAAGACCTTTCACGCTCGAGATCCGAGGACCGACCAAAGCGATCGCTACATGCACTTAAAGAAATTAATTGAAGGAACAAACACGAGATATGACCGATCCAGACGGAGATGAAGCTCGACCTGGACATCCATGATTGACCGGGCTTTGTCATTTCGTATTTTTTATACAGAGGACTTTGGTTTTTGTCCCAGTTTTATCTAAATTGGCAACTTTTGATATGTATCATGCATGCTTATGTCACATGCACGAGAAAACTACCACAGGATTGGAGAAAATTGACAACAAATAAACTACTTCATCCGTCCATAAAATCAACTTTGTCTAAATTTGCAAGTATATACACACTAAACCATGTCTAGATACATGCATATTTAGATAAAGTTGAGACACCCTTTTATTTTTTTGATAAAGGGAGTTTTTATTACTTAAAAAGTTTTAAGCATTACACCCGGCCTCTGCACAACTAAGGTGCACACAGCCCCACAAGTTCAACCGTCACGCCATAACGAAAAAATAAAAGGCGAGTTACATATCAACATGAGAAATTGTAAGAACGCCTATGCTGGAGGAGGACATATCCGAAGATCATGTTGCCATCCATTGAGCGAGAACAGCTCCCTGGCCACGTCTCCAAACGCGCAGCCGCCTCGGAAACCAGGTCCCGATGCTCCACCCGCTGTAGTGGTAGCCAAGAACGAATCATCGCCGTGCACCGGTAGATAACCTGCATAAAGGAAACAACTTTGTCATTGAAAACCTTGTCATTTCTACATAGCCAGAGCGACCAAATAACGGCAATCGCTCCCATCCTAATACGCATCTTGAACCTAGGATCCACACCATTCAACCAGCTCCCGAAAATATTCGAGACACTACGTGGAGGGTATAAGGTAGAGCCTATCTGGATGGCCGACCATATAGAAGAGGCAAACTTGCATTGAAAAAATAAGTGTTGTATAGTCTCGTCATGATGACAAAAGACACACTTTTTACTTCCATGCCAATTGCGCTTTGCAAGGTTATCTTTTGTAAGAATTACTCCGCGACGAAGATACCATGCGAAAACCTTTGTTTTCAGCGGGATCTTCATCGTCCAAATTTTTGATTATTATCTACCGGTATATCAGGTTGGATCAAGATTTTGTACATGGAGTCAACCGAGAACTTGCCATTCTTGGTGAGATTCCATCGAAATTTATCCGGTCCTGCGTCAGGTGGATAGAATCCAGCCGAGTTAGCAAAGCATTCCAGGATGCTAGCCTGGGACCAAATAGGCTTCTTCTGAACGAAACATCAGGTGGAGAAGTTCTCAACACTTTAGCTAGTGTATCACCTTTATATCTCACAATGTTATACAAGCGGGATATTGTTCGCGGAGTGGAGCTCGTCCGAGCCATTTATCCTCCCAGAACCTAATCTCAGATCCATTCTTAATAGCGAACGACCCATGTGGAAAGAAGAATTTTTTCGTAGCCATTAAGCCAGCCCAAAAATGCGAGTCTCCAGGTTTCCACACAACTTGGGAGACCGCTTTCGAGCCCACATACTTTCTTCTTAGGAGGGTTTGCCACAGCCCTTCTTCAGAAAGGAGCTTAAATAACCATTTACCAAGTAGGGCTCTGTTCTTGATCTCAAGATCATGAATACCAAGCCCCCCTTGGTCTCTAGGCCGGCAAACCACACTCCATTTGGCTAGACGATATTTTCTTTTCTCACTATCCCTTGCCAAAAGAATCTCGATCGGAAATAATCCAACCGTGTTAGAACTCCTTTTGGTACTTGGAAGAATGATAACATATACAGTACCATGTTGGTTAGCACTGAATTGATGAGGACCAATCTTCCACCCAAGGATAATAATTTTCCTTTCCAACTATTTAACCGAACTTGCAGTCTCTCCTCCACTAATTTCCACTCGGCATTTGTTAATCGCCGATAATGAATCGGGATGCCCAAATACTTAATCGGAAACTGGCCTTGTGCACAGCCGAATAAATCAGCATACAAGGAAGCCTGGTTTTGAGCCTCTCCAAAGCAAAACAATTCACTCTTATGGAAATTAATCTTAAGACCTGATAATTGCTCAAAAGCTGACAAAATCAGCTTAAGATTCCTAGCTTTCTCAATGTCATGTTCCATAAAGAGGATTGTATCGTCGGCGTATTGGAGAATGGATAATCCACCATCTACAAGATGTGGAATGATCCCCTCAATTTGACCATCGGATTTTGCGCGTTCGATCATGACTGCTAACATATCAGCCACTATATTGAATAGTATAGGCGATAATGGGTCACCTTGTCTAAGTCCTTTTTTGGTCTGAAAGTATTTGCCAACGTCATCATTGACTTTAATGGCTACACTTCCACCCGAAACGCAACTATGAATTAACGCACGCCACTCCTCAGAAAAACCTTTCATTCTGAGGGTTTGCTGAAGGAAGGACCATTTAACCTTATCATAAGCTTTTTCGAAATCAATTTTCAGGATCACCCCGTTCAACTTTTTGGTATGTAGTTCGTGAACCGTTTCATGCAAGATTACCACCCCATCTAGGATGTTGCGACCTTT
This sequence comes from Poa pratensis, assembly GCA_947311845.1. Classification (NCBI taxonomy): domain Eukaryota; kingdom Viridiplantae; phylum Streptophyta; class Magnoliopsida; order Poales; family Poaceae; genus Poa; species Poa pratensis. The sequence continues at coordinate 3,338,016 of CAMZMU010000065.1, forward strand.
CATAAAAGCGGTTTGAGAGGGACGTACTACATGGTCGCCACATTGTTCAGCCTTAGCGTCGCAACCTTGGTGAAAATTTTAAAGCTAACATTAAGTAAGCAGATAGGTCTGTATTGTTGAATCCTTTCTGCTTCATTAATCTTAGGTAATAAAATTATTTCACCAAAGTTCAGACGAAACAACTCAAGTTGTCCGTCATGAAGACAGCTGAACAATTCCATAAGATCTGACTTGATAATGTCCCAAAATTCTGATAGAACTCCGCGGGGAAACCATCTGGGCCAGGGGCTTTGTTGTGTTCCATTTGGAAAACCGCCTTCCTTACTTCATCCTCCGAGTATGGAGCAGTAAGTAGGTTGTTTTCCTCAACGGAAACCTGGGGGATGTCGCTTGTTCTAGACTCATCCAAGAGAAGTTTCCTTCCTCTGGTGCCCCGAACAAGCCTTTATAGTAATTAGTAATGTATGACTTAAGCTGATCATGCCCTCAATCGTTCTGTCCTCATCTAAAAGAGAGTAAATACGTTTCTTCCGATGTCTGCCATTTGCAATACTGTGGAAGTATTTAGTATTAGAATCTCCTTCCAGAATGAACTGGGCTTTGGAACGTTGATACCATTTCAGCTCCTCTTCACGCAGAAGTTTCGCTATCTGCGCATTGGATTGGCTCTTAAGCTCAATCTCTGTGCTGATAGGGGCGAACCTCTGCTAACGCTTCAAGAGCGTCAATAATAGAAGAGAGTCGAATTTTTTCTTTTTTAAGTAAGCCTGTTGTATGTCGTGCCCAACCCACAAGGTGTGTGCGAGTAGCACGAATTTTATTATTCCACCTCTGAATCGGGTTAACACCTGCCACAGGCCTTTCCCAGATTCGCTTGACCATGTCCTGAAACCCGTCTCGATGCAACCACCCAAGTTCAAACTTGAAACGGTGGTTACCCGGTGGTCTAGGCAAGCCAGTGGTCAGTAATATGGGAGCATGGTCTGACAAACCTTCGATACGTTCCAGCGCCCGTACCGAAACCATTGGAAATCTTGATTCCCAATCGTGTTCATCAGTACACGATCTAGTTTCTCGTACGTGGGTTCTGGGAGGCTATTTGCCCAAGTAAACTGCCTCCCAATCATCGACACCTCTTTCAAGTCCAAGCTTTCAATTACTGCGTTGAACAAGAGTGGCCAACGATCATCAAACCGACCTCTACTTTTCTCGAAAGGGAAACGAAGCAAGTTGAAATCCCCACCAATAATAAATGGGTGTGGGTTGTCCTTTGCTAAGTTTACCATCTCTCGCAGAAAAGCGGTTTGAATTCCGCTTGGGCAGGTCCATACACAGCGACAAGACTCCAAATGAAGTTATCAGCTTTATTCCGGATATGCAATTTAATATGAAAATCACCTTCCGAAACAGCCAACACATCCATGGTTTCCATCTTTACACCTAGTAGGATACCGCCAGAGCGTCCATGGGGGGACGAGAGTGCCACTCAAAGTCAATACCGCCAGAAAGACGATTTAATTGACTTTGCGAGAAGTCCCGTCTACCCGTCTCAGAAATAGCTAAGAAATCCAAATTATGGTCCCGAACAGAATGAGCAAAGTGCAAGTATTTAGCCAAGTCACCAAGACCTCTGCTATTTGCGAATAAGCCATTCATTGGGAAACTATATTAGATTTGGAGACCTTAGATCGTTTCACGGACCTTTTGTTAGAGTTAGATTTAGATTTTCGTCCGGATGATTTTAACTCATACAATGAGCTCAACCCGTCGTCATCCAATCCTATCTCCAACACTTCACCAATTAGATGAGAAGCAAGCTGACCGTCAGAGTCATTAGCTTCTTCATCATCCACATAGGTGGCGGTCAACTTGGTCGAAGCTTTCGGAATAACCGTTGAACGGTCAAATTCCATATGCCTCAAGACTCTAGTTGACACATCAATTTGATCCTGATTACTACCAAGTTTAATACCTACACTATTTAACTTTGCAGAAATTGACGGAGATGAAAACGAAAGAAAAGACTTGGAAGTCGAGTCGTTACCGTGTGTGTCCAAGTTTTGTGTCGCTTTACGCCGCATAGCTCTCATGAGAGAGTCCTCGTCCGTCGGGGTGGCACCATCCGCCATGGCCCCAAACCTCTCACTCCGCCGTGGAGGAGTGGCAAGGGTCACGGTGGGCGGTGGTGTACATGTCGAAGTAGAGACGACGCCGTCGGCCGCCGGAGGCTCCAAGGGAGAAGCCGGGGTCAGTAATGTCGGTGTAGCAACTGACCCGGCGATCCCCAAGCTCCCGACAGCACTCAGCTCCAGCGAAGGGGTCATAGGTGGTGGAGAGACCCCTCCCGCTGAAACAGTACCAGCCGAGCATCCTGGGGAGGCAGAGGTGACGTAGCATCCTCCCCAATACTCGGCCCATCAACAGCTGCAGTCGTCGGCCCGTCCTGGAGCAAGGCGCAAGCCCAGCTGGGCTGCTGCTCCCGGCCTGCACTGGAGCCGAGCCAGCTGCAGCCCGAGCGACGGATAGCCCCATGCCGCCCTGGGCAGCCGGCGACCCCGGCCCGCCAGCGCCATGCTGCTGTGTGCAGTGGCCCAGAAACATTCCACCCGCTGCAGAATTCAGCCCAGCAGTCTCCATAGCAGAAAAAACACCCCTTTTCTTAATTTCGGACCCATGAACAGAGAGCAGAAGACCTGGACTAATGGGGCGCACCAAGGCAGGAGCGACCTTGCGGATACCATCGACAATAGCCCTTGCATGAGGAGTTTTAGGACTATGATTATACGGCGTTGCTGCCATCACCGCAACATGCTCTGAAGCCAGTAGTCTGATTTGATTTATCGTTGGTACAGTAGAATATGGAAGTTGAGCTCACATCTCAATGGTGTTTACTTTTACTTTTAAGCGCTATGATGTGGAATGTTAATCACTACCCGGAAACCATGAACTTTTGTTCGAGGACTTGTTGTTTGGTCTTTCGTCTGCGGCGCACATGTCCCTGATCCGAGAGTGTGTGTCCCTCTCAACTCTCAAGTCTCTAGTGCTAAATGTGGTATTGGCCTAATCATCAACTTAAATAAACTTGGAATAAAAGTGGTTTAATCGCCTCGTCAGAAAAGTGTGTTAATCAGTGCCCGGTGACGTCCCATCCTTTTCATGCATGCTGGGAGAGATGCCTCTGGAGAGTTGACTACACCTTCAGACTGATAAAATCCTCGTGGGATCCCTTCGATGTTGGTAGTTTGTTCAGAGAGGAAACATGATTGATCTACTCAATTGCTCATGGCCTACATGGAGCTTTAGCTAGGCAAGAGCATATCCCTCCCACTCCCAAGAACATTTCTAGAGACAACCTAACCCCTAACCATGGAAAAGAAAAGCTGATAGGGGTTGGAAGTCTGGTTTTATCTCCGATATGACCTTGCTTATGCACAGGTTGAAGCGTTCAGTAGTCCCTCTTGTAGAATTATGGCTTAAGAACCTCTCTTAATTTTTCTCTGTAAATTTGTAAATATCCTGTACAGTTTTAAATTCAATAAAAGGCTGTGGGGGCTCCCCACAGTAAGCATTCTAAAAAAAAAAGCTGATGTGCCGTTAGATCTCATGCATCATGGCCAACCTGAAGATTGCAACATGTTACTGTACGTTCAGCCTTGTAGCTGTTCCAAAGCTACACTGGTCCGAGCCTTCACTTTCAAGGATTACTGGAACAAGGGTTGGAGTGCTGGCAACTAGGGATGGGAGAAGAGGCAAGATTTTGAGATGTGAATGGAAGTGCGCACAGATCATACATCAACTGTAAGATGGACATGTTTAACTTGCAGGTAGGTAGGTATGTGGACATGACAATATAACATGCATGCTGGTACGCATGTTTTCGACATCGCGATTGATTATGATCATCTTGTTTATTTTTAAGAGTTCATTACTGACGAATTGCTGAACGCCTAGTTTTTTTTTTGTGTAGTTTTCATTTTAATGAAAATTGGGAGCTGGGCTCCTTTAGTCTAAAAAAAAAGTCACAGATCGCGCGCGTTGCTCACTCGTACTAACAGTATGTACTTACTGCTGCGTCACGACGATTGAAGAAGCTGAAATTTACCTGGTACGTACGTGCATCCACAGATCCACTGGTTTGGCGATGCTAGCAGTCGAATCAGATGGTTAGGAGGGTGGTTATACTCCAGCCCACCAGAGTTCAAATCCTGGATTTGACATTGGTGTTTCTCATTTAGGCGGAATATTCTTCAGTGGGAGGCGACGTTCCCGTCGACAGCGAGGCGCCTGTGGTGACTTCGTCAATCTCAAGACCAGACCACCGGTTCAGTCTTTCGGAGGTGCTCATAGAGTTAGGGTGTGCGTGTGTGCGTTCATAGGGTGAGTGTGTGCACATGTATGTGAGCGTCTGTATTGTACTGTGTTTCGCAAAAAAAAAAAAAAACAGTCGAATCAGATCTTCCTCCTATTATATATCACCGTCCAAATTAGACGTCTTGGCAATGTCAAAAGAAGACGCTGCAGCTATGGAGTGGAGAGATGCATATATACTCTCTCCGTTCCTAAATATAGCTATCGATCGATCGGCCTCTTCTCATGTGGATCGGTATACCATACCATAGGAAAGATAGATTACTCCATTCGTACGCGCTCCGTGCGTGTTTTTTTTTTAATTTGGATCAAAGGGGTCGGTAGATCGTTGGTGAGTTCTATACATACATACATGATGTATACGTACTCCTGAGTCCTGACGCGTCCTAGTCGGCAAAGGAAGGGGTCCTGACTCAGGCTGCAAGCGGGACGCACCGCGAGCTGCCGCGCGTACGTCACATACGCCGTTCAGCTTAGGCGGTATGCCGCGTATAGCCGCGTATGAGACACGTTTGTTCGCGGCGCCGCGCGCCGCATAGGCCGATCGTTAGCTCGCTAGCTAGCTCGTTCCCTTGCTATGCTAGCTCGCTGGTGCCGCGTTGCGTACGATATCACAATGTAAAGTTGAAACTGCTAGCTCTGTACAGGTTTATAATCATTCAAGCGAGTCGATTAGTACTACAGAAAAGGAAACCAGCAATAATTCTGACTTTTTAAATATTACAAGAACATCAGTACAACGAAAACAGTGACCAAATGATCCAGACAATCACTCAAACAATAGATGAGCAATTAACACATCAGAGCAGTGTTTTTCTCATCGGAGCAGTGTAATTATTGTAAGTAATCACTGGCGCTACTACTGATAACCTATTTTAACGTATCGAAGTGTTTTTTTTGCAGCAAACTCAGGATCAACACTGAATAAATAAATGAGCCTCTGCCAGCATCTGATCTGCTTCCTCTTCAGAGTCCTCAACTTGTGCCTCCATCGTCTCTTGTTCCCAACCACTGAATAAATAAATGACAGGCAACTAGGATTAGTATCCAAGAAGTGCATTAAATATATTCAGAAGTATGCACTGAATACACAGAGGATAAAATGGAAGAAGGGGATTGCAAGATATACAAAGTTACAAACCTGTGGTCTTATCTCTAAAACTGGTGCAGAGTCTACAATGCATCCCCTTATCCTCTCAATTATATCAGCCCTTGATTGTCGATTCTCAAGCACCGCACCATAACTGAAAAGAAATTAAAATCAGTATACTTATTACACCATAAATTTAAAGCCATGGAATCAGGTTCAAGACAATGACGAACTGGAGGTCCACGTTCAGTTGGGTTTTAAGCAACCGTGCTGAAGGTTGGTGCCCAAAAACAGGACAAAAGCATTGGATTGCATTATTCAGTTTTATCTACAAATCAAAAACACTATACATACTTTCTTCACTCTTGCAGTAACATAGCTTAAGTACAGAACTGCAGACCAATAACTCTAAGCCCACGAAATTGGGACAATGGATAAATCTAAATCAATTTAGGGAGTAAAATCCATCTAATGCATAAAGTGAACCAGAAAAATACACTGAGGCTTTCTTGTCTTCTTGATAACTGATATAGTACATAAATGATGTTCTGAAGCTACAAGGTGACAAACCAAACTACAAGGTTTCTCTAGTGCTAGATGTACATCCTCTCAAACAACCTACGGTGACAAACCAAACTACAAGTTCAGTTTGCAACTAACACAAGGAATGCAGCAAAGGAACTTATCATACAGAGTGACATAATCCCCATTACACAGGGAATGGAGCACATTCGGTCATCCCCAATACTACAAGAAAATACACGTGGAGCCCTGCCTGGACGACGCGCTCGGTCACTCCTTCTGCTACGCCTCCGCATCGAGCCCTGCCTGGACGACGCGCTCGGTCACTCCTTCTGCTACGCCTCCGCATCGAGCCCTGCCTGAACGACGCGCGATTCCTGTATGTGTTTCTTTTATTTGGCTTCCTGTTTTTTATTTTGTCTCTTTTTGAAACATCTTGCGCTGGGACTATTCCCCCTTTTGTTTGACCACGATAGTGAACTCTTCCACGGCGACATGGTCGGTAGGCTGAAGCACCCGAGGGTTTGAATCACACTTCTAACTTAATGACAAGCCGGAGTGGCGTCTCCCCATCTCAGTCTTGTTTTTTTTTGTTGACCACGGTACCGTTTCATCAAAAAAAAAATCAACAGACATGATGCACACGTTCACGTGTATTTTGTATCGGACACCATGGTGACAGTCAGAGTCTCCATGCACGACTGGACGAGACGAGCCACGTGTTGAGTTCTGGCCTCTCTGATCTCCTCTCCTTATTTTTGTTTGTTTGACAGAGAACCTTTTTTTCCGGGGATTTTGAGAGAGCACTGTGCGTCTGTGCTCTCCTATCATCTTGTGCGACATTCATGGGTCGCGCACATCAAAATTTGGGCCTCTGATCTCAAAGTGGTGAAACTTGCCTGCGGCCTCTGTAGAGTCCTCTAATGGGCCGGCCCATTTGATTTCTTTCTTCTTTGTTTCTCTCTTCTTATTTCTTTTTCGTATTTTCTGTATCTGTTTATTTGTTGTTCTATTTTTTTTGTTTTCGATTTCCCTTAAAAAATTGTTTTAAAGAGACCATGATTTGCAAAATGTTCAAAAAAATTAAAATTTATTTTTAATAAAGTCGTGCATGGTCAAAAAATATATTTACGTGTTTACATTTTTTTTCATGTGGTTCAAAAATTTACGGATAAAAACGTGTTCACAATGTTTTTAATAAATGTTCACATGGTTTATAAAGATAGTCATGGAATAGAAAAAAACTTCACCGATAAAAAAATGTTTGTACGGTTCAAAATTGTTAGCGGAAGCAGCCAAAGAGACGGAACCGAAAGATAAATAGAGGCGGAGCGATCGTAAGGCGATTAGGTTTGGCGGTCTGCCCCTCCTCCGATGGCATTCCAGGCCTTGGAGGTCGCAGCCCAGCACACACAGCACACGCAGGCCTAATCAGCGGACCTGCGCCAGGAGAAGTGATTTTCTTTTTTATTATCTAAAAAAAAAAGGAGAAGTGATTAAAAAAAAACAAATCGTCTCTGTCCGTGCGCCGGTGCACGTATACCTCTTGCTCCTCCTTATCTGATAGCAGCAGCCTCCTTATCCGAGACCGCAGGCAGCAGCTCCGCGATCGCTGTTCGGTGCCGGAGGACGACCGGTGGTGCCGGAGTTGCGATCGAGAGCGACGGTCCCATCCGTCGACTACCACCCTGCCGCCACATCGCCACGCCACGCCGTTTGGTTCACATATTCTTGTCGAGGAGGCATCCGAATTTGCTGGCGAATAAACCGTATCCACAATTCCAAAAACAACTTTTCTATCCCACACACGCGGCGCGGGTCCCCGCCGTATTTATCCACACCGGCGAGCGGCGACGCCGTGCCCGTGTGATCGCCGTTGCGCTTCGAGACGATCGGTTGCGGTGGTGGTGGTCCATGGAGCCTGTGAACACGATCAGACGGCCCAACACAAGCAGGAAAGGCCAAATTATCAGTCCACGTCCATGGGACTGTGTCCGTGCTCCGATGCTCCTGTCCACAGTTTTCGGACCTACAGCCACACAACCAACCATGCTCCAAAATCGCCACACAGATCGATATGATCGGGCACCAAACGTACTTCCATACCTTACGAACCAAGCGACGCTCGTTCCGGATTTGACTTCACGGTTCTACCGAATTTTCCATCTCCAAGTCCTTGGATAAGCAGTAGAGAGATGATTCTTTTTAATTTGAAATGCAAAGATTTGTTTTTGGAAAGTAGTTTTGGCACCTGGTACAAGTGACGCCGTGTTCCAAAAAACCATTATGCGTTTGTGTTTCAGACAATCATGAAAACCATTATGCGTGTAATCTTGTACGATCCAAATGTTGTATAGAAATACAATTGTATTTTAGGCTACACGAAATGATAAATTTGACACAGAATAGTGAGCTTTTGTACTACTTTATACATCCACAAATTTATTATTTTTCTCTAACCCAAGGTAAAATGTCTTTTCAGTCGAAACTCTGCAAAAATGTATATACCATATCTAATTCACGTCCAAACAAATAAATTTTTTTGAAACTCAAAATTACCATTTTCAAATAAATGAAAACCGGATCACTCGTGCCAAATCGTCTTTTTTAGATAATTTGGAATTTATTGATGGGACATGCCATGGGATTGGAGCACAACATGCCGCGCGAGGAAAAGCGGCCACGTTTAGTTAGGGGGCCATTGCCCCCCCCCCCCCCCCCCCCCTCCCATGAGCATATACTGAAAAACACAGAAAAGAATTGTATCTTCCTTAAACATATGGAGTCCCATTTGCCACATCAGCTTAAACATATGGTGTATTTTTTTTACCTTAACATCATGTCTCTCACAAAGATTCAATTTTGGTTGGTAAGGCCATGGAATCTAAATTGGCGATCCAGGTGCACACTGTAATGATCCTGCAGAAGCCAAAAGCGATGTGCAGATAGACGGACCTCGGCCAACGGACAAGCAAAGTCTTTATATGGTAATGGTGGTGACGCCCTCACGCTGAGGCATGCATGTGCATGTGTCATGAGTTAGACACGTTATAGGCTGAGGAATGGTTCAACACATGGCATGCCGCCGCAGAAGAATATTTCGCTATGAGAGTCGCATTGATTTCGCAGGTCGCGTGTGCCACGAACATTTCGAATGTGTGAAGTGCATAGATGATACGACGTACCTCCAGCTTAAGAAACATCCCTTGTCTTCGTAAACCGTCTACATGGGGCACCGAAGGCGGCTACCAAATAATGACCCGTGAAGAAGGCGTGGAGACCTGTTCAACGGTGAAGATGAGCCCCGTGGACGTCCACGTAAGAGGAGCGACCAAGAAATCAAAACACTTTAAAATAATTGGCAAGACATGTGGACAAACAAGGTGGCTCACTGCTACGTTCCCCTTTACGCCTTGGAGGGTGTCTGCGCGTGCATTTACAAGCAGACGCTCTGTTCCTAAGGTTGTGGGTAAGCGACCACGCTTCGATTTGAGATACTTTGAAATGTACAAATGATACGTGCGATGGGACGGGGCCATTTTAAAAAAATGCTCATTTTTTAAAATTTTACATATTTTAAAAATATTCAGTTTTCAAATTCATGAACTATTTTCAAATATATGAACATTTTCGTGGACTTCTTTGGAATTCGTAAGCCAAACGAAAGGGAGAAAAAACATAACCGAAGCTGGCAGGCAAGCTACCTGGGCCGGCCCGCAGCCCTTTAGGCGTTGTGAGCGGAACCGACGCTTGAAGCGTGGTATAGGAGGGACACCAAACCGTTTGCTAAGAAAAAAACTGTTTCTCCTTATCTGATAACAGCAGCCTCCTTATCCGAGACCGCAGGAAGCTCCAGGACCGCCAACTGCTGCCGTTTGGAGTTGCGATCGAGAGCGACGCCCCGATCCGTCGACTACCCTGCCGCCACATCGTCACGCCACGCCACTTTGGAACACGTATTCTTGCCTGTCGAGCAAACGAGTTCGTTTCTCCGTGGCCGCGGAAGTTGCGGGGGAATTCGCTGGCGAATCATACGCCTTTCTATCCAGCGCGGGCCCCGCCGTGTTTATCTGGATCAACGCTGTTTTTCCTTTGTGTGATCGCTGTTGCGCTTCGAGTTGAGTCGATCGGTGGTGGTCCAAGGAACTTGTGAACACGATGAGACGGCCCAACGCGAGCAGGAAAGGCCAAATACCAGTCCACATCTATCGGAGGAGGAGGATGCTGACACTTCTTCTAGAGTTGCAACATTCAGTTCATTCCGCAACCAGCACTTCTAGATTCTAGAGTTGCACGCTCGTTCAGATGACGAGAGCATGTACGATGATTTAACCGAGCAGACACCTGATTTTTCATGATTCTCGGAATAGAAAGGTGTATTCAGTTTAAGCTACTAGAGAGAGAGAGAGAGGTTCTATCTCTCCTGTAGTTTCCTTCACAACAGACTGTGCTGCCAGTGTATGGATGACGCCAAAAAATTAATGTAGACAGTGGGATCAATGCCGCTGTTGGGAAAGAAGGTGGAGGATCTTCATGCCACTTGTTAGGTGCATAGAGCATGTCCCTTCTCGGGCATGGACTTCTTGATTGCTCAAGACATGGTTCTATGCGATGGTGTACTTTCCGCCAATATTCATGGGTTCAAAAACATGATCATGGAGACGAACTGCATAGAGATGCTAAATATCAATGCTGGCCACAATTCTCGTTCTACTGTGGCTCCCGTGTTAAAATTTGATTGGAGAGCTGGCCTTGTCGTTTTCTTCTTTTGATATTCAACCTGTAATATGGACATCTAATTACCCGGCTCATCTTTGTGCAAACCTGCTAGCTAGCACTTTGAATGTGACCGAGAGTTGGTTAGACGAGACATCAGCAGCCTTCTGGCTGACAGCCTAGTCAATGCCTTTGCTTTAATAAAGCTCTCTAAATTTCCCGCAAAAGAAAAAAAATGCTCCAACACCGCCACACATTGTCACCGTTTGCTGATGCAAACCAACCACAGGTTGGATGTTTACTCTTCGCCCACTAGAATTCAAATCTCAGGTTTGACATATGTGTGTTGCATTTAGACAGAATATTATTCAGTGAAAGTGGCGTTCCCGTTTATAGCGAGGCGCATGTGGTATTTCGGAAGACTCGATTCACCGACACAGTATTTCGGAAGTGCTCATATAATTATGGTGTGCGTGCGTACGTTCATATGAGTGAGTGTATGCATGTGTATGTGAGTGTGTGTTTAAAACCTGACTAGTAAAATGCCCGTACGTTGCTACGGGAGTGTGAATTTTTATTAGTTACCCGTGATGATGGGCACGTCAATTGTAAATGCACGTTGCTAAATCTGTGTGGAACATGTAATAATGAATATGAGTTGCTCATTCTACGGGCCACTTGCGTTTGGAGGCTCTACATCACAGAATTGTAAATTTAGACACGATGCACCGGTCTAAAGGCCACAAACATGATTATAAATAAAATGAGCACATCTACATTAGCTAAAACCATGTCTATCAATGATTCTAATTTAATTATCTTTGGTATTACTATTACATGTATATAATTATGTGAGACAGCCAACACCAAACTGCGATATTTTTACGACTTATAGCCTTGTTAACAAAATGATCCATCTGAGAGACCCAATTTAATAATTTGTAAAAACTGAAATAGCGGTATTATATATAGTAAAAGGTCAGTGAGTAATATATAAGATTCACGACTCTCCTTCGACCGGAAAAGCACAAAAAATTGTAGTGGACAAATTCGGTGTCTTTACTCCTGAAGCTATTCCAAATTCAGTATAAAAAATAACGCATGAGAAGAGGTGGCATGAGAAGAGGTGGCATACCGCATACGGAAACCGTTAGCCTCAGTACATACACGCAGACACGTGGACGCATGAAAAAAAACGCCTGTCACCTACCCGATGATTGCTGATGCAAACCAACCACCGGTTCGATGGTTAGTAGGTGGTTGTATTCTCAGCCCACCAAAGTTCAAACCCTAGGTTTGACACCTGTGGGTTGCAGTTAGGCGGAATATTCTTCAATGGAGAGATGATGTTCCCGTCGACAGCGAGTCGCCCTTGACGACTTCGTCAATCTCAAGACTCAGATCCGCCGTCTCAATATTTTAGAGATGCTCATAGTGATAAGGTGTGCATGTGTTCATAGGGTTGTGTGTATGCGTGTATATGTGACCGTCTGTGTTTGTACCATGTTTATAGAAAAACCCTGATGGTTGCTGATTTGAAAAAGTGAGCTCGCTCGATTCGATCGGGCACCAAACGTACTGCCATGCCTTACGAATCAAGCGATGTTCCCGGTACACGATCGAAACACTAGTGGAAACATCATCAACAATCCCGGGTCCAGAGGGCCTTTGGTCCCGGTTTTACAACCGGGATTAAAGGGTCGGGACTAGGGAGGGGGGGGGTGGCTTTTATCCCGGGTGTCCACGACCCGGGATAGATGGGCCTCCACGTGAGCGCGGCTGGGCGCGCAGGGCGGGGGAGCTTTGGTCCCGATTGATATTATTTTCTGCTAATTTATTTTTTAGGGGTTTCGATTTTTTGTTTTCCAATTAATTTATTTTTTAATTTTACTCTAATATTTCTAATTTTGTTTTTTTTAATTTCCCAAATAGCCACACACATAATCTCTAATTACATATTAGACACTTAATCTTAGGTCAAAGTACTTACCCCGGTCAAACTTCCCGTTCGGTCACCCATCATTAAATTGCTCCAGCCCAAGCACGCTTAACTTTAGAGTTCCTTCCAAATTACCTGTCAAATGAGATGTTAGAACTTACTGATATTAGTATCCTATCAACCATATTAACCCCTGGGTCATGGTGTCACACTTTTTATTGTTTAAATTTTGAAAATTTATTTGAATAAATAACAATGATTATGTAATAATAATATTTGAATAAATAAGAATAAAATTTATTTTACTTTATTTTCTCCTTTTTACATTTAATATGGAATAATTCATATCTTTAAATCCGTAAATCAAAATTTAACAAATAAAATGTCTAAATCGATTAGAAAATGAGAGGAATCCGAATATGATATCCATATCATCTTTTTCATCATGTATATGACTTTTTGCAACATATTTTTGGTACTTGCTTAATAAAAAAGTCATTGTATACATGTTTATAGATGATTGACTTTTGTGTGAAGAAGTTTTTTGAAAAGTTTGTCAAAACTCATGTTTATCATTTTTCCTATCAACTAGTACACATAAACGGACTCCATGCCAAAGGATTTCATTTTTTGAGTATTGTTTCACTTTCTTTTATTTTGATGAAAAACGGTCAAAATGCCCGTCGTGCCTATTCATCCAAAGAGGTTGCATTTCTCAAAACTATCGATGGTTCTGTGATATAACCACTACTGGTGTATCTTAAAATGATTTTTGTAAAATTTTCAGAGCAAACTATCACACACTTGTAGTTCAAAATTGAATTACTTTCGGAAAATAGGCATAAAGTCATTTAAATAGGCGAAATGAGGTAGAAACCGAGAAAATTCCTAACATTGCTGGATTATCGATAAAATATGGCCTACTTTGTGTGATAATTGGATGGGTGTCATTTTGCATCATATTTGTTGTACTTGCTTCACAAAAAATGCCATTTTGACAATTAAAAAATGAAAAATGATATTTATAAACATAATTTGAAAAAACTCATTTCTGCAACATTGTTTGTCACAACAAGACACACCTAAGTCTCAAATATGGGCACATTATCACAAACTATGGCACGAGGATGATCATATCTAGATCATTTGACTCGAAACTTATACATGTCTATAGGCGATTGACCTTTTTGTGAAGAAGTTTTTTGAAAACTTTGTCAAAACTCATGTTTATCATTTTTCCTAGCAACTAGTACACATAAAAGGACTCCATGCCAAAAGATTTCATTTTTTGAGTATTTTTTCACTTTCTTTATTTTGTTGAAAAAACGGTCAAAATGCCCGTCGTGCCTATTCATCCAAAGAGGTTGCATTTCTCAAAACTATCGATAGTTCTGTGATATAACCACTACTGGTGTATCTTGAAATGATTTTTGTAAAATTTTCAGGGCAAACTATCACACACTTGTAGTTCAAAATTGAATTACTTTCGGAAAATAGTCATAAAGTCATTTAAATAGGCGAAATGAGGTAGAAACCGATAAAATTCCTAATATTGCTGGATTATCGATAAAATATGGCCTACTTTGTGTGATAATTGGATGGGTGTCATTTTGCATCATATTTGTTGTACTTGCTTCACAAAAAATGCCATTTTTGACAATTAAAAAATGAGCTAAACTAGCAACGAAATGAGCTAAAGTTGCAACGCCGGAGGAAAGAACGATGTTGCTAACCTTGAATAGATGGGGTGCCTTCAATCCTCTCAAATGGTGCAAAAAAAATGGGGATTAATTTGAGTGGGAGAGAGGAAAATGGAGGAGAAATGGTGATGAACTCGAGCTAGCTCGGGGTGGAAGAAGATGATATAGCAGGGAGACCCTTTGATCCCGGTTTGTAACACGAACCGGGACCAAAGGTCCCCTGCCAAAGGGGCCCAGCGCTGAAAAGCATGTGCGCGCATGTGAGGACCCTTTGATCCCGGTTCGTGTCACGAACCGGGACCAAAGGTCCCCCCCGACCCGGGAGCAATGCCCACGGGCGCCCCGCCCTCCCGATCCGGCGCATTGATCCCGGGTTGTAATTTGGCCGGGATCAAAGGTGAAAACGGAAGCCCTGTTTTCTACTAGTGAAATGACCATTCCACTAAATTCGGGATTTGATTTTTCAGTTCTACCGAATTTTCTATCTCCAAGTTCTTGGATAAGGATAAGTCAGACTCTGGTGTGGGATTTGAAATGTATAGACTTTTTTGTTGAGATAATTTGCATATAATTTTTTTGAGATAATTTGAAATGTATCGATGTGACGTGCGATGGGATCGGAGCCCAGCAGGCCTGCCGCGCGGGGAAAAGCAGCTGATGATCAGCTCCGTCGCTCCGACGGATCTAGGTTTCCGTTAAGCCCTCCTCTCCCTTTCTGACCTGTCACGCTAATACACTATTCACGCTCTGTGGCCGACACGCGGGCCCCGGTCGCGGATCCCGAGGCTGACGCCAGGCGAGGATAAGCACGGACGGCGCGGATCGACTCTCGCTGAAATTACCTAGGCACCAAGAAATGCAGCACGCACCTGCAAATATCACACACATTGGATGACACGCGGGACCGGCTGGTCTATGGGACCTACGCGCAGTGGCTGTTTGGTTCGTCGTTAGGTGAGCGTACGCTAATAGCGCAACGAGACTCCAGGAATGGGTTAATAGCCACCACCACCTCTCGTCTCGCCCCGTCTCCCCCACCACTTGCCTCACCCTGCCCTTGACGCCCTTGCGCCGCCGCCGTCGCCGCCCGCCGCAAAAACCCCAGGCCGCCTGTCGTCGAGCGAGCGATCCGGGCGGCGAGAGGGGAGCGGGTTTAGTGAGAGCGCGGGCAGGGGACGGGAGATGGCATCGGAGGACGTGGTGGGCAAGAGCAGGGGCGACACGGCCGTCAACACCATCGTCAACCTGGCCGAGGAGGCCAAGCTCGCGCGCGAGGGGGTCAAGGGCCCAGGGCACCAGGTGCTCACCGTCTGCAAGTCCCTCTTCGCCGGGGCGTCGCCGGAGGACTGTGAGTCACCCTCCCGCCCCATCCCCTCTAACTCCCCATCCCCGCTCTCCTCCTACTCGATAGGCTCTGCTCTGCGGTGTCTCGCTCAGATTCGATCCAGTTCCATTTTTTAGATTTATTCGTCTCGTGTCTCGTGATATGCGCGTAATTCGCCTTCCAGTAGTCTATCGATGGGTGCAGTTAGGCGATGGCGATATGCGCTGGGATTCTCGACGCTTGCTTAAACCCTTGCAGCGCGCCCCACTCAGATCTCGTTACCTAGAATCGTTCGGCACTTGGTTCGTCGCCATGGAAGTTCGCATCGATCTGATGGATTAATCTGCTCTGTGATCTGAATTGTTCCCCTGAGAATACATGCGTGATCGCGTCTTGATCTAAAACATTTTTAACTAATCTGCTCTAAAACATTTTTGACTAATCTGCTCTAAAACATTTTTAACATCAATAGATTCTGCTCTAAAACATTTTTAACTAATCTAAATTGTTTTGCTCGCGTCACTTAAACCCTAGTAGTAGCTAGACTGAGTCTGAGGCAAAAACGTTAAATGGGTCTGTATTAGCGTTTTCTGATCCTGTCACTGTAATTCCAATCTGAAATTTGTTTGTTGCTGTTTTTATTGTTATTGAATTTGCCATGTCTAGTATTCTGCACAACAGCACAAGTAGTTAGTTTAATTGGACGTTCTTTCGAGCTGGACATTTTAATATCCAAGTTTTGCTTGGCCAGTAGAACCTGAAATAAATTGAATCACCAGACTTTATGCATCCGGATCTTAATTTGAGGTATTATTTATTGGTGCGTGCTTAAGTAATGTCGTTCTTTATGATGTCATAGAATACCATTATCTAAAGGCTAAAGCTGAACCATTAAGTATCTTTCTGGGTTACTTGATGTTGAAGTACTATAATATTTGCTTAGCACAAGGCTACGGCTAGTTGATCTTGTCTTCCTTGCTTGGGACTTCTAGTTATCAAATGTTGTTATAGTTAGCTGAAGTCAAATCATGTTATTACTATATATCTCACATGTCGATTCATCAGACTTTAAGAATCTACATTTATTCTTGTTGATTCCAGTTTCCACCTATCATCTGTGATCTGGTTAATTACTGCCTTACTGGTGCATTCTTTATTTGATGTGTTAATCACTGTTCATTCTTAAGCATTATGATTCTCGTGATGTCATGAAATTTTATTAGTAAATGCTAAAGCGAGCCTCCGATTGCATAACTGTGGTTACTTGATGTTATGGTATAGTAATTTAGTTGGTAGAAGACCAGGGAGGGTTGATCTTATCTTCCTTGGGTAGTAGTACTCTAGCTGCCAAATGCTGTCATAGTTTCCTGAAGTCAAAGCTGGAATTATAATTATTCTCTTGCATTACTGGCCACTTGAGAACATTACGTATATGATACAGTGATACACACCCAAAAGGTTACGAATTAAGATTATTTGAGTACTTTCTGTTATGCATAATTTGTTGCTCTAAACAAGAATATTTACCTTTTACAAGTGTCATTGATATGGTAGATATGCATTCTTATTGTTGACTTTATTGTTTCACACAGATCAAGGACTGCTGTTGCTCCGCTTGAGCGATTGAAGATCCTGCTTCAGGTGAACTTCTTATGTTTTGATTTTCCTTTTTATCTTATGGCATGTTATTGTCATGCTAACTGAGTTGTGGATTGATGGATTTGTCATTGGTTGTTCTGTTTAGTATGGCATCAAGATTGCAGGGTAAATAAACCATAATATTAAATTTAGCGTGGCACCAAGCGTTGTTTATCTTCTAGCTAGTCATTAACAGTTGTTGCAATTCTAGGACTATGTCCAATTTTATGAGGCCAATTAAAGACGAACCTCTTTCAGTGACTTTCAGTACGTACTACGTAGTAACCGTAAAAAACTAGGGTTAAGTGCATTTTTGGTCCCTTAAGTGTTGCAACAGTCTAAGTTGGGTGCCTTAACTCTATTTTGGTCTAATTCTGGTCCTCAAACAATTAATTTATGAGAGTGATCACATAACCCATAGGTGAGATAGAATTTCAATGCGAGGATGATTGAGATTATACCGTTGAACACACAAGTTAATTGCGTAATAGATCCCCGGGTTGGATGAGCCTAGTATTTGAGGACCACGTTTAGACCAAAATAGAGTTAAGGCACCAAAGTTAGACTTTTACAACATTTGAGGGACCAAAAGTGCACTTAACCCAAAAAACTAATGCTAAAAGTTGCCATGTTGCACTTCTTACTGAACCCCAATACGTCTGTTACCAAAATTGTCCATGCGTATACTTTGTATGAAAGGGCAAGGTTTGATTAAATTAGTTCTGTTGGGTCTCTGGAAAAAAACTTACATATATGTTACCTTGCTTGATGCAGGTTCAAAATCCTCACAGTATCAAGTACAATGGTACAGTTCAAGGGCTGAAGTATATATGGAGAACTGAAGGCCTCCGTGGACTTTTTAAGGGCAATGGAACGAACTGTGCTAGGATTGTCCCAAATTCTGCTGTAAAGTTTTTCAGCTATGAGCAAGCATCAAGGTGTGTTCTTGACTTCTTGTTTGCAATTACTCTTGCCATACATAGCTGCCTTTTGTGCTACCACCTAGTTATTTGCACTTTGCAGAATTTTTATCTGTTGCATGATGAGTTGTTTTTACCTGAAATTGGTTAGAAGCATTTGACATGCTCTCCTTTCATGTAACAATATTTAATGTGTTATTCCTTTTATGTATCCTTTTTGCAGGGGTGTTTTGTATCTTTACCGACAACAGACTGGGGATGGTATGTCTTGTTCCCTTTCCCTTATTCCTACCACGCAGATTACTTCTCTTGAATTCTGCATCTTCATTTTTTAGTACTGGATAAGTGACATGCCACTATACCAAACATTATCTAGTGCCTGTCATGTCTACAATGACAGCTATACCTGCTTTTCCACTTTTGTGGGAATCATTAGAAGAGGCATTAAATTTGTGAACTCACCTTCGCCACTTCATAGCGTGGATAGCCTGTTCATCAACCAACAGAAGCCACGACACGGTTTCAGTTATTATTTTTCTAGATAATCTTACAAGAACTTGATTTCAACTAAATCTAACCACTGCATTATTTTGTTGTGAAATCTTTTATGAATTTGAGATGCTGGAAATGTGTTAATAGTTTATCCCAGTAGTTTTTCCCCATAGGCATAGTATTCATTCTTAACCTACAAGACCTACATCGCAGCCATGTGTAGCTTTGATGCCAACTTCTATCATTGCTTCAGGCCTAAACATTGTTCCCAAATTGAAGACAAAAATGACCTTTTTTAAATAAAAAAATATACTTTGATACTCGTTAATTATGGAACAAAAATAATGCCCCATTTCTCACACCCTTGTTTTCGTTGCTACATACGGTCCAAGAGCTTGGTTGTTCAATATCAGACCGAACTTCCTCTGCTTGGCAATAACTTAAGAATTCATGGTTGACCGCCTCGTGCTACATTTTTTTAGGAATTCTTGTCATACATGTGGATGTAGAGTAATGGAAATCTTTGGATTCAACACTTCCGTCACATGTTAATTATGTTGAACAGAGAATGCTCAGCTTACTCCAATCTTGCGCCTTGGAGCTGGAGCCTGTGCTGGTATCATAGCCATGTCTGCTACTTATCCCATGGATATGGTTAGGGGTAGGATAACTGTTCAGGTACTGCTTAGTTTTCATTGATTTCTGTCATCATGATACTCTAAACACCAATAGTTGAATATAGGTTATTACATGGTTATATTTAATTCCATATGCTATCTTAATGGAGAATAACATAACATCTGCAGACAGACAAGTCTCCTTACCAGTACCGTGGTATGTTTCATGCATTGGGCACAGTCTACCGTGAAGAAGGCTTCCGTGCTTTATACAGAGGGTGGCTTCCATCAGTTATTGGAGTTGTAGGTTCCTCTTGACTAATAGCAGTAATCATTGTGTGCTTTGCCTTGTTGGTGGGTGCTTACCACTTTATACTTTGTTTTATTCTTCTTACAGGTCCCTTATGTTGGCCTTAACTTTGCTGTATACGAGTCTCTGAAGGACAAGATCCTCCGGACAAATGCATTTGGACTTGCAGACAACAATGAGTTGCATGTAGTCACAAGGCTTGGATGTGGAGCTGTGGCGGGAACCATAGGGCAGACCGTGGCATACCCTCTTGATGTTGTCAGGAGAAGAATGCAGATGGTGGGTTGGAACCATGCTTCTTCTATTGTGGCTGGAGAAGGCAAAGAGGCGCTCCAGTACAGTGGTATGATTGATGCATTCAGGAAAACTGTCCGCCACGAAGGTTTTGGTGCTTTGTACAAGGGTCTTGTGCCCAACTCAGTGAAGGTAATGTTACTAATGAAAAATGAAGAGGCCTGTGAGCTTAGTGGATATCTGAGTACCATCTGTTTCTGATTTGCTGCCCCCTGCTTTGTCTCTTCAGGTGGTGCCATCCATCGCCATCGCTTTTGTCACGTACGAGGCTGTGAAGGACCTTCTAGGAGTAGAGATGAGGATAGACTGAAGAAGCGGACTTTAGCTGTCCGTCCTGGTCGTCATCAACTTCTATTTTTGTAGGTGTTGAGAGTTCCTTTTTTTTTTGTTAGGCAGGGCGAGTAGAAGGACAATAGGACCCGAGGCTCCATTCAGCATAAGGCCCTCTCAGCCGCCCTTGTCGATATATCCTACTACTGGTTCCAGATCCTAATTGTTGCCGCACTCTCGGGGAAAATAATAAGTTGGCTGTAAAGCATTAAGCATTTGCCTAACTCATAAAAGTCTTATTCAGTGAGGAAACGATGTATTGAGATTGAAACATAAGCTTGCATGCTGTGTGCTGCTAATAGTTGATTTTCATGGTACCTTTTCTTCTCTTTTGTCACTCTGTGAAAAGGCATGTCTTGTTTGTTGGTTGTTGATGCTGTTATTCTGATATGTTACTAGGGAAGCTCGTAGACATCAGTGCTATCTCAACATGTTCTTTGCCTGTTTTATTTGTTTTTGAATGAAGGCACTGATGATCCAATTGGTTACAGTACTGGACAATAGTTGCTGTACATCTGAAATTCATATACTCCCTCCGATCCATATTAGTGGGCATAGATTTGTCTAAATTAATATGTATCTAGTTAAGTATTTAGACTAGATACATGTGTATCTAGACAAAGTTGTGCCCACTAATATGGATCGGAGGTAGTACTTGATTTCATCTGAATCTGGTTGGCTCTATCTAGATTTAATGTTATTCGAAGTACAATCTTGAAAATTTGCATGTCTAGGCTATTTCGGAGTCTGAAGCGTGACCACCGGTGACACGCCGGCGGGATTGTGGAATCACGGTGGCTTGCAGCTGCCCGTCGGACATTATCCTCGGAGTACGTCGGATGACCTGCAACTGCGGCGGGGCTGCCGGATCACGCCCATCGATCTCGACTTCAGCGGTGGCCCTGCATGTAGACGGACGCGTTATCAGCATCGGTGACGGCGAGGTCCAAGGGCGACGTACGTAGCTATACAATCTCACTTGCCTGCTTTGGCGGCGGCGACCCTGCTGGCCGACCTGCGTGGCGACGACAAGGACGGCGCCATCCTGCCGCTGCCGCCGCTCCTAGCCGACAGCGACCGCGACCACGTCGTCGGCAGCAAGGCCGCCTCGGCGATGTCCGGCAGCGTCACGCCGCTGTGGACGCTCTCGTCCCCGCACAGCGAGTTCCCGTCGCTGCCGGAGTCGGAGATGTGCAGGATCGCCGGCGCCACCTTGCCCTTCTCCTTCTCCATGACCCTGTACGCGTACATCTCGAACGGCACGTCTGACACGCGCGGCGCCGCCGCGCTGCCCTGCTGCCACGCTGGGAGCGTCCTCAGCAGCATCGCCTCGATGTCGAGGTAGTCCACGGCCGGCACCGTTGCCGGTGCATCGGGCTGCTCCGCGTTCAAGACGAGGAACCGCTTGACGTAGCGGAGGACACGGCAGATGGAGGTGAACGTTGGGCGCTGCGCCGGGTCGGCGTGCCAGCAGCGCCTGGTGAGGCCGGTGAGGTACTTGGGCGACTGGAACGGGAAGAGCGGCCTCTCGCCGGCGCGGATGTTCTTGCTCGTGTTGTCCCCCTGCAGGTGGTTGTCCTCGAACGGGATCTTGCCGGTGAGCAGCTCGAAGGAGATCATGCCGAAGCTGTATACGTCTGCCTTCTCGGTGCGCCTCGCTGCCTCTGCCTCGTCGCTCTCCAGCACCTCCGGCGCGTACCAGATGCACGGGTTGACATTGCCGTTACCACTGGCATTGCCGTTTGCGTTCGTTACGGCGGCACCGTGGGATGCCTTCCGGCCGGGGCTGGTCGCTGCAGCGGCGGAGTGGCCGCCGAACCCCGCGACCTTGACGACCACGTACCCATCGGCGGCGCTGTGCCGCTGCTTGACGAGCACGTTGGACGGGTTGAGGTCACCGTGGTATATATTCTTCGAGTGGAGGTGCTCCATTCCGCGCGCGATCTGCAGCATCGTGTCGACGACAACGACGAGCTGGAGCGGCGCGCGCGGCGTCCGTTTGCCGCCGCCTGTCACCTCCTTGACGTAGCACCCGAGGTCCTTGCTCATGAGCTGGTCCATGACGAGGAACGCCTCCCGCTTCTCCTCGTCGTGGAAGCAGTACCGGCAGTGCGCCACGTTCGGGTGTGCCACGGAGGTGAGCAGCGCGATCTCCGCGATGATGGCTTCGTCGTCGGCGTCCACCCCAAGGTAATGCTTCACGGCGATCGCCTCCCCCATCCACTGCGCCTCCTTGAGGTTGCCCCCGAGGCGCCGCCGCACGTGGAAGTCGCCGCCGGCGAGGAGCGCAGACGCCGGGTGCAGCTTCCCGCGCGGCGCAGCCAGGAGGTCGGCGAGCCGGTGCTCGTGCCGCGACAACGGCTTGGAAGAGCCTTGTTTCATTTCGTCGAGGAGTTGGGCGAGGAGCCATCTGTCCTCCTTCCACGCCGTGTCCATCCGGGCGGCGAGTTCCTGCGTGGCCAGGTACGCCATGCCTACCTTGCTTCGCCGAAACAGGGCCGGATCAAGGAGATCTCGTTCGTAGTCCCGGCGAAAAGCACCCGCTGCCGGGCGAGCTCGTCGTGGTCGGACGACTCGGCGACAACCTCGACGGCCTCGAGCACGACGGCGACGCACCAGAGGAGGCTGTGCATGTGCAGCTCGACGCACTCGGCGCCGTGCGTGGTCACGGCCGCGCGCGCCCACCAGCTACCACCGGCGTGCGTGTCGCCGAGGCAGTGGCGGATGTAGTTCTCAGCGTCGCGGACGGCGCGGTGGAGCTCGCGGAGCGGGGACTCGAGGGGCCGCCACCTTCCGGCGAGGCGGTCATCGAAGCGGAGGCGGGCGCGCACCTCGGCGGTCACGGCGTCGAAGGCGAGCGCGCATGCATCGGCGAGGAGGCGGCATTGGCGCGGGTTGACGCGGAGTTCGTGCTGGAAGGCCATGAGGGCGGCGACGCCGCCGAGGGCCTCGCCCACCTGACGGAGCTGCTCCATGGAGATAATGGATCCTTAATTTGGGATGGTCTCGTTCTCTCCGCTCATATGCAAATCGCAGTGAGAAAAGAATAGCCGGTGGATGGATATCTGCATGCATCCTTGCTCAGAAAACACAGAAACGGCAATTTCTGCCACACCATTCCCTTGATTTTCTGAACTTCCTACCTACTTTATCAAGCTAAATATTCAGGATTACAACTTGAAACCATGTTGAAGAATAAACCACGTTGAGTGCCTCCTTTGCCACAGATGAGCCGCAAGATTTGACCAACGGTTTAGATCACCTAAGAATCCATTCTCCACAATGGCTTCAAAGCTCGTACGTGAACTGCGACCGCCGCCGGCAGGAACCTCGTAGCAGCATATGCATCCCCAGTTCCCCACACCCGCCGCCATGGCTTCGGTAAAGCTGCGCGCCGGTGTCGCTCTCTCTCCGTAAGACACGACCGTAAAAGGAGAATACGCCCGTCACGGCGTCACCGATGCAGCAACACCGTCGTCGCTTTCAGCTCCGGTATGGTGTGTTATCGAAGCAATTTATTGACGTACTGACCAGTTTAGTTTGAGTTTCTACATGAAACTAATCATGTTTAGCTTTCAGGAGCTCGCGGGGATGGGCGACGTGGAGGCCAAGACTGGGAGGTTGAAGTTCTTTGTTGCTGGAGATATGAGGGTGGCGCAAAAGGAGTTTTGTTGGTTTTGAGTCAAGGGTGGAAACATTCAGAAAGCTCGCGTGGACGGGCGATATGGAGATCAAAAGACTGGAGGGAGGAGGTTCAACTGCTGCTGGAGCCTAGCTTGTAGTGTTGGTTGTTCGTCCTCTCTACTGCCTTTGGTTTCCTGTACCGCCTGTTGTAGGATCTGTTTTGTTTCCTGGTGATACTCTTTCTTACTGCTTGATGGAGAGGGGTTGTGCTACTTTTGGTGGTGGCCGTGTTGTGGCGGACAAAATGTAAAATGGTTTCTTTATATGAAATCGGGAGGGCCTTTGTTTCAAAAAAAAAAAATGTTTCTACCCTTGCAAGTATCATATCACGCTAAATGTGACAGTGTAGGTTTGTAGTCCGGATCTGCATTGAAGGTGAATTGACGAGTCGCATATCTCCAACGAGTCAAGTTCAGAGTGATCATACAAATCTTTACTATTAAATGGGAGTTCGTACGTTGGTACGTACTCCCATTTTCTGCCGGGCAATGCCTTCGATCGAACGATTCAGCACTTCTGTCGCTTGCATGGGCCGGCCCATTACGGGCGATTCTTTCCTAATATTCTTTTCTGCTGATTCCTTTCCCATCTCGACGTTTAATAACCGCTAATTACTTTCCCGTAATAATCCACGCAATCAACAATCGATCATTCCTTTCCCATAATAATCCACGCAATCAAACTATTTCCTTCCCCGCATACTGGCCCGCACAAACAGAGAAAGAAATTTTGAATACTGCAAGCTGCCGCCAGGGCTCGCGGCACAGACCAACCTCTCACCGTCACCGTCGGCCGTGCTGGTGCTCTGCACGACCTCGGGTGTCCACCCAGACCGTGTAAACGAAGCCGGTTGTCGCGCAGGCTCGAGGACACACGTTGCCAGCTGCGTCCTGCTTCGAGCCCAGGCAGCGAATTGTTCCCTCGGCCGTGATGGTGCCATGCGCTAGCTCCGGTGTCCGCCAAGTCCAACGTCCCGGTTGTCGCGCCGGCTCGACGACACAGGCTGCCATCAGGTGCTGTAACGGTGAGTAACATCCAAATTCAGTCAACAGCATAGAAACAACATATATGCATGCAAAAGTTACAATTGTTTTTCATTAATGGTCACATTTATCCCCAATTTTACCGGCAATTATAGAAGAAGGTAAGAAGGAAAGTCATTCTATAACAGATCCTCATGTTTTATAACAGACATGATATGACATCATCAAGGCCTACTGTTCGACGGTCTCCATTCCAAGACATATCGAACGACATCAATTCAGGTATCTATTACCTTCTTACCTTCTTCTATCGTCTTCTGTCTTATAGAGTCTACTACTAAATGTTGGTACCCGCACGCAGATAAAAAAGAACTGAAAAGACAAAGGGAAAGGGAGAGATATGCAAGGAAAAAAATTTGCTGCATATCATCTCAATGGCAAGCAGGGTACATCCAACACAACGGTTGCCATATCACCTGGTAGGTCCATTGTTGAAACCAGCCCATATGATGCAGTAATTATAAGCTAGATGTTGCACCCAAAAAATGAGGATGAATTTTGATGCCAGGAATTTACACTCCAGAAAATGTCACCTTGCAGTCGGCTATCACACAAATGCAATGCACCCCAACAACTACAGAAGGTGAAGTTGACTATCCGAAAGAGCATCTTCATTTGTCTATTACTACTTACTGTAATTCAAAATGGTAATGTAGGCATGCCACATATTGTGACGCCGTCGACTACATGTCATACACCAGACCCATTTTCGTTCAAACAGGAGTGCCTATTCTGACAAGGAAAACTTTGTTCCTGATGATTATTGTAGTATTGGGTCTATGCAGGGATGTGGTTACCAAACACCTGTTCAAGCCGGTAATTTTTATGTAATGATAGACACTTGCAAGATACAATAAATTATATGTGTGTAAACATAGAAATGTGAAAAAAATCACAAATCAAATTAAATTATTTTCATCTGTCAAAACTCATCAGATTCTGTACATATCTATCATGAAAGTTATTTCATTGCATTCTTCAGAGTACATTGTCTGTTTTGAAACAGAAGTGACCAATGTACAAAGAACAAGCACGAGAAGCTTGCACACCAAAAATTGTAAAAGGCACCTGAGGTACCACCATTTTAGCAACATGATGTAAAATATGGTTATAATGGAATAGCACATGGTAGTGGCACTACTTAAGCAGAACGTAAGCATACTAAGTGTACCTCATCAGGACCAGCAGTGAAGAAGTTAATAAGATGAATAGCTGCAAAACCGGTCTTGATGATTTTGGGGATCAAACTGTTCACAGTAGTCGACAAAGCTTTAGAACCAATTAAGTGGAGGGAAAAGGTTAAACAAGATGCAACGAGAAGTTGCAACGAATGTTAACTTGCCTTGTTGTCTGGTTTTCAGCACAATATTTAGCAGCTTCATCCGCTGGCATATCCACTATTTTCTGTTGGAAAGCACAACTGAAAAGAATAATAGTTTCACCACCATGTTCTTGCACCCTGAATAGAAAATAGTTGATCTATTAGATAAATATTGGTTTACTCTGTTCATAAATAAGATGACTGGTCTATTCAACAGCAAGATTCAACAACAAGGTGGATCAAATAGCATATACAACAAGGTCTATCACAATAGAAGCACAAACAATATAGCAATTAGACTATACATGAACAAAGCTTCAACGGATATGGAGTTCCTCTATTGTTCCTCTATTGTTTTACTATAGCAATTAGATATGGAGTAGAAATAATACCAAGCATGTATCTTTGGTAAAAACTTTTCTTTTTTCTCACGTAGTCCTTCTCACTCATGTTCACATGCACAAAGTAACATATTTGAGTACACAACACAGCTCCATTAACAGAAGGATTAACCAAGTCAAATGAGCTGGCTATGAAGTTAGCAGAGGGGGTCACTTCCATTTGGCATGATTACTCGAGTTGAATGTGGGATGGACCAAAACATCAGTGACATGTTTTCTCTTGCTGCGAGTACAAATGTAACCTCAAACTCTATTAGCAATTTTTTGTAACTTGTTGGTTCTTTAACAACACAAGAAGGCTCAACCTTAACAAATAGGTTCACCTAGAGTCTTCCATGGCATTCGGGGGAACAAAGCTGGCATACGAAACCGCCTTAGTTCATTGGCATCGCCACACCAGATTAATAATACTATTAAAACTATCCTAGATAGCAGGAGCCAGATCAAGTAAAGAAGGCGACATGAGATATTCTATGATTCGACACCTACCAACTACGAAACTATATTCCTAATCATCATGTATAAATATAAATATAGATTACCTATTGTGTGTTTCCTCTCTCACCAATCCTCACCAGCGCGTCAATCCGGCACCACGACGAATTGGCGACAAGGTTGGATCCTTCACCAATGTCTCTCCCACCATCGATCCCGTCCATCAATACTGCTCCGGGATCGGCGTCTGCCGCTGCGTCGTAGCGCGGCATAGGGGTGGCTGCATCAGAAGGCGGCGTCCTGTATCGATGTGCGCCATCGCCGGCTTCGCGCAGGGTTGGGGAGGTCTGGCTCGATATGCGCCATCGCGTGAAGGATAGCTGGCCGGAGGGCGCTGCACCGGAGGGCCGGAGGAAAAGGGAGGGAGAGGCGCCATGGGTCGAGGGCGCGGCGCCGGAGGTCGGGTCGTCGGAGCGAGGCGGCGATTTACAGAAGGGGTCTGTCGGTGGGGGGCGTGGGGAGCAGGTGGCGGGGATATGGGGGACACATGCCATGGGAGAGCAGCCGGCCGTGAGGAGCTGACCGAATTCCACGGCCGAGCGCCGCCGGTCCGGGCAGGAGGAGGAAGATCTCCTCCAGGTTCTCGTCCGCGAGGGCCGGGATCGAGAGCTGTGTCCCGCATTCGTCGGCTGGCGGCGCCGGCGAGGCCATGGCGGGCGGCCGGTCGAGCGCCGACGGGGGTGGAGAGGAGGATGGGGAGCAGTGGTTGGGGCTTGGTGATGATGCTGATCTCCGCTGTGAGCGGCCCGTGGAAGAAGATGGGAGCTGGAGTGACGAATTGGGGATGGGGGCTACCGAGGTCAACGGAAAGCGAGAGAGTGAGAGTGATGCTTGTCTTCTTTTTTTACGTACTCCCTCCGATCCATATTAGTAGGCACAACTTTGTCTAGATACACATGTATCTAGTCTAAATACTTAACTAGATACATATGAATTTAGACAAAGCTATGCCCACTAATATGAATCGGAGGGAGTACCTTTTTTTCACCTGGGTATAGACTAGATCATCGACTTGTCCATGCAAACAAAATCATTCGCTCGGAGCTGCACATGCCCAGATAGACAGATACAGTATTAGCTAATTTAGACACCCTCACAAAAAAGCTAATTTAGACATATTTTGTCTCTTTTTAACTTTTTCGTGCTTACAATTATTAACTTTTACTATAATTTAGTGGATATACTCCTCCGTTTTTAATATAAGACGTTTTACATTTTTACCACATTCATTTGTACCTACATGTATGTAGACACATCTTAGTTTGTATGTTCAATCTTTTCAATCTGCATGTAGACTACATCTACACTAGCTAGAACGTCTTAAATTGATGAACATAGGGAGTATGTTTTTTAATTATATGCTTTTATGGAGACAAAAGGCACCGACACAATGGCGCGGGATGGAACAAAAACTTGTCGAGTTCTACACAATCTAAAGAGGTGCAATGGAGAGTTATACATTTGTGTTCTTTATATACAAATTCTATATTGCCATATTTTATTTTTAATTTTTATGTTTCTCCGCTTTTGTATATTGTGGCCGTGACAGAAATATATATTGTCAACGCTCCAAAAGAATCTACCGGCGGAGACTCCAAGTCAATGATGGTAGAAGGGACCGAAAAGTCAACAAGTTCTACACAATCAAAAGTTGTGAGAATTGTATTTTTATTTTAGTATAATATGTAGATGTTCTATATATCGATATTTATGCATGGTGTGTTTTTACATTTTTTTTTACACATGAATTATTCAAGCTAATGACAAACTACTATTTGCGTAGGATGGTTTTAAGTTGAGAAAGAAATTTTTGTTACACTTGCTCAAATACTAAGAAAATGAAGCGCAAGACAACACTTGACATTGTACGACAATATCTAGATAGCATCAATGAGAATGAGTACATATTAGTGGGGTGCTAATTCATGTTCGATCGATGTGAAATTAAACTTTCTGTCAATATACACTTCAATTGAATTGGAATCTTATTGTCTTTTTAATATCCAGTGGATGTTTTATTCTTACACATGAATTTTTGCATATATTATGTTGACAAAACATTATAAAAAACTAGATCCGTAGCAACGCACGGGCATTCAACTAGTCAAGATTAGAAGGAGAGTTCTACTGTTTGTGTGGTAAGAAATATCACGGATCTGACTCAAGTATGTACTTTTGAGACACTGTCAGACTTGATTCTGGTCCGAGTTAGTTTCAAGTTGCTGCCTTTATCATGTATGTATAGACATGGAAGGCTATAACTTTGATGTACTGGAATCGTGAGTTGAGAGTTCAGAAAAAAAAAACAGATAACTTATAGCGTGCACGGCATGTGTCCTTGCTACAAGTTTATTGTGCAAACATTTTGAGTGTGATTAATCCTAGGGCGAAACCTAAGAATAAACGTATATGTAAAATGATCTGCACCACAATAATCTTATGAGCATGTCCACTTTTCTTTAAGACAGATGCCGATTCAACTTTACAAAGCAGGGAACCATCCAAATTCTCATAACCAGTAGCACAAGACCAAAAATCATACTAGTAACTAGTGCTAACTATCTTCAACGTTTCTAGACTTCTAATACTCGGAATACTATATTGGAGAGCTGGTTCGATTATTCGGTTGCTGGCACTGTGTCGGAGAGGATATTGGCTTCAATGTTCTCTTCATCTTTCTTCTTGTCTTTTCCGAGGAAACTGTAAGCTAAGAATCCCAGACAATAGTATGCATATTGGAAATCATGGAAGGTTCTATATCCTCGATACATGCGCCTGCAGGAGACATAAGAAAAACTATCAAGGCACTGGAAACAAAATTGAGCATATGTATGCATCTGTTTAAGATTATAACAGGTAGAGTCATGAGGTTTAGGCTCCATTTGTGCAGCAAGATGAGTGGTTAGGCGGAAATTTTGGATGTCTTTCCAAGACAATTTTTTGAACGCTCCCTGTACTTCTCATCTCCACGCACAAATCGAAGAGCTCTTGTTTCTTGTGCTCGAATTCCATTCTCAGCTCATCTTGAGGACCCGCAACAGTTTGTGGCTGGCCACACAACACAAATTTGTATTAGGACGTGGATAATTCTAGGTCAACCGACAATTACAAAATTGCATATGCAATTTATGTGCAACTGGGAAAAATCAATTGCAATTGCAACACCATATGCATTTTCAAGGTGTGAGCATCACGAAGAGCCAACTCAAATCCCGGCTAACCGAGAACTAGCAAAATGTATTCTATTAAGATGATTTCCTTCAGGAATAGACTATCTACCTATGTGATACTATGAAAAAAAACCTATGAAAGTTCCAAGTAGGCGGCTGCTGAAAGAAAATATCCTACTCCCTCCGTCCACAAAAGGATGTCTCAACCTAGCCCAAATTTGTATTTATCTACACACGAAATCATGTCTAGATACATACAAATTTAGTATAGGTTGAGACATCTTTTTGTGGACGGAGGGAGTACTACATATTAACGTATTGCTATATGCGAAGGAGATGAATCTACCCTCAGATAAATTAATGGCGTTATATCTTGGAATGTGCAAAAAGGATGCATTACTTCTCCCGGGAGTTGCAATCTGCATACACTTACAAGAAGATGAAGAAAGAAAATTCCTAAAACTGTATTGCGCAACGAGTTGGAGAGGGATTGAAGACGGTGGTGGGAGAGCGGTGCGTACCTGGCCGCTAACGGTGGAGTCAGACATGGGCTGGCGGCCAGGAGACGAGCCGTGGAGAAAGAACCGCCGCCGCTCCTGTGCCGCGACCGGTGAACTCCCCTGCAGCGAGCGGTCGCATAACCACCTCGCCGCGTGCCGGAGCGCCGCCATGGATGATCTCGCGGACTCTTGGGTTGTTTCTCGGTTCGGGATTTGCTTTGCGTTTGCCTTGTGAACGTGTCCATCGATTCGATTACTGGGGCCCGTCCGTCTCCGTTGAGATCGGACCGGGACCGGCACACCGACTCGGTTACCGTCAAAAAAAAAAAGAAGAGACGGACACGTATCGAGAACAGTCATGATCGAGAACGTACTGGCAAACTGAATTTTTGAACAAGTGAGATCTGCCAGTTAAAACCAAGTGAAGCACAAAATGCTTTAAAATCGTAAACCAAGTGATCTCGCAAACTTAACAGTCTTAATGCATGGTTGCGTGGTGCCATGTTGGTCTTGGGATTCATGATCTTGAGGTTAAGAATAGAGCTCTTCTTGGTAAATGGCTGTTTAAACTTCTGACCGAAGACGGGGTATGGCAAACTCTTCTTAGGAGGACATATATTGGCTCAAGTGCATTATCACAGGTTTCTTGCAAACCAGGTGATTCCCATTTCTGGGCTGGCCTAATGGCGACGAAGAAGTTCTTCTTCCCATATGGCTCTTTCTTCATTAAGAATGGTTCGGAGATAAGGTTCTGGAGGATAGGTGGCTAGGTTCTACCTCGCTCCGGGAACAATATCCAGCTTTATACAATATAGTCCTTGGGCGTCACTGATACGTCTCCAACGTATCTATAATTTCTGATGTTTCATGCTTGTTTTATGTATCATTGTCACATGTTTTATATGCATTATATATCATTATTATACATTTTCTGGGACTAACCTATTAACAAGATGCCACAGTGCCAGTTCCTGTTTTCTGCTGTTTTTGGTTCCAGAAAAGCTGTTCGGGCAATATTCTCGGAATTCGACGAAACAAAAGCCAAACCTCCTATTTTTCCGAGGGACACACGGAGCCAGAAGGGCAAGCCAGGGGGAGGCCCACGGCCTCCAAACCACATGCTCGCGCGGGGCCCACAGGCGCGCCGGGAGGTGAGGAGGGGCCCAGGACTCCACCGACGTTGCCCCTTCGCCTATTTAGTCACCCCGACGCGAAAACCCTAATATATATCTAATACTCCAGAAAGACTTCCGCAGCGCCGTCGCCATCGCGAGACCTCGTTTCGGGGGTCAGAAGTTCCTGTTCTGGCACCCTGCCGGGACGGGGATTGACCCCCGGAGCCATCTCCATCGACTCCACCGCCTCCACTTCGACTCCATGATGGTTTGTGAGTAGTTCCCCCATGGACTACGGGTTCTTGGCTGTAGCTAGTTGGTACTCTCTCTCCCATGTACTTCAATACAATGATCTCATGAGCTGCCTTACATGATTGAGATCCATATGATGTAATTGGTGTTGTGTTTGTTGGGATCCGATGAATTGTTACATTATGATCAGATTGTTCATCATATTATCATACTATTGTTTATTTAAGATCTTGCATGCTCTCCGGTACTTGTGGTTACCCTGATCAAGTAGTTGCTTGTATCTCCAAGAGGGAGTATTTATGCTAGATAGTTGGGTTCAGCCTCTATTTAACCTGGGATAGTGACAGCAAGTTCTAAGGTTGTAGATGTGTTGTTGCCACTAGGGGTAAAACAGCAATGCTTTGTCTAAGGATGAATGTGTTGTTTACATTATGCACAATACTTAATGCAATAATCTGTTGTTTGCAACTTAATACTGGAAGGGGTGCGGATGCTAACCGGAAGGTGGATTATTTAGGCACAGATGCATGCTGGATAGCGGTCTGTGTACCTTGTCGTAATGCCCAATTAAATACTACAGTAAACTTATCTTATCATAAGCATGCATTGTCATGCCCTTACAATTATCAATTGCCCAACTGTAATTTGTTCACCCAACACCTGTTATTTGTTTGGAGAGTTACCACTAGTGTAGATAGCTGGGAACCCCGGTCCATTTGTCATCATCATTGCTCTCCGGTCCTATATGTCATTAGAAGTAGTATCAACTATTTTCTGGTGCCATTGCCTCCGTGTTACTGCTGCTGTGTTACTGTTACTATTGCTCTCATATTACTGCTGCTTTCACATCACCCCTGTTACTAGTGCTTTTCCAGGTGCAGCTGAATTGACAACTCAGTTGTTAAGGCTTATAAGTATTCTTTGTCTCCCCTTGTGTCGAATCAATAAATTTGGGTTTTACTTCCCTCGAAGACTGTTGCGATCCCCTATACTTGTGGGTTATCAAGACTATTTTCTGGCGCCGTTGCCGGGGAGCATAGCTCTACTCATAAGTTCACCTGGGGAGTACACTCTACCTCTCTCTCTGTTTTTATTTTATTTTGTCTTGTCTAGTTTACTTTTGTCTAGTTTATTTGTGCTTAGTTTATTTTTTTTAGTTTGTTTTGTTTAGTTTACTTTTGTTAGTTTATTTTTGTTTTGTTTTTTTTTCTTATAAATTCGAAAATCCATAAAAATTTGAAAAACCGAAAAATTAAAAACTGTTGTTATGGAAGAACCCACAACCTATACGGAGCTTATAGAATTATATATGAAGTATAGAGAATCAAAAAAGGGTGAAGTCATGAGTGCTGTGTTAGAAAAGTTGAATACAATTGCTAATATCTTGCTTAAACGCCATGATATAAACTGTTGCTCTAAACAGGATACTAAACATCTTAAATTCCAATGTGCTTTAGTGAAGAAGTTTTAATTGTGAACTATCATTGGAATAACTATATTCATCTTGGGTTCGAAGAAGTAGAACAATTTGTTTTATTTATGGGAGCCTCTGAGATAGAATCTTTCATGGCTAAAAATTATGAAACTTGTATTGCTTGTAAGGACCTTAAAGATTATGTCTCTTCTATCCTTGATTATTGCATAGAACATTACAGCAATAATCCTTATATCGTTGATTACAAAGAGAGACTCATTAATGCACAAGAATGCACTCACAATTTGCAGGAACCTGTGGAAGAAGAAATTGCTGAACCTGAAAGCTCATTAGATGAAAAAGAGGAGGAGAGTGATGAACAAAAGGAGGAAGAATGGATTAGCTACCCATGCCTACCTTCTAATGAGAGTAACTCTTCATCTCTTACATTATTTGATTGCCCTCCATGCTTACCCAAGGAGGATGAATGTTATGTTCCTGTTGATTCTCTTGAAATTTTTCCTATGAGTAAAACTTGTGAGAATAATTATGCTACTGTTATATATGATAATCCATGCTATTTTGATAAATCTTATGATAATCCTTTATTTGTGGCTGATATCGAAATGCATGGTACTAAAGAGTTTTGCTTAGAAAATGTTTATGATAAAGCTCTAGATGATGGTCCTATGTTACTTGATAATATTGACTGTACCACTAATGAAAATGGGATTGGAGAAGTCTTGACTTTATCTAGGCGTCCCATATATGTTGAGAGTGATCAATCATCTTGTTATAAAATTGTTACATGTGGGTTCGAAATTTTAAATCCCACTACTTATGAGCTTGATAAAAATTATTTGTTTGTAGATCATGAAAAGCATGCTTTATGTGATAGTTATATTGTTGAGTTTATTCATGATGCTACTGAAAATTATTATGAGAGAGGAAAATATGGTTGTAGAAATTTCATGGTACTAAAACACCTCTCTATATGCTGAAACTTTTGAAGTTACTCTTGTTTTATCTTCCTATGCTTGTCACTTTGTTCTATATGAATTTATTTGTGTACAAGTTTCCTATGCATAGGAAGTGGGTTAGACTTAAATGTGTTTTGAATTTGCTTCTTGATGCTCCTTTTGCTTCATTTTCTATTTTCATGAGAGCATCATTAAAACTATCAAGCCTAGCTAAAAGGCATTAAAGAAAAGCGCTCTTGGGAGACAACCCATGTTTTATTTCTGTAATTTTTCTTTTGCTTTTTGAGTCAAGGAGCTTGCTTACTTCTGTAACAACTCCTTTGTATCTTTATTTTTCGAATTGTTGTGCCAAGAAGAGCCTTTAATGATTAGATGATGCTAGATTTGGATTCTGCGCAGGGACAGATTTTTAGCTGTCACGAATTTGAGCTTTTCTCCCTGGAGAAAAATCGAAAAATTCTATAAAAAATCACGCATCTTCCTCAGATATGTACGCATCTTTCATTAACTTCACTTTTTCCGATTTGAGCAACGGAAGTACCTCGAAAAAATTCGTCTTTACTGGCTGTTCTGTTTTGACAGATTCTGTCTCTGTTTTTTGCATTGTCTCTTGTGGACTTTAAGTAAGGCTTTCTAGACGTGGAGGGCTGTAGCTAATGTTTTATTGAGTATTGCAATGTGTCACTACAGAACCAAAGTGGATTAATGTTTTTGAGTACTAACCCCTCTAATGAAGTTTATGAGAAGTTTGGTGTGGCAGAAGTTTTCAAGGGTCAAGAGGAAGGATGATATTGTGATCAAGAAGAGTGAAGAGCCTAAGCTTGGGGATGCCCCCGTGGGTCACCCAAGCATATTTCAAGAAGACTCAAGCATCTAAGCTTGGGGATGCCCAAGGCATCCCCTTCTTCATCATCAACTTATCAGGTCATCTCTAGTGAAACTATATTTTAATTCTCACATCATATGTGCTGTTCTTGGAGCGTCTTTGTGTTTAGTTTGTTAGTTTTATTCTCTGATCATATCAATGTCGGATCCTATCTATCTTGTTTGGGAGAGAGACACGCTCCGCTTTTTCATTTGAATACTCCTATTCTTCACTTATATTTGTTGAGTATTCATTTTCGCACTGTTTAGCTTCTAGCTCTTGGTTTTCATGTATCTCTTGTTCAGAGCTATTAGTTATTTTATAGAAAGTACTCTCTTGCTTCACTTATATTTATTTGGAGAGTTGCTTGGTTGATGTGTTGGTCCAGAAATTTTTGCATGTGGTAGTGGTATAATGAAAAACTTGCATAATCTTGTAGATCATTGAACTTTGATAATCTGATTCTTTGCAAACGTTTTGAGGTATTTAGATGGTAAAGCTTGCTGGTTAATTAAGTTAAAATCATTAGTGGATTGTTGTCTTTAAGCTTGTACCGTACTACAAACTCTAAAATTGTTGAAGGTGTAGTTGGACTTGATAGCTTTCCATGTCTGAAAGTTCATTGTAATAACTAAGTTGTGCTGAAGGTCGAGGGATCTAACGGGGTACTTGTGCCGCCGTGAACGGCCCTTCTTGGAGTGAATTTTAATCATGCTCTTAATGTTGAACCTGCTAGTTGTTTGCAATAAACTTGTGAGTTCTTTTTGACTAATGTTAAGCTACGGTTTTTGGCACTTCCACCATCCAAATTTGCTAGCCTCTTCGGTGCTGTGCATTGCCTTCTGCTCACATTGAGAGTTGTGCATACTTCGCCGGTACATCCAACCCCGTGGGAGGACT
Organism: Poa pratensis; assembly: GCA_947311845.1. Classification (NCBI taxonomy): domain Eukaryota; kingdom Viridiplantae; phylum Streptophyta; class Magnoliopsida; order Poales; family Poaceae; genus Poa; species Poa pratensis. Next base: position 3,374,416 of record CAMZMU010000065.1, read on the forward strand.
TCCTCTTGTTCTCCTACACATAAGCCTATACATCTTCCTCAAAACAACCACCATACCTACCTACCACAGCATTTCCATAGCTGTTCCGAGATATATTGCCATGCAACTTCCATTTACATTACATGACTTGTTGTCATTCATCACTTATATATTGCTTTGCATGATTCTATACAGCTGATGTGTGGTTTACCCATGTTACGCTAGATCATTGCATATCCTGCTACACTGGCAGAGGCATACAGTTTCATACATCATGTCTTGTTCGTTATGAGTTATATGTACCAAAAAGTGTGTTGTCATATTAGAATGTTGCCCCTGAAAGTGAAAAGTGCTATGTGGCCATCGAAAAGAGAAACAGAAAAAGAAAAAAAATAGAAAAAAGGAAAAAAGAAAAAAAAAGAAAAAGAAAAAGGGGGCAACATTACTATCCTTTATCCACACTTGTGCTCATGTTATAGCACCTGCAGTATTCATAGTCATCATTTGTGCTCATGTTTAGCACCTATACTCCATGTGAGAGAGTTTTCATGTTCTACTAGTATAACTATGTGGGGAATTTACACTATAGAACTTGGGTTGTATATTCCAATGATGAGCTTCCTCAAAAGTGCTCTAGGTCTTCATGAGCAACCAAGTTGGATGCACCCCCACTAGTTCCATTGGAGAGCTTTCATACACATATAGCTCTATGTGCATCCGTTGCATGGCAATCACTACTCCTTACATAGCTTCGATTATAAGACTTCCTCTTGTCTAATGATCACTTATAGCTTTGTGAGACTTTCTTCCATTGGCCTTCCAAACCCCCATTAATGTTCTCTTTGCCATAACATCCTGGTGCCAATACCAAATGCTTGCGCTCACCGGTTGAGTAGACTTCGAAACAGTTGATTCATGACGTTCATGTTTATGTTTACTTGGCTGAATCCTTCTGTGTTATGAAAATTTGCTTGATGCTTGGATTGAAGGATAGAACTTCTACGCTGGATACTTAAACCATCTTTAATGAACCTTGTACGGTTTCATGTCTTTAAAGCGATAATTCATGAAAACTTTTAGCTTGTTTGACTCTTGCTTTATTATCTCTTATATCAACTATAGACATTTGCTTTGAATGATTTGATCTCAGCTCACATGCCTTACATTATTATTGGATCAAGATTATGTTGGTAGCATGTCACTTCAGAAATTATTTTCTTTTTATCGTTTACCTACTCGAGGACGAGTAGGAACTAAGCTTGGGGATGCTTGATACGTCTCCAACGTATCTATAATTTCTGATGTTTCATGCTTGTTTTATGTATCATTGTCACATGTTTTATATGCATTATATATCATTATTATACATTTTCTGGGACTAACCTATTAACAAGATGCCACAGTGCCAGTTCCTGTTTTCTGCTGTTTTTGGTTCCAGAAAAGCTGTTCGGGCAATATTCTCGGAATTCGACGAAACAAAAGCCAAACCTCCTATTTTTCCGAGGGACACACGGAGCCAGAAGGGCAAGCCAGGGGGAGGCCCACGGCCTCCAAACCACATCTCGCGGCTGGCCACAGGCGCGCCGGAGGTGAGGAGGGCCCAGGACTCCACCGACGTTGCCCCTTCGCCTATTTAGTCACCCCGACGCGAAAACCCTAATATATATCTAATACTCCAGAAAGACTTCCGCAGCGCCGTCGCCATCGCGAGACCTCGTTTCGGGGGTCAGAAGTTCCTGTTCTGGCACCCTGCCGGGACGGGGATTGACCCCCGGAGCCATCTCCATCGACTCCACCGCCTCCACTTCGACTCCATGATGGTTTGTGAGTAGTTCCCCCATGGACTACGGGTTCTTGGCTGTAGCTAGTTGGTACTCTCTCTCCCATGTACTTCAATACAATGATCTCATGAGCTGCCTTACATGATTGAGATCCATATGATGTAATTGGTGTTGTGTTTGTTGGGATCCGATGAATTGTTACATTATGATCAGATTGTTCATCATATTATCATACTATTGTTTATTTAAGATCTTGCATGCTCTCCGGTACTTGTGGTTACCCTGATCAAGTAGTTGCTTGTATCTCCAAGAGGGAGTATTTATGCTAGATAGTTGGGTTCAGCCTCTATTTAACCTGGGATAGTGACAGCAAGTTCTAAGGTTGTAGATGTGTTGTTGCCACTAGGGGTAAAACAGCAATGCTTTGTCTAAGGATGAATGTGTTGTTTACATTATGCACAATACTTAATGCAATAATCTGTTGTTTGCAACTTAATACTGGAAGGGGTGCGGATGCTAACCGGAAGGTGGATTATTTAGGCACAGATGCATGCTGGATAGCGGTCTGTGTACCTTGTCGTAATGCCCAATTAAATACTACAGTAAACTTATCTTATCATAAGCATGCATTGTCATGCCCTTACAATTATCAATTGCCCAACTGTAATTTGTTCACCCAACACCTGTTATTTGTTTGGAGAGTTACCACTAGTGTAGATAGCTGGGAACCCCGGTCCATTTGTCATCATCATTGCTCTCGGTCCTATATGTCATTAGAAGTAGTATCAACTATTTTCTGGTGCCATTGCCTCCGTGTTACTGCTGCTGTGTTACTGTTACTATTGCTCTCATATTACTGCTGCTTTCACATCACCCCTGTTACTAGTGCTTTTCCAGGTGCAGCTGAATTGACAACTCAGTTGTTAAGGCTTATAAGTATTCTTTGTCTCCCCTTGTGTCGAATCAATAAATTTGGGTTTTACTTCCCTCGAAGACTGTTGCGATCCCCTATACTTGTGGGTTATCAGTCACAAAAGCGATACACTCGCTCATGTGTTGGGGAATACTCCTCCAAATGTGACATTCAGAATAGATCTTGTTGGTCCTAGACTAGTTGCTTGGCACGAGCTGCTGCAGCGTCTTGCTTCCGTCAATTTGACGCAAGGGACCGATGAGTTTCGTTGGAATTTACACAAGAATGGTAAATTCTCTGTGGACTCCATGTATAATGCTTTGATCCAACCAGATGTGCCGGTAGATATAATAATAATAAAAATCTGGAAGATGAAGATTCCGCTAAAAAACAAAGTCTTTGCGTGGTATCTTCGTTGATGAGTTATTCTTACTAAAGACAACATTGCAAAACGCAATTGGTATGGAAGTAAAAAGTGTGTCTTCTGTCACAAGGACGAGACTATCAAACACTTGTTCTTCGAATATAAATTTGCTAGTTCTATATGGTCAATCATCCAAATAGGTTCTTCTCTATATCCACCCAAAAGCATTGCCAATATTTTTGGCAACTGACTGAATGGGGTGGATAATAGGTTCAAACAACTTATTAGGGTGGCAGCGCTTGCCGTTAATGGTCACTTTGGCTGTGTAGAAAAGACAAGATTTTTAATGATAAAAGTTCTTCTCTTATGCAGGTTATCTACAGGAGTACAGCTACACTCCGTTTGTGGTCTTAGTTGCAACGTGCGGTGCATCGAGACATGATTATGGAGGTGTGTACCAGACTGGAGGATACAGTGAGAGACTTTTTATCCCAACATGGATGACAGCATGATTTGCGGATTGGACCTCCAACATCATAGGCGTTTTTACACTTTCTAATTATGATATGTAATTCGCATTTTTATATTTCGAACTTCTGAACTCGTTTCGGCTGTGTGCATCTTCGTTATGCAGAGACTGGGTGTAATGCTTAAAACCTTTTAAGTAATAAAGCTCCTTTTATCTAAAAATGTCGACTTTTTATTTTTTTAGATAAAAGGTCCTTTATTATACTCAATCTAGCACCATTTTTTAAACTGAAATCAGGGGCGGAGACAGGATCCCTTAATTTTGGCTTTGGGGGGGGGGGGGGGGGGGGGGGGGGGGGGGGGGGGGGTTAGAGCAAAAATTGCTAAATCAACATTGTGCATATATTTTTAGCAGAAAATCAATTGTCCCCCTGTCTCCGCCACTGACTGAAATGCATTGCATTACTCAAACAAGCTCAACAATATTGCTGGCTACAAAGATCTGTGTAAACGTGGAGCATGATATGGCCATGCGGTTGGGATCATCATGAGCTTGGCACCATATGCGGGGATAGCGTCCGCAACCTTATTACAAACTCTAGGGCAATAGCTACACCGAAACAAAAAAAATTTAGGAAAAATAGACTTATGGATCAACATTGCATTCGGACCACAGATTTCTCCGTTGCTGTTCATAGACTGCACCAGCAATTGTGAGTCAGATTCAAGTTGAATCTGCGATATACCCAATGTCTGCACAATCTCTCACACCCGCCTCTGTTGATAGGATGCACACATCCGCACGGTTTGAAGAACGCAACATTAAGGATATCCGCTTTCGAATTTAACACCCGGATATGGTATAGGATACTGTATGTCAAATAGCCCCAAATATGAATTATCCAAAAATTAAGTAGGATTAACCGATGGTTTTAATCCGAATAATCAGATTTTTTACCGAAATGTCTAACTATTAGAGCATAATTTGAAATTACTGAGTTGTCGAGTTCGTTCGTTGAATAACAAATCATTTACATTGTACCAAGTTGATGTAATTTTTTAGGGTATAGGTTATTGAACAATTATTTTTTGTTGTACAGCTTGACAATGTATTAATTTTGTTTCCGTCCTAATCCACACCGTTTCCATTCTGAATCCGTGATATGCATAAAAAGCCTGGGATGTGAAATCCATCGACAAGTTAGTTGCCAAACAACACAAACAGCAATGATATGTAATGTCACATAAATTCTGAAGCTGAAATGAAGTTGTTTCTTTAAACGTTAGATCTTTACCGTGACTTGCACTATGTTTCCTTGTTGCCCACTTGTGCTATTTTTAGAGACAAAATTATTATCCATGTGTTGTTCGTACTTCAAAACTATTTAATTTCTACTTATGTTATTGTTTGTGATTTGATTTCGAATTTTCAATGTTATTATGTGTGCAAAATAATATATCAATATTCAAATATAAATATACAAATGTTTTCATTCATTTTAATAAGTTTTATATTGTCCAAACTCAACAAAACATCCAATTCCAAGATTTATACATCCAAACAGGAATTGGAATTGTGTGCTACCCTCTGATTCCAGGCATAAATTCCATTTACAACCAAACAGCGGAATTGGAATTAGACCACATTCCTTTCCATTTCTAGGAAACTTTCCTACATCCAAACACAGTGTGATGATGCCTACATACAAATCATGCAGTGTCCGGATTGGAAGGGCAGCACAAGAAAGATATAACGTTAGCAGCAAGGCGGAGGACGGCGGCCAGGCTCTTAACGATCCCATTGAACACCAGGTCATTGCGTGTTTTCCAAACCTGCCAGAGGATGATCATAATTACTTCGCCTCATTTGATTCACTTGAGGCTTCGATTTAGAGAATAGGCAGATCGCAAGTCAGGGGTGGTTGTGAACCCAACAGTTGGCACTCATTTGATACAGTTAAGGAGGCGTACGTTTTCTACAATCTGTACTCATGGAAAACTGGTTTATAGGTGTTAGGTATACGAAGAGCAGATTCAACGTACATCGCGTCAAGTGCAAGCAAGATATTGTGTGCAGTTGCGCGGTAGCGGTAAGAATAAACAAGAAAAACTGCACATGATTGCTGAGAGAAGTATTGTTAGCGTGTAAAAAAACACGAAAAAACCATTTGTATCCGGGCTACATGTAGCCGGTATTTTAAAATTTTCAAAACAGTGTTTTGAAGTTTCAAAAAATTCTGAAAATAAATCTGGATGTATCTATACCGCATTCTATACTTGTGCAAATTTTCAATCCGAAATTCTTTATATTTTGGGCTATGTAAAAAGACAAATTCTGACAAGATTTGGGGCTGTACTGTTCACACACAAGATCTAAATTTTGTCTTTTTTGTGTAGTGTAGAATACACCATATTTTGGATTAAATTCTGCACACTTGTAGGATATATTCATTGCTACAGGTACATATTTTTATTTTTTTGACACATTAAAATTTATATTCAAATGTTCAAAATAAAAGGTTACATGTAGCCTGGGGTACAAAACACCGTAATACTAACATGTCTGCTAACATACTGCTGGGAAACAATTGAAAGATAACAGCCGGTCACCGGATGCAGATCTCTGATGAATTTTTTCGTAGCGATGATAACAGGTGGTATGTACGTAGCAGAGAAAAGACATCACACAACCACAGGCTATCAAAGACTTGTGGAGAGAAATTACACTGGCAATCTCACAGGCATATTGACAAGTACACGAAGGATTTGGTGAAACAACTTAGGGAGAACAATGCCAGCCTTAGCAAAGTCTACAGCATCTTCAGCGGCTTCTTTGGCTGATCGGCAAATGTTTCCTTCACCAAATGAAGCTTGAACTCTCTACGCTGGAAACTAAGCCGCGAGCACTCGGACAATGATACAACCAAGATCATTCAGATTTCTATGAGCTGAGAGCAGCGGTCCGGAATTTACATATAGTGTCCAGGTAGATAATGTAAGTCTCTATTTGGTTACTGCAGTGGTGGTAGTTGAGCCTAAGGATACCATTCAGTAGACAGACGCTCGAATCAAAGTTCAACTTTCCATACTCCTGAGAGGCTGAGAAGAGAAGGCCAGGCGGTGAAAAGGGTGGGCGCCCAACTACGAGCAGAGACAAGCCCCTTACGAGAAGTCGGTGAAGAGATTTAGGTTTTGTTCGATATGTAGGCATCAGGGTCACAAGATCACGACCCACCTTCAGCAAGTTCATGCGCCTAAAACCCCAAGGAAAACACCTATGTGTTGAGTTTGTGATCTTACCGGACATCAAAAGAACTTGCAGCAAACCTCTGGTTTCCTCATTATGTTCATTTTTTATGAACAGCCATATGGTGTTGGCTAATACTCCTATTTGGTTGTGGGCACTCGTTTGTCCACTCTATACTGTTGTAAGATCAAGTACAATGAGCGAGATATGTCATTTTCAACTTAACACTGAAAAACTATTAAAATCCACAACCTGTAGGCCTAAAACCGAGTGTTAGTGAGAATAAAAGGAAACAAACGCTAGCTACTTATGCCCTATTATTTGTAAGTACTATTGACATCATTGGCACAAACGTAAGAAGGGCAACCCCGTGGACATTCTTGCAATGATGGCTTGGAGGTAATATATATAGATTTACTCACCTTGCATTACTATTTTTGTAAGCAGCTATACATGTTAACTACTTTATTATTGCTCATTTAGAGAAACACCAAAAAAAGAGGACAAAGACCACCAAACACCTCCATCATCCATTGCGCATTGCCAAGACGGAGCACCAACAAGGACTTATTTTGCACCAAATTAAGCTATAAATTTTACAATTAGATGCTCATGATTACATGAAACTGGATTTAAATTCTAAGTAGCTTTCTTGTCACTACTACTAAAACTTGGGAGCTGGAACTAAAAAAGGAAAACATGTTAAATCCAGTGCAAGGGCATCAAGAACGTAACTACAACTAGTTACAATTTTTAGACAAAACTAAATTATTATACTTTGATTGTTTTCTGCGCATCATAGCCAAAGCTTGCAGAAGACAAGTAACAAAAGGAAAAAAAAGGGAAACTCTGAAGCCGGAGGGTCAGTAATAACTCAACTGCTCAAGTCAACCCGAGCCAATTTCTATCGAGTTTTATATGCATAGATACAAAAATATTTCATGTTAAGGTGAGGGCCAAGAGGAAAAGAAAGAGTTTCTTGAAAACATTCCTATGGTGCCACCTGAAATCCAAAAAATGGGCACAAGAAGCAAAAAAAATTAACCATGCTAGCCCATTAGTGAGCATAAGAAGGGAAAGAAGGCTAAACTTGTGATTCTCATGCTCTCTCTATGTTCATGGTTTTGTTTGGAGGCCCTTTTTGTTGCTCATGTGATGTATGTGTGAACTTAACTTCATCTATGTGATATTTGTGAACCTGTATGTGCTGTATTTGAACTATCTAATAGTGATTTATATGGTGAATGTGAACTTGGATGTGATATACTCCTCCGTTCCTTAATATAAGGTGTTTCAGGTGTTCCACAGATGTGGGGTAGATACAGACCAAAATGAGTGAATCACACACACACTAAACCATGTCTAGATACATGTGAATATATATGAATCTGAAATAAAGGCTAAAACAACTTATATTAGAAATTAACGAAGGGAGTATGCATGAGCATGGATCTTTATGGCAATTGTGGATGTTGTGTGCTGCATTCTCTACTTATATAAGGATTGTGTGCAGGTACATAGTGTCGAATTGCCGGGGAGGTTCATCCTAAATTTTGAATTTTATAAATTTAAATCATAGGACTAAGTTTTTTTAATTAAAGTCGCTTCGTGACCAAATGTATGAATCTCATTTGGTTATTTAACCATGACCAACTGTGTCATAGTACTTTTGCTATTTCCTTGTAAGCTTTAGGTCACATAATGCATCAGGGCAAAAGAGTCTCTCTTGTCCCTCTTTAACACCATTAGTTCTCAAAATGGGCTAGAGTGTCATATTAGGAAATAAGTTTTCACCAAATTTCAAATATGGAAGAAAAGCTTTTCCAGGGTCAAATAGGAGATCACATTTTAAAGTGGTGCATATAAGGATTTTTTTGTATTATGATTTTATGTGACTTATAGTATTTTAATGAATCGCTTATATGAAAGTGGTAGGAAAAATTTCTGCACCCAAAGAGATCATAGGAGGCACTAAGTTGTGTCGTGCACCGTAAATACATACCACGACACAATATATATTGCCGGTCTATACACGTACGCCTGCAACGTGACCTAGAGTGTGCCGCGCTTTCATCTAGCACGAAATACATGATAAGTGCCACGACACAAATTGTGCGGCGGATCGTTTTCCGTGGCTCGGCTATTAATATAGCCTTGTGACATATTCACGGTTATAGTTATTAATATTTGAAAAAACGTTTATGTTTCTGGCTAGTGATTAACATTGCACATCTTTCATTGAGGTCTGAACAAAGCTTCCACATTCTATTGTACCCTATGAGGAACCTGATAATATTTGCCGGAAAAAAAATCTTGTTGTAGTGTTTGTCGTGAATGTGACATGAGCATGCAAGCCATGCATGATACCTATCACGCTTACTTTTATTAGTGGGCACGTTCCACATGAGAATTAACTTACTACAGTCAGGTCCATGGTTGCCAGTGCTGATTCAGAGATATATACGATACATGAGAGCGGCTGAATTGACACATAACCAAGAAAAGAACGAAAATGACCGGATGGCCATGTGAACTGGTGAGAGCTCCCATATACCACATGGACAAAAGTATATCTTGAAACCATATAAAATTATAAACTAATAGATGAACGACCTGACAAAATGAATTCATAGAGAAGCAACAATAACAGCGATAGAATTTGCTGAGCTAACACGTGACCCAAAGATCGACTTTGATCTATGTTGTGCAGAAGCATGACAAAAATAAGGTAGTAATTCTCACATGTCCAGTTCGATACTTTTTTTAAAAACTCGATCATATTTTTGATTCTCTTATTTCCTTTTAGCATGTGTCGCTTTGTTTGTTTTTCGCGTGACTTTTTTCCCTCGTCCTAATGGCTAATGGTTGTTGTACGGTGCCTGTCGATAGTCGTGTACTCGTGTGTTCGAATATAAAACGACAATGCATGTGTAAAGCCGAGCCCAACCCGACACAATCTTCATGATGAAAACAGGCCTAAGATCGGCCCAATGGCATGGTCCAACCCGGTTAGACTAGGAGTTTAAGGCCGACCCTGGGCGTTTGGTTTAGATGATTCGATCAGCTTATCCTGTCGCCGAAATACAACTTGACTAATACTCCCTCCGTCCAAAAATAAGTGTCTCAACTTTGCTCAAAAAGTAGATGTATCTATACATGAAACATATCTAGATACATCCACTTTTGGAAAAACTTGAGACACTTATTTTGGGACGGAGGGAGTATTATATTTTTCAGTGGAACAGCTCGCCAACGCGGAGGCAACAATCAGTGCACGTGAAGTGCCTCCAAGACGCATGCGCCGATGGCGATGTCCGGCCTCACGCTTGCATACAATGATAATTACACAGGTGGAAACAAACTATCCGCAAGCTAACCTGAAGTGTAAAATGGAATATAATACTGTATGTAGATCTAAAAATTAGGGAGGTTATTTAGGTATGAAGTTTTGGACATTCAAAACAAGTGCCATTTAGAGAGAGCAAACGAAAACAGCCATAGCTCATGCAGAGGCACCAGAATGAGTGAGACGACGTCTCGCGCGCGGTGCACGGTTGGCAGCCTCGCCGAACACGCGTGCATAGAAAACTAGAGAAAATGGGTTGGAAAAAAGGAAAGACAAGGAGAGAAACACGTGGGTGAGACCATCCTCTGCTGGCACGAGCGCCCTCCTCTCCAGTCTACACCGGTGGAGGCCTCGACGGAGGAGTTGACTTGACTACAAAAGAGGCAGCACAGCCTCCGTCGACACCATCATTTCAGGTCATCGTCTTCCTCACCGGTGAACCATCCATCATCCTCCGTCCGGTCGTCGTCCAGCGGGGCCTCCTCCTCGCCGCCTTCGTCTGCCTCCGACGCACCACATCGTTCGGTAAGTGTACTACCCAACTTATTTCCTTCTTTCTTGTTTTCTTTCTTTCTTGTATGGATACTGGTAAATTTGGCATCATGAACTTAGCTTTAATACAGACTGTCCTTATCTTGCAGTTCTCGGGCTAGCTATCTCTGCTGCAAAACGTGAGCATCGATTCCCTCCTTTGCTGGGATTCCGATTAGTTTCGTCAGTAGCCGTTTGTGCCGGGAAACAAATCTTGACCTCTTCTTTCTGTCCATTTTTCCAAAGATGGTATGTAAAGTGGTCTGAATTTTCACAGCTGTTAATTAGCTTGCTTCACGTTGATACTGTTGTTCTGTCCCTGCTACAAGATCTCCTCTTTAATTTTCTGCTTGCTTCACGGCTTTGATTTCTCCTTCCATCAAACCAGGTGTGACAATGCCAGGGTTCTGTCACTACGAAATGCCGCTCTGCAGCTCTGAAGAGACGACTTTCAATGAGTTTGAGGCGTTGACACGTGACGCTGGACGCGTGCAGCAGGTTACACTGAGGAAGATCCTCGAGGCGAATGCCGATGCTGAATACCTCAAGCGCTTTGGTCTTGACGGCAGGACTGATGCCAAGAGCTACAAATCTTGCGTCCCGTTGTGCGTGCACGACGATGTCGAACCTTTTATCCAGAGGGTTGCTGGTGGGGATAGCTCACCTCTGATCACCGGGAAGCCCATCACGGCCTTCTCCCTAAGGTACTAATTGCCTCCAAATTTGTTGCTCTGTTGTTATTCTATTCTCTGAAGGTACATGCTCCATTTTCGAAAAAAATATATGAAGGTACATGCTCTAACCTGCGTTTTCCGTTCGTTTATGCAGTTCTGGTACAACGCAGGGGAAACCTAAGTTCCTTCCATTTAATGACGAATTGCTTGATAGCACACTTCAAATGTACCATACTTCTCATGCATTTAGGAACCGGTAAGGATCGATCGAGCTCCAAGTTGTTTACGTGGAAGTATCAACCGCCACTCCTGAATTTACAACAAACCATGCTAACTTAGCTGAACATAGGTTTATGTTATTGTGCTACATTGTTGTGACGCGTGTGATTGAGAGTGTTGCTTGATTTCAGAATTTCTTACGCTGCATTGTAGATTAATAGAATAATGCTATGTTCCTGTGATCGCAGTGAATACCCTATCGGCAATGGAAAAGCCTTGCAGTTTTTCTACTGCAGCAAGCAAGTCTCAACAAATGGTGGCATCATTGCAACGACTGCAACAACAAACCTGTACCGGAGTTCACGCTACCGGGAAGGCATGAAGGATATCCAGTCTCAGGGCTGCAGCCCCGACGAAGTCATTTTTGGCCCCGACTTCCACCAATCCTTATACTGTCACCTGCTCTGCGGGTTGATACACTCTGACGAGGTCCGTTTTGTGTCGTCGACATTTGCTCACAGCCTAGTGCACGCGTTGCAAACACTGAAGGAGGTTTGGGAGGATCTGTGTGTTGATATAAGGGATGGTGTTCTCTCTGAAAAAGTCACGGTACCGTCGCTTCGTGAAGCTGTTTCGAAAATTCTGACGCCAAACCCGGAGCTCGCTGACTCGATCTACAACAAGTGTATGGGATTGAGTAACTGGTATGGTGTGATTCCAGCACTGTGGCCGAATGCGAAGTACGTGTTTGGCATCATGACAGGGTCCATGGAGCCGTATCTGAAGAAGTTAAGGCACTATGCTGGCCACTTGCCACTGATAAGTGGTGACTACGGTGCATCTGAAGGATGGGTGGGCTGTAACATAGACCCCACGGTGCCACCTGAACAAGTGACATATACTGTTTTGCCGAATACTGGTTATTTTGAGTTCATTCCTTTGGAGAAAGCAGCTGGGGAGGAGTCGGAGAACAGTGTCTCTGTTCATTACATAGAGTCAGAGCCGGTTGGCTTAACTGAAGTCGAGGTCGGCAAAATCTATGAAGTTGTACTAACTACTTTTACAGGTATATTCTTTCATCTTAGCTAGCTAGTATTTTATTTCGATTAATGTTGGTGAATATATAGCTCAGAAAACCATATAAATTTTCGCAATTTTGTTGTAGGCCTATACCGGTACAGATTAGGAGACATCGTCAAGATAGCTCGCTTCCACAACTCAACACCCAAGCTCCAATTCATCTGCCGAAGAAGCCTCATGCTGAGTATCAACGTGGACAAGAACACAGAGAAAGACATCCAGTTTGCTGTCGAGGAGGCGGCCAAGCTCTTGGAAGGAGAGAAGCTGGGAATTGTGGATTTCACAAGCTATGTAGATACGTCGAGCGACCCTGGTCGCTACGTGATCTACTGGGAGCTAAGCTCTGAAGCCAGTGATGAGGTCCTAAGCGGTTGCGTAAACACGTTGGATCTAGCCTTCGTCGACGAAGGCTATAAGAGCTCAAGGAAGATCAAAACCATTGGGCCCCTCGAGCTCCGGATCCTCAGGAAGGGAACCTTCATGGAGATCATGGTTCACTTCTCGAGCCTTGGCGGCTCGGTGAGCCAGTTCAAGACGCCTCGGTTTGTGAACCCGTCCAACGGCAAGGTGCTGCAGATACTAAGCAAGAATGTCACCCAGAGTACTTTAGTATTGCCTATGGTTTATGACTGAATGGCAAAAAAGAAAAATAAACTGCTCCAAGGAGGCGTGTGTTATGGCCATCATTTCTTATCTTTTTTCATGTTACGTTTTTGTTTCCTTGTGATATTGTTTCTTTCTTATTACGGTGCTTGCTAGAATCTTTGTAAATTGATGTATGCTTCTATAGCCTATAGCAAAAGGTGTCAATACATGAAAAAATCTAGTGTTTGTGGTTCTTGCGGTTTGCGTAGAGGTGTACTAAAAATAAACTCAGCAAGATCTTGCTATTACAGCTGGTTAGTGTGAGAACTTGCTTGTGGCAAGATGGTTAGGAGGTGGTTGTACCCCCAGCCCACCAGAGTTCAAATCCCAGATTTGACATTGGTGTTTCTCATTTCGACAGAATATTCTTCAGTGATAGGCGATGTTCCCGTCGACAGCAAGATGTTTGTGGTGACTTCGTCAATCTCAAGACGTGACCCGCCGGCTCAGTATTTCGAAGGTGCTCAGAGGTAGGATGTGCGTGCATGCGTTCATAGGGGTGAGTGTGTGCTCATGTTTGTGAGCGTCTGTGTTTGTACTGTGTTTTGCAAAAAAAAAGAGCTGGTTATAGTGTTTCACACAACTTTCTAAAGACCTCAATTTATTTCACAAATGAAAAGATGCATGTGAGGCTAGGTAGGTATCCAAATATGCAGAAGTTGATTCGAGGTAATGAGGAAAGATGGTTAGTTGATTAGAAAAAGAAAACATTAAATGGTTAGGTGGGCGAGAATGCAATTTATGTCCAAATTATCATAACAATTTTTTTCTGTGACAATTTTTTTGGTTTAAACAGACAATTTTTTTGGTCCTTGTTTGGATGATTGCCAATTCTGTGGGATGCATATGGCTCCTTACCAACTGGTAGGCTTTGGGCGTGTTTTTTTTTTTTTGGGCGCTCCATTGCTGGTCCGGCTAAACTTCCAAACCTGGCGCCTAAGCAATGCGTGTTCGCGACGGACACGATCTGTCGGAACGTACTGTACATAAATGTTGTGTGTACCGTCCTCCTATGAGGCGATCGGCGAGAAGACGCGATATCAAAAGATAAGTCACTACCATCGATCAAAAGATTATGGCGGCGCTTCGACACGCGGCTCGGAGGCTCGGCGGCAGCGCTATGCAGCGACCACAGGCGCTCTACTACATGCGGCCAGAGTATCGCCGCAGGAACAGCGGCTGCTCTCGTTGCCGGCGATCTTCCACGGCGGCGGTGCTCGACCACGGCCCATGTCTACTTCCTCCAGATCGGGCGCGCCAGAAGACGCTACTATGGTAAGCGCTCACGGCCATGCCGTACGTGTCCAATACCTGCTTGTTCTATGAGAGTTCTAGTTGGTATACTCAATCCAGCATGGGGTATCAATAATAACCACATGTCCATGCATGTTTCATCCAGTCTAACTAGTAGTTTTATGAGAAAAAACCCAACCTGGATTGATTATCGTCGAGTTTTCTCTATCCAAGAGAAGATACTATTTCTGTACAAAAATTATAGCACACACCTAACTAAGATTTCTGTCTATATATAAAGCCATCTTAACTAGTTTGCATCATGCGTGGTCATATGTAGCATCCTCGTCTTCTTGCACAAATCCAAGCCGAGAGTCGTCTGGCGCGAATCCACGAGAGAAAGAGGAGCTGTATGACGTTCTCCTCAAGCTGCAAAGGCTCAAGGAAAAGAGATACAACTTCTTCCGTCGTCACATTTTCATAAGCCGAGATAAAGAGCTCCTTGTGGACCTCTCTGAACTAATCAGGCCTAAACCCGATGACATTAGCTGGTAAATATATATATGCATGCTCTATTTGTGTTTTTCCTACTCTTTTACATCGTTTCAGTTGATAAAAATGACCATGTTTGTATATTATTTGATGGTCCTTTTAGTGCAAGGAGTACCGAACGTTTCGAAGCAGACTTCTCCGCGGCTGCACTTCGCTACTGGGCGGCTATCTCATCTACTACTTACTTTGGAAATACATTCAACAGCTACAGGATGAGGCCTCAAAGCAGACTTCTCCCTAGGGTCATTTATATTAGTTTGGTCAATTCGGATATGTCGAAGAGTTTTCCAGCAAGCCACCAAATGTTCATATAATTACTAGCGTTAGGTTGGGCCGATGTTCGGTTCCTTTCATTGTATGGTCGAGTCGGTATTCATATAATGATGTGGTGATTATTTTGTTCTCGTTGTTATCACAATAACTTTAAATTGTGAAATCGACCATTAGGATGATATTCAACTCTCTAACAATAATACTACTCCTATTTCAGATATACTCTTGTGATGGACCTCTTTTATCAGTGAAATATTAGCACGACTCCATCTAATGTGGAATGTGGAAGATCTTTACTAAGTGTATAAACCTTATCTAAGAACATCAGCAATTTTCAAATATAGTAGAACAATTTCAAAATATGTTTTTCCATAAAAAAATCTCTCTCAGAAAAATTGACATGAGTTGAATCCAAAATTTAATTGATACACATAATATTTTCCATTTATGTGGAGACATACTAATAAAAGGCGCTTCCTTACCAAAACATAATCTAAAAATTCAACCAGCAAGGAAAGCACCAGCTTGTCTGTCACTTATTTATATTGATTGTGCCATTATTATTGTAGTTATCGCGCCTTTCATCATCTTGTTTATGTAATTGTCATTCTTTGCAGTGGTGCTGAACTTGGATGGTGTTTAAGAGTTGTTTACCTAATCAAACACACAACATAATAAGTACATGTGAGCGTCCGGTATTGATGTCAATAGATGAATTGTTTGGCGAATGGGGCCTGCTTAAACCAGTGTTATTGAGTCTCAAACTTCACCCACGGTGGAGTGTTGGAGTCCAATGGCATATATTAGTCAGGGGGGCAGCCACATATGAGTAAGATTGATCAAGGACACAATTTCACATTGGAATCCAGGTGTCTAACCCGATACCAACACCATGAAATTAAGGTTTTCGCTCGGTGACCAAAACCTTGTTGATGTAAATATTTGCTCGGTGACCCGATACCAACAACGATTGAAATTTTTATGGATTCGTGATATATGTGCCATTCGGGGTGGACTTCCCGTAGTTTCTAATTCAAGTTAGCTGTTAGTTATTTCGTCGTGTTGTTGCTTATAGTTATATACAGTGAACTTATTTATGTTCCTATGATGGACTTCCTGTGTTGGCCTTATTTTTCCATGATGTCATTTGAGTTCATAATTATGTATATCTTTTGTGATTATGAAACTAACCAATGGAATATGAAATCCCAATAATTTTTCTGGTGAGTGTAGTATAGGAGATTACTTTGATCCCAGACATGTGGGTGTTGTCTTGCTGTTTGGTCACCCAGTTGGATTTTCATTTTTTTTTAGTTGTGGTTTTTTTAGATGACGGAACTTCCATCTTGGAATTGTAGCATTTCTTCTATTCTACTTTTTGCACGGCCTTCGAGCAGCTTGTGTGAGTTTATCTAGTATCTCTTGTTAGTCAATTTAAAATGTATATGTAAACCTTGTTTATAGTGTGTTTTTTTTTTGACACATCCAACATCCCCGTATATTCATCCGCAATCCACATACAAAGTACACAGAATTAAAACAAAGGAAGAGCAAAACGTAGGGGGATGAAACCAAGAACCGAGATCGGCGACCACGCCGGCGTCGAGGACGAAGACCACCATCCTCCACCTTGCCACTGTCAGGGATCGAGTTGCCCTATGAGAGACGCCGCCTAGAACGTCCGCCGCGCCGCGGCGGAAACCTTGACGATGAACGGCCTTGGCGCGCGCCCCCCTGCCCCAGCGATTCCACCAAACCTTGTTTATAGTGTGTTTATTAAGCGTGGCATGCATGATGCCGATGATACGAAGTGTATGGTATGCGTTCTGGAGTTTGGAATACAATTGAATGTACGAAATATTATTTCAAGACAAACTTTTCCACATATCTACACTTGAAGGCAAATATGTCCAACATTATGGGTTCTTTAGTTTATTTCGACTCTTTCGGGGCATGCAACTTGCCAAAGTGTCTCGATCCAGGTGTGACATTATATGCATCTCAGTGTGTACATAGCTAGACAAGTGAGGCAGGACTACTATGGGACATACTTAGGCTGCATAAGTTGAGCAGGGTTGACTTGGGCCAACATGCCGTTGTGAGGGCATACTTGCTTGATTTGTATGCATGGCACGGCGCCGGGTCACCAATCACGGTTGATTGTTGCCTCACTACAAATAAAATCTGGGTCTAACTGTTTTCTCAACCAGCTTTAGTAAATACGATAGTGTCAAAACTAAATCCCGTGAAACATGTTTTGACAATTGTTCTGTCGTTAATTGGCATATTATTATGATTTACATGCCATACATGAGTTAGTTGTCACATAATAATAATAACTATGTGGCAAAGTTTTCGTATTTAGCACGAGGACACGATTTTTTGTTGTTGTAATATCTAGTTATTGTTAACACTTGAATACTCATTTTCTCTATCTTTTCATAAAATTGCGATTCATAAGAAATGTATAACATCATCCAAAAAGTATGCATTTAATGTTCGTTTTTATTTTTATAACCAAAAGTATAAATACGGCAGCACGATAAAAGTCGACAATGAACATGAGATATAGTTCGAAACGCTCGTTGAGACAATCTCAAAAGATATTTCCCTAAACATTTCAATTCGGCAATTAATGTGATCATCAGGGTGAGGTATACGATTCTAAATGCATGCATCCATTCAGTGCTTTCTTTACAGGAAGAAGTACGTGCAAACTCGTTGATTTACATACAGTTAGTCAGTTTTTTTTTACGGAAAGCAGCGAGCACTGCTCCCTTTTATATTAAGAGGAAACCGGAACAAATGCCGGCGAATTATTACAGGAAGTTACAGAGGGAAACAAAGAAACAGAACATGACACTAAGCAAACAACCGCAGGGAGAGCCATCGACGCCCATCGTCTCCCGACTAGCGTTGGACGCTAGCGCACATGGATCATCACCGCCGTAGACGAAGAGCTTCAGTCAGCCGAGATTAGCGACGATGGTGCTGGAGCAACCGAAGAGCAACACATTGCCGAGTCCACACCCGGACGAAGGGCCGTGCGCCGCCGAGGTTTTACACAACAACCAAGAGCATAATCGAAGGGCATGATGAAGCCGAGTCTGACACCGGGAGGCATCCGGCACTAGCCCGGCCATTAGTCGTCTTCAGAGGAGAGCTTCCAGCCCTTCCATAGGAGCTCGAGCGTCGTGACTGATGGCCCTTCACGTAGTTACCTGCGTGAAAAGTAAATGGGTTAGGTTGAGACTCCAAGTGCAGAGTGTGTAGTAAGTGGAAGACGTGTTTTCCCCACGAGGGTGACTCGAGGGTTTAATATCGAACTCTCGGGGAATCAGTAGTGAAGATTTTATTTCCTATCCTTCTTTTGGTTACCTACAAAACAAAGTAAATGTTTTGGTCCTCAACCTCACCTAGTGGTTGTCAAGCACAAGGTGTGAGAATGATATCAAGATAATATGCAATGCAAACAAGAAATAAATATGCAATGGTGGTAAATAAATATGCAAGGATGGTGGTAGCAATGATAAATGATATTTTTGGGTTTTTATGATGAATGCAAGATGTAAAAGTGTTTTTGTATTTTCGGATTTTTAAATGGCAGAAAATGGAAAAGTGGTAAAAGTGTTGGAAAGGTGTTTCTTATGATTAAAAATGGACCGGGGTTCATGGTTTCACAAATGCACTCTCTCTTTAATAAAGTGGTAGACAATGGAACACTAGAGTTGACATATGAGATTGCAACACAACAGTTTAATGACAAGTTATAATTATATGGGCATCACGTCCTAACATAGAGACCTTTTGGTTATTAGTCTCTCTTATACTCCACCAAGATGCGAACTAAATCATAACACCTCAGTAATTAAGATAACTCAGAGTATAGCAATAAGTATCATGACATGAAGTTAAAATAAGAACATGCTAGATCTAGTCATGGAGTAGTGGCAATGGTCACACCCACATCTCCGGTAGCATGGTATTTCTTTTTATCCCTAGTGAGGCAACAAAGTAAGGTAAAACACCCAAGTGGATCGCAGAACTTTCTCTCACGTTCACTGCACTAGCCACCCCCCGTTACTCCAACTAATGCACACGTTCCCCCTCACACGCTCTCATAAACATGCTTGATCATGACAAGTAAATAAGAACGGGGTACATAATATGCATCTACTTTCATAACTGAAACAAAACCATTGCAATCTCAAACATATATTAACTCATAAAAAGATCCACCACAAAGGTATTACATAGATGACCGTAATCATGTTCAGCAGCTCATACGGTACTAATTAGTGAAGCTCGAGAGAGAGAGATACATAAGTTACTTCCACAAACCCATAGTCCAGAGGTGGACTACTCCCTCTTCATCATGGAGACGGTGGAGAAGTCGTTGGAGAAGATGGAGACCACGCCGGCAGCGCCCCGCCGGAGTTTTCCCCCTCCAATCTGCAGCTCCAGGTCTCTGTTTCGGTGTTTCTGTGTTTCTGCGGCGCTCCTTCCAGAGAACGTCGGGGGACTATTTTTATAGGCGTTTTAGGTCAAAACGGAGTCGGTGGAGGAAAGATCGACGGCAACGGAGCTCGAGGCCAAAGGGGGGTCCCACGCGGCCAGGTACTGGCCGCGTGGGCCCCTCATTGGCCCTCGGGCCTCCGCTTGTTTGCTTCCTTCGCTCCCAGTCTTGTTCCTTCCAAAAATGATGCTCGTAAATTTCCAGGTCATTTGGACGTCGTTTGGGTCCCTGAAACATTAAAATATAGAAATAGGGTTTTCTGCCTGCGCAGGGTTAATTCCATAAAAAATAGGAAACATATCAAATATTCCCAAAATCATTATAAAACAGTGATATAACCCTTATATGATGCAAATATGACTGGAATATAAGTAAAATAATGCAAAGTTCATGTATGCATTTTACATGCATCAACATCCCCAAGCTTAACCTATACTCGTCCTCGAGTATGAAGGTGATAAAACTAACATGGACTTTGCAATTTAATACTATCAATGGATATCAAAGATGATTACTATTGCTACATAGAGTCAAATGATTCATTCTTAAAAGGAGTAGCAATATGCAAGATAGTTTATGAAGTGATATCAAGTATTCAATGCAAGGATGTTCAATGATAATTCACAAAGTGTAACATAAAGAAAAGTACTATGGACCACATGTATGCATAATAATAAGTAAGAACATCCTACAATGGTCATAGAGTATTGATGAAAATCTGAATATAAAAGGTGGACACTTTGGAAAGATATATATATGAGTAGAGGTAAAGCATGAATAAATTTCATCTAACTTCTGAACTTCTCTACTTAAGTAATGATTGTAATATGGTAATCCTTGGTGTCAAGCTCTCATTCCCCTATCATAGCATCTTGAATGATTAAGTTTAAAGTGAAAGCAAATACGAGTAGTGTGCTTGACAAAGTACAGGTTGAAAGTCTCATGCCCCTTGAATACAAGTACCTACTCCATGTGTTACTCAACTTGGAAAACAAAGCAAGTTCAAGTTAAATATCATTGTAAGTAATAATAGTATCATTAAGAGCGTCAACTGGGGTACCTCTTGTCCCAGGATATGGAACAAGCCCATATCAAAATGACAAGACAAACAAACAAATGAACAATCTCAACACCCTTTTTATTTACCATTGGATAGCTTTTTATTGTAAGGTGTATCACAGAAGGTTCACCATAGCATGTAAGTAAATTTCCACCATGAATGATGCATGGCTTAGATTAGCGGCCCAGGCGTCTCTCTAACCATTTATACAAACTCATTTAAACTCACTTCATTTCCACATTTATTTCACCCATGGTAAGCATCCATAAACAAAAGTACATGATATCAACTAAATGAGATGAAGTGCAATGTTGAAAGCTTGCCATGTGACAGCACATATGAGCTAACTCTCAACCAAAGACATTTGTCAAGCCACAACATCATAATTTTAATCACAATGGGTCATATTTTATTTATGCAATGAAAGTAAAGTGTGCATCAAGTTCGAGAGAGCTATATAACCAACTTTTCCCACAACAATAACAACATAAGCATTTTCATTCAGAGGTATAGATAACACAAATATCATGATAAACATACTCGGAATAGCATAAAGCTAATAGGTAGATATGGTGGACTCACTGGAAAAACTTTGGTTGAAGGTGTTGGAAACAAGTTTTTGCTTGTTGGAATTTTTGGGCTAGCAAGAGGGAGAAAGTTGACCATCTAAATGCATGCATGAGTGTCCATAGAACTAACTAATCCATGTTAAACAAGTAAATAACATTAGCATCAAAACATGAATAAAAGATAGCTCTTGATAAAATATTTGCAAATTATTACTCATTAACAAGCTCATGAATCATGCAATTATATGTATCTTTTAAAATAACTCAACATCCCTTTTCCCAATCTTATAATAGCATCCAACATAATTCAACCCAAATTTCCAGTAGCTCTCTCATATATAAATGATAGTGTGGTGGTCTCACAAAATAAAAATCAACCTAAACAAACAAAAAGACGCTCCAAGTTTATGCGATAAAGTGTTTCGATCGAAAAACAGAAGTTAGACGTGTGCAAACCGAGAGTGTGTAGGTCCAGTGGGGTTGTCTTCACATCCCCAAGCTTATGGTCTTCACCATCCTTGGATAGCTCTTGGTGCATCTCCTCTAATCCCTGTGAAAAAACTTCAAAACACCGTTTCTCCCATTTCTTTTTCTGTGGGGCATTAGTAGTGATAAACAAATAGATTTCTTGCTGCATATAATCCTTAGACAAAAATTCATATGAATGTCCAGAAATGTATAATGTTGTATGCCTACTCATAAACTCAATTGGATCAAAAAGATTCAAGTTAAAAGTTCTAAGCATGCATCAAACAAAATGGGACAGAATCTGTCCAAAAAACAGCAGCAGCTAAACGTATTTTTCTACCCTACTTAACTTTGTCGAAAATTCCGAAAAATTCATGCATACAGAGGATGAAAAGTTGCACTACAGTTTAAATATGAGCTCATTCGGAGTTACAGAATAAGAATTAAAAATCATACCGTGCACAGATTCGTGCAGGAATAAAATCTCCGAACGCTATAAGCAACTTTTCAACCAAAATGAGTAAAACTTGGCACTTTATTAAAAATTCCAGAAACTAAACTAAACACTAAGTCTCTTGTTACAGCAAGAGGACACAAAAAAATCACAAATAAAAACAACCGGGTTGCCTCCCGTAAAGCGCTTTCTTTATAGCCATATAGCTAGGCTTCTTACTTGATGTTTATTGTGGACGAAGCTCATGAGGGAGCTTGAATGTGTGTCCCTCTTCCTTGGGAAGTGTTCCATGCACTTCTTGTGTGGAAACTGAAACTTCACATTCCCTTCTTTTGAATCAATGATAGCACCTGTAGTACGAAGAAAAGGTCTTCCAAGAATAATTGGACTAGAGGTTTTATTCCCCATATCCATGATTAGAAAATCAACAGGCACAAATGTCATATGTAACTCTACCAAACATCACTTACTTTTCCTAAAGCATGTTTAATGGAATCATCAGCAAGTGCAAGTTCAATAGAGCATTTTTCAAGATTTTTCAATTCAAGTACTTCATATAGTTCTTTAGATAAAACAGAGACACTAGATCCTAGATCAAGTATAGCATGGTGTGTCTCTTTTCCAATGGTTACTAGGACTTTGGGAATCCATACATCCCCAAGCTTAGGTGGTATCATAGCCTCTTGGTTGTACCTAGCAATCTTTTCTTTAACACATGATTAGCAATATAAGAACCAAAACCAGCTTGGTTAACATTAATGGAAGGATCACTTGCAAATTTTTGTAAGATAGATATTAATTCATGCAAGCTACAATTCTCTAAGTCAAGCAATGGATCCTTGACTTCACTAAGCATTTTAACTTCTCAACTTTCTTCTCTTTCAACCATAATAGTTTCCTTAGCAATTCTCTCTTGCTCATGAATATGTTCCCAAGATTTATTTATAACCTCTTGACAATATTTAATTGTTTCCTCATGTTTTTGAGCTATAATGGTGTTCTTTAATGAGGAAACTTCCTTAGTGAGCTGATCTACCCTTTCAAACAAAGAGTCTTGTTTTTCAAACTTAGATATAAATTCCTTATTAAGCTCCTTTTGAGTAGATATAAATGATCTAATGGTGTTTTCCAAATCACTAGAAACATTACCACTAGTAGTATATTTGTTTGGCACATATGGGGGTTTATTATAAGAGTTATAATTGTTGTTACCATACCCATTATTACCATAGTTCCTAATGAAGTTGACATCAATATTTTCAGGATTATTACCAACTAGTTCTTGCAAAGGCACATTTTCAATATTTTGTTTATTAATGAAAGCAAGAATAGTATCCATTTTAGATGACAAATCATTTGTTTCTTCTATGGAGTTCACTTTCTTAGAAGGATTAGGTGCTCTATCAGTATGCCATTGACTATAGTTTTGCAAAATGCTTTCCAATATGTTCTTAGCTTCTACTATAGTTTTTCCCATAAAAGCACCTCCAGCAGCAGAATCAAGAATATTTCTAGACATGTAATTTAGACCATTGTAAAAAGAGTGTAATATGGTCCATTCGTTGACCCCATGTGATGGACAAGTTCTAAGCATAAGTTTAATCCTATCCCAAGCCATAGCAACATGTTCATTTTCATTTTGCCTAAAAGAAAGAATGTTGTTTCTATTTTGCAAAATTTTAACAGGAGGATAGTATTTCTTAATGAAAGCTTCTTTTAAATCATCCCAAGTTTTAATGCTATCAATAGGTAATGAATGCACCACTCTTTAGCTTTTCCTCTAAGTGAGAAAGGAAATAACTTCAGTTTTAGAATATCACTTTCCACATTTTTAAATTTCTGCATGTCACATATTTCAACAAAATCATGAAGATGCATAGAGGCATCCTCCATAGCACTACCGCCAAATTGTTCCCTAGTTATCAAGTTCAACAAACTAGGACTTACTTCATAACTCTCAGCATTTATCTTAGGTGTGGCAATGGGCCTAGCAATAAATTGATCATTTGGAGTGTTTGTGTAATCACACAACTTAGTTCTTTCTCCCATTTTAGCAAGTTTTTATGTGTTTTTTAATTTTTTATGCAAAACTGAAAATAAATATGCAAACCGAAATAACAAATGCAAGACAATGACAAAACAAGATAAATTGCTTTGAAGGTAAAGATGGATAAGATGATGCTCACGTAGGTGCAACCTCCCCAAGCTTAGGTGTTAGCACAAGTGATGCATGTAAAATGCATACATGAACTTTGCACTTTAATTGCTTATATTCCAATCATATTTGCATCATATAAGGGTTATATCAATGTTTTATAATGATTTTTGGGAATATTCATTTATTTCCTATTTTTATGGAATTAACCCTGCACAGGCAGAAAACCCCGTTTTCTTATTTTAATGTTTCAGGGACCCAAACGTCAACGAAATCACCTGGAAATTTACGGGCGTCAATATTTGGAAGGAAGAAGACCTGTGGGCGAAGGAAGCTAGCAAGCGGAGGCCCGAGGCCCAAACGGGGGTGGCCCACGCGGCCAGGTACTGTGGCCACGTGGGGCCCACTCGTTTGGCCCTCGTGGCTCCGTTGCCTTCGATCTTTTCTCCACCGACATCGTCTTGACCTAAAAACGCCTATATAAAAGGTCCCCGACGTTCTCTGGAAGGAGGCGGCGGAGAAACACAAAACCACGAAACAGAGAGACAGAAGGCTGCCGCCGGAGAAGATCGGAGGGGGAAACGCCGCCGGAATCGCCTCCGGAGGGCTCCACCCCCCTCCGGCGTGTTCATCATCAACATCTACGGCAAGAACTTCTTCACCATCATCACCATGATGAAGGGGGAGTAGTCCACCCCCTGGACTAGGGTTTGTGGTGGTAACTTTTGTATCTCTCCTCTCTCTTGAGCTTCACTAATTAGTATCGTATGAGCTGCTGAACATGATTACGGTCATCTATGTAATAACTTTGTGGTGAATATTATGGAGTGAGATGATTTGTTATGCATTTACCGTTGTGTTGGAGCTTTTGTGATTTGTCATACTTTGAAGTATGATGTATGTGGGTACGGGATGGCCGATGTGACACGGCATAGGTATTGAGTGACACAGTACCGCCTGATAACCCACAAGTATAGGGGTGTATCGTAGTACTTTCGATAAATAAAAGTGTCGAACCCAACGAGGAGCAGAAGGCGTTGACAAGCGGTTTTGATGAAGGATTCACTGTAAATGCTCTCAGACAAGTTTTTAGGGTTTTTGATATGACAGATAAATAAAGTACAAGTAAATAAAATGCAGTAATAATAGTTGCAGCGAGTGGCCAAATCCTTTCTACAGCAAAGGACAAGCCGGTTGTTGTACTTATAATGACCAAACGTTCTTGAGGACACACGGGAATATTGTCAAGTGCTTTCGCTTCATATAGTTGATTAATCTTCATTGTTTTGATAAGTGTTGTGTGGGTGAACCTATGCTAATGCACCGCCCTTCATAGGACTAATACATACTTGTGATTATACCCCTTGCAAGTATCCTCAAATACAAGAAAGTAATTAAGATAAACTAACCACAGCCTTAAACTTTGAGATCCTGCTATCCCTCATGCATCGATATACCAACGGGTGTTCAGGTTTCTGTCACTCCGGCAACCCCACAATTGGCAAACGAATACACAATGCATTCCCCTAGGCCCATAAAGGTGAAGTATCATGTAGTCGACGTTCACATGACACCACTAGAAGAATAACACCACAACTTAAGCATCAAACCATTAAATATTACTCAACATAGTTCACTACTAACATCAAGACTTCTCCCATGTCCTCAAGAACTAAACGAACTACTCACAAGACATCATACGGAACATGATCAGAGGTGATATGATGATGAATAACAATCTGAACATAAACCTTATCCCAATGGTTTCACCCAATAGCATCAATAACAAGAGTAATCAACACCGGGAGAGTTTCCCCTATGAAATAGACAAGATTCAGCCCTAGATGTTACAACGGAGACAGGGTGCAGCGGCGGTGATGATGGTGTTGGTGGTGGAGATGATGATGATGGTCCCGATGAAGTCCAGCTCGATGACGGTGATGATGGCGACAATTTCCCCTCCGGGAGGGAATTTCCCCCGGCAGATTTCTTCCTGCAGGGGAGCTTTTCGCTCTCTGGTGTTTTCCGCCTCGTGGAGGCGGCGGGATATTTCGATGGCCGTCCCCTATGTGTTAGGGTTTCGAGGGGGTCAAGTACGCGAAGGGGGAACGGCTGAGGTGGGCCAGGGCCTCCAAACCACCTGTCGGCGCGGCTGGTGGGCCCGCCGCGCCAGCAGGTGAGGAGGGCCCACCTTGGCCCTTCTCAGCCTCCCCTTTTGGCCTCCTCCATCTTCTGGTAAAATAGGAACTTCCATATGTCTCCTTCGATTTATTGATCTTCAGAAATAGTTCATCTCGACGGTGCTTTTTCCAGCAGAATCTTGACTCCGGTGTCCAATTCTCCATTATTCATCAAACATGCAAAATAGGTAAAATAACATAAGTAACACTTCTAAATATGAAATATATCGATGAATAGCAGTAAATTATGATATAAAATAGTGATGCAAAATGGACGTATCAACCCCCCCAAGCTTAGACCTCGCTTGTCCCCAAGCGAAAACTGAGCTCAGTAAACATGACCACAAGTTTATGGAGCAAAGTGTCGATAAATAAAATACGGACAAGAAGCATCACATTCATTGATACACAAGTCATTCTAGACAGCAACTTCCCTTCATATAATCTAACTTGAAATAAGTAAAGGGAACCACGATGAAGTGCATAAAGAGAACATGATTGGTGAAGGCAAACTTAAACTTTGGTCAGAGAACAATTAACAGATCATACTTATCTTTCGAGAAGAGTCTTTATATCAGAGCTTATATAGCAGAACTTACATGCCTTAATCATAACAGTCTCCTTACAGTCATTGATAACTTTCAAAGTTATATTCATTCGGATAAAAGCTATTGTGCGAAACAAGGAAATGAGAGATATGATTAGAAGTATCAACACATATAACTAATTGGATCTCAACAACTCAAATGCTTGCTTGAGATAGAGAGGAATGGGTTTACTGACTCAACAATAATGTAAAAGATAGGCCCTTCGCAGAGGGAAGCAGGGATTAAATCATGTGCTAGAGCTTTTAAGTTTTGCAAAGCATATAGAGAGTATGAAAATAGTTGTTTGAGCTATGTATGTCGTTGTCAACGAATCGTAGTAAAGTGAACACTAACCCCTTGTCAACCAGACTTTCAAGAGCGGCTCCCATGAAGGACGTTATCTCTACCAGCAAGGTAGATCATCCCTCTTCTCTTTTGTTTACACATGTATTTTAGTTTCTTTATAGTTGACACTCCTCCCAACCTTTTGCTTACACAAGCCATGGCTAACCGAATCCTCGGGTGCCTTCCAACATTCACATACCATGGAGGAGTGTCTATTTGCAAATTAAGTTGCTTACTGATAAATCAGGGCAAAACATGTGAAGAGAATTATTAATGAAAGTTGTAGTTAATTGGGACTGGGCACCCCATTTGCCAGCTCTTTTTGCAAATTGTTGGATAAGCGGTGTATATGCCACTAGTCCATTGGTGAAAGTCTGTTTGACAAAAGTGCTAGAGAAACTCTACAGAACCCTCATGAGCTAATAAACAGTGACACAAAACTAGGAGTAATAAATTTTGAATAATTTAAAGGTAGCACATGAAGTATTTACTTGGAATGGCGCAAAATACCATATAGTAGGAAGTTATGGTGGACTCGAATGGCAATGGTTTGGCTCAAGGTTTGGATGTATGAGAAGCATTCCCTCTCGATACAGGTCTTTGGCTAGCAAGGTTATGTAGCAAGCATAAGAGTTGAGGGATACAAACAATTATACAAGTGATAAGAATAATCATGCAATCTTCCTTAGAAGCACAAATAGTTTAACTTAAGAATACTAAGCTTATGAGCTACAAAGAAAGAAAGATCATGGAATAATATATTTGCATGCACTCCCTCTCTCTACTTAAGTCTCAAAGTATTGTCTACTACTGACCAATGCTAAGTTTGCCAAAACCAAAAAGATTAACTTGGTGCTCTAAAAAGTGATCCCTATACTAACAACAAGGTTATCAATATGAAAGAGAATTGCAAGCTAAAATAAAGTATGCAGAAAGTAAATGATAAAACTTCTCATTAATATTTCATAACGGCAACTCACACCAAGGGATACATAGATAACCAACTAAAAGAGAGATACTTCCACATTGCAAACCATCATATAAGATAACTTCCCTACTCACGATATGACTTTATGGAAAAGTAAAAGGTAAAGATAATGATGTGATACCGCGGCACTCCCCAAGCTTGGAACAAACCAAGGGGATGCCAATACTCGTGATGAATTACTCCTTCGGTGGTGGTGGATTGTTGATAAGCTTATCAACCAGTCCTTCAGTTCATCAATCTTGTAGGTGAGGGCGCGAATCAGCTCAGAGTTGTGTTCGATGCGATTCATAAACTTGTCAGACTGCGAGTCCCAACTCTTGGAGTTGTTTCCCCACTCCTCAGCAGCAGAATCCCTCTTTCCTGTATTGTTAGAACGATCTGGGAAGATGTCCTGGGAGCCAAGAAGTGTCGTGGAACCTTCCCTCCGGTGCTCATCCGCGCCCTTGCCTGGGCTTGAATGGATTTGCCACCACTCCGATGCTTGCAACGGTAGCGCGCGGGTATTCGCGCGGGTCTTCCTCCACTTCTCCTTCATCTTCGCTCTTGACTTCCTCCTTCAGCTTGGGGTCTTGAGTCTCGTCTTCCAAAGGCTCCTTGCCCTTGTTGTTGTTGTTGGAGACCATGGCGCTTCTAAATCTGAAAACAATATCTGGACAGAAACAGCTCGAAACGAAACACGATGAAAAGGCGAGATACGAACCTCGGGGGTTCGGGTGAGTTATATAGCAAAAAGTTTTACAACATAAGGAAGGTACAGGAGGAAACCTGATCGGAGACGAGCTCCGGGGTGCTCAAACCACCAGGCGGCGCGGCTGGGGGGCCCACCGCGCCGACCTATGGTTTGGGCACCACGGGTGCCGTCTCCCATCCGGTTCGGTCTCTTATTTTTCCATATTTAATAAAAACGACGAAAATATCTTCTAGAAAGTTATTCGCGAAACTTTTCTTACCGAAACTGTTACCTATTCGAATCGAATTCTGCAGTCCCAGAAAAATGTTCTTCAATGAAAGTTTCCGGAGTCACCACTTTAATTGTATCAACCTCTTCATTAATAGAATCTCCAGAAATATAATGCTTGAGTCTTTGACCATTTACCACTTGTGTAGAGTTATCTTTCAATGAAGCAATTTTTATTGCACCTGAACGATACACCTCCACAATAACAAATGGTCCTTCCCATTTTGAGAGTAACTTTCCTGCAAAAAATCTGAGACGAGACCTATACAATAGAACTTTCTCACCAACATTAAATTCTCTTTTAAGAATTCTCCTATCATGCCATCTCTTAACTTTTTCTTTAAAGAGTCTAGCATTTTCATAAGCCTCACTTCTCCATTCATCTAAAGAACTTAAATGCAACAACCTTTTCTCACCGGCAAGTTTAAAATCTCTATTAAGTTCTCTCACTGCCCAATAAGCTTTGTGTTCTAATTCTAAAGGCAAGTGACAAGCTTTACCATAAACCATTTTATAAGGAGACATGCCCATGGGGTTCTTATAAGCAGTTCTATAAGCCCATAAAGCATCATTTAACTTACTAGCCCAATTTTTTCTAGATTTATTAACAGTCTTTTGCAAGATAGATTTAATCTCCCTATTTGACAATTCTACTTGTCCACTAGTTTGAGGATGATAGGCTGAAGCAATTCTATGATTAACACCATATTTAGCAAGAGTCTTTCTAAAACCACCATGGATAAAATGAGAACCTCCATCAGTCATAAGATATCTAGGTACACCAAACCTAGGAAAAATGACATCTTGAAGCATTTTTAAAGAGGTCTCACCATCAGCACTTTTAGTAGGTATAGCTTCTACCCATTTAGTGACATAATCAACAGCAACAAGTATATGAGTATTACCTTGTGAAGAAGGAAAAGGACCCATGAAGTCGAATCCCCAACAATCAAATGGTTCAATAACAAGAGAATAACTCATAGGCATTTCATTGCGTCTAGAGATATTACCAACCCTTTGACATTCATCACAAGATAAAATAAACTTTCTTGCATCCTTAAAGAGGGTAGGCCAATAAAAACCTGATTGTAGAACTTTCTGCGCAGTTCTATCTCCAGCGTGATGCCCTCCATAAGCACTTCCATGGCATTTCCTCAGTATTTCCTGTTGTTCATATTCAGGAACACATCTTCGCATAATACCATCGACTCCTTCTTTATATAAGTGTGGGTCATCCCAAAAGTAATGCCGCAAGTCATAAAAGAATTTCCTTCTTTGCTGAGCTGAAAAGGTTGGAGGCAAGTACTTGGAAACAATAAAGTTAGCATAATCAGCATACCAAGGACTATCTCGCGAACTTACACTTATTGCAGCCAATTGTTCATTTGGAAAGCTATCATTAACAGGAATAGGATCATAAGGAATGCTTTCCAATCTAGACAAATTATCAGCAACAGGATTTTCAGCACCTTTTCTATCTATGATATGCAAATCAAATTCTTGCAAAAGAAGTACCCATCTAATAAGCCTTGGCTTAGCATCTTTCTTTTCCATAAGGTATCTAATTGCAGCATGATCAGTATGAATAGTGACTTTCGAATCAACTATGTAGGGTCGAAATTTGTCACAAGCAAAAACTACAGCTAGAAATTCTTTTTCAGTAGTGGCATAATTCTTTTGAGCAGAATCAAGAGTTTTACTAGCATAATGAATAACATTTAACTTTTTATCTACTCGCTGCCCAAGAACAGCGCCTACAGCATAATCACTAGCATCACACATAATTTCAAAAGGTAAATTCCAATCAGGTGGTTCAACTACAGGAGCGGTGATTAAAGCCTTTTTCAAAGTTTCAAAAGCTTCCTTACAATCATCATCAAAAACAAATGGTACATCTTTTTGAAGAAGATTAGTAAGAGGCTTGGAAATTTTAGAGAAATCTTTAATAAACCTCCTATAAAAACCAGCATGACCAAGAATACTACGAATACCTTTAACATCTTTGGGACAAGGCATCTTTTCAATTGCCTCCACTTTAGCTCGATCAACTTCAATACCTCTTTCAGAAATTTTATGTCCAAGAACAATTCCTTCATTAACCATAAAGTGGCATTTCTCCCAATTAAGAACAAGGCTAGTTTCTTCACATCTCTGCAAAACTTTGTCAAGGTTGTGCAAACAATTATCAAAGGAAGTTCCATAGACGGAGAAATCGTCCATGAAGACTTCCACAATTTCCTCACAAAAGCCATGAAAAATAGCAGACATGCATCTTTGAAAAGTAGCAGGAGCATTACATAAACCAAAAGGCATACGTCTATAAGCATAAGTTCCATAAGGACAAGTAAAAGTAGTTTTCTCTTGATCTTGCGCTCTCACAGCAATTTGAGAAAACCCAGAATACCCATCAAGGAAACAAAAGTGAGTTTTCTTGGACAACCTCTCAAGCATTTGATCAATAAAAGGCAAAGGATAATGATCTTTCTTAGTTACTTTGTTAACCTTTCTAAAATCAATGCACATCTATAACCAACTACTACTCTTTGAGGAATTAGTTCATCATTTTCATTAGGAACAACGGTAATTCCTCCTTTCTTAGGAACACAATGCACAGGACTTACCCATCTACTATCAGCAATAGGATAAATAATACCAGCTTCAAGAAGTTTTAATACCTCATTTCTTACCACTTCTTTCATCTTGGGTATTAAACGACGCTGATGCTCAACAACAGGCTTTGCATCAGGTTCCATGTTGATGGCGTGCTGACATATAGTAGGAGAAATTCCCTTCAGGTCATCAAGAGTATATCCCATAGCTCCGCGGTGTTTTTCAACACTCCCAATAACCTTTCCTCCTCTGTACCTGAAAGTTTAGAGCTGATAATAACAGGATATATTTTCTTATCATCAATATAAGCATATTTAAGATTATCAGGCAGAGGTTTCAAATCAAAAACAGGATCCTCCTTGGGTGGCATTGTGGTACCCAAATCTTCCACAGGTAAATTGTGTTTGAGCATAGGTTGACGAAGGAATACTTCATCAAGCTCATTCCTTTCTTCCCTGAAGTTCTCACTTTCATGATTCTCCATATGTTGCTGCAAAGCATTGTTAGGAGCAAGAACAATAGATGCAAGTTGAGCAATTTCAAAATCCTCACTAGGCAATTCAGTTTCATAAGGTGCTTTAGCAAATTTAGAGAAATTGAATTCATAAGATTCACCAGCAAATTTAGTAAAGATTTTCTCTTTCTTACAATCTATAACAGCACCACAAGTATTCAGAAAAGGTCTACCAAAAATAATAGGACAACTATCATTGGCAGCCGACCCAAGTACAAGAAAATCAGCAGGGTATTTAGTCTTACCACAAAGGACTTCGACATCTCTAATGATACCAATTGGAGAGATAGTTTCCCTATTAGCAAGCTGAATAACCACATCAATCTCTTCAAGTTTACAAGGAGCAATTTCGTGCATAATTTCCCTGTAAAGCTCATAAGGAATAGCACTAGAACTTGCACCAATATCACATAAACCATAATAGCAATGATCACCTATCCAACAGAAAGCACAGGAACACTAGACTTCCTAGAACTTTTAGGATGTGAGACAATATTAGAAGCATCCTCACAAAAGATAATGTGTCTATCTTCTAAATTTTCAGTGACAAGATCTTTAACCAATGCTACAACAGGTTCAACAGTTATTTGCTCATCAGGTTTGGTAGTTTTCTTATTACTTTTACTAACAACACCAGTTATGATAGTATGTTCCTTAATCTTATTAGGAAAAGGAACTTTTTCAATATAAGGTTCTGGAATAATGCGATCACAACATTAACCTCAACACCTTTAGATATATGAGAAACAGATTCATCTTTATATGGTTCATGATAATTTTTAAAACCCTCCTTCGGCAAACCGAAATAGGAAGCAAAGGCTTTATAAAAGTTTGCAACAATTTGAGAGTCAAGACCATAAGTAGTGCTAATTTTGCGATAATCATCAGTATCCATAAATTTTTAACACACTCAAAGTCATAGTTTATACCTGACTCCCTACCTTTGTCATTCTCCCATCCTTCAGTGTTCTCCTGAATCCGATCAAGAAGGTCCCACTTAAACTCTTCTTTATTACGAGTGAACGATCCAGCACAAGTGGTATCCAATAGAGTTTTATCTTGAAAGGAGAGTCTTGCATAAAAGTTATCAATAACAATATTACCAGGAAGCTCATGAATGGGACATTTGAGCATTAATGCCTTCAATCTCCCCCACGCTTGAGCGATACTCTCTCCATCATAGGGCCAGAAGTTATATATGAGGTTCCGATCCTTATGAATCTCACTTGGAGGATAGAATTTGGAGTAAAAGAGAGGTACAATTTCCTCCCATCCAAGAGAATACCCATTCTTCAGCAGTTTATACCAATGTGCAGCTTTACCAGACAGTGATAGAGAGAATAATTTCTTCTTAACTTCTCCCATCGAGATACCTGCACACTTAAATAACTCGCACAATTCATGCAGAAATAACAAATGATCTCCAGGATGGACAGTTCCATCTCCTGCATAGCGGTTATTTGTGACACGTTCAACAATTTTCATAGGAATTTTGAACGGTATTACCTGCTCATCTGGCGCCTCCTCTACTACCTTAGCAGTGGTAGTTGTTTTCCCAAATAGGAATTCAAGAGAAGACCCCTCCATAATGAGATATAGCAGCAGGCAAAAATAAAAACAGCACGTACAATAAATGTTTCCCTTACCAATTCCACTTACCAATAGCGCTACACTCCCCGGCAACGGCGCCAGAAAATAGTCTTGATAACCCACAAGTATAGGGGGTGTATCGTAGTACTTTCGATAAATAAGAGTGTCGAACCCAACGAGGAGCAGAAGGTGTTGACAAGCGGTTTTGATGAAGGATTCACTGTAAATGCTCAGACAAGTTTTTAGGAGTTTTTGATATGACAGATAAATAAAGTACAAGTAAATAAAATGCAGTAATAATAGTTGCAGCGAGTGGCCCAATCCTTTCTACAGCAAAGGACAAGCCGGTTGTTGTACTTATAATGACCAAACGTTCTTGAGGACACACGGGAATATTGTCAAGTGCTTTCGCTTCATATAGTTGATTAATCTTCATTGTTTTGATAAGTGTTGTGTGGGTGAACCTATGCTAATGCACCGCCCTTCCTAGGACTAATACATACTTGTGATTATACCCCTTGCAAGCATCCGCAAATACAAGAAAGTAATTAAGTTAAACTAACCACAGCCTTAAACTTTGAGATCCTGCTATCCCTCATGCATCGATATACCAACGGGTGTTCAGGTTTCTGTCACTCCGGCAACCCCACAATTGGCAAACGAATACACAATGCATTCCCCTAGGCCCATAAAGGTGAAGTATCATGTAGTCGACGTTCACATGACACCACTAGAAGAATAACACCACAACTTAAGCATCAAACCATTAAATATTACTCAACATAGTTCACTACTAACATCAAGACTTCTCCCATGTCCTCAAGAACTAAACGAACTACTCACAAGACATCATACGGAACATGATCAGAGGTGATATGATGATGAATAACAATCTGAACATAAACCTTAGTCCAATGGTTTCACCCAATAGCATCAATAACAAGAGTAATCAACACCGGGAGAGTTTCCCCTATGAAATAGACAAGATTCAGCCCTAGATGTTACAACGGAGACGGGGTGCAGCGGCGGTGATGATGGTGTTGGCGGTGGAGATGATGATGATGATGATCCCGATGAAGTCCAGCTCGATGACGGTGATGATGGCGACGATTTCCCCTCCGGGAGGGAATTTCCCCCGGCAGATTTCTTCCTGCAGGGGAGCTTTTCGCTCTCTGGTGTTTTCCGCCTCGTGGAGGCGGCGGAATATTTCGATGGCCTCCCCTGTGTGTTAGGGTTCGAGGGGGTCAAGTACGCGAAGGGGGAACGGCTGAGGTGGGCCAGGGCCCCCAACCACCGTCGGCGCGGCGCCGCGGGGTGAGGAGGGCCCACCTGGCCCTTCTCAGCTCCCCTTTTGGCCTCCTCCATCTTCTGGTAAAATAGGAACTTCCATATGTCTCCTTCGATTTATTGATCTTCAGAAATAGTGCATCTCGACGGTGCTTTTTCCAGCAGAATCCTGACTCCGGTGTCCAATTCTCCATTATTCATCAAACATGCAAAATAGGTAAAATAACATAAGTAACACTTCTAAATATGAAATATATCGATGAATAGCAGTAAATTATGATATAAAATAGTGATGCAAAATGGACGTATCACGCCCAACATCCTTTATCTTGGGGTAAAAAGAAAGAGTATGATGTAGAGAGTGAGAGAAACCACCTAGCCTTACGAGGGGTGACCTAGCAACACAAATGAGTATTTCTTTCAACTATGTGTTTTAGGACATATAGCCGTCATAAAAAGCTACCATTAAAACATGACAATTGTGTGTACTTTATCTATAACATGATGATCACCGTAGATGAGAGGAGAGAGGATTAAGTGAACCCATGAACCATGTCCATTGTTCCTATAAGAAACACCACACTTAAGCTTGTCCTCTTGCTACATAGAGGATTGGGCTTTCTCTCTTTGAGAGCTTTCACTTGCTACTACCTTTGTCTTGTCCTCTTGCAAAGAAGAGGATTGGGACACTTTTACATCCATCAAACCAACCATCTTGTTTCTAAACTTGTTTAGTGCATAATCAACTTAAACTTGTGACACTTTAGTTGTAGGGAATAGATAACTTTTCCTTCTTGCTCCTGCGGATCGATACCTTAATTCCACATTGAGAGGTGCTACAGAGATCACTTGCTCTTGGGGGTTATCAACAAGTTGGTGATGAAGTTGACTTGGTGAGATATCCTTGGATAAACCTTTCAGCAATGATTCCCCGGCAACGGCGCCAGAAAACAGTCTTGGATGGCCCTTCACGTAGTTACCTGCGTGAAAATTTAAATGGGTTAGTTGAGACTCCAAGTGGCAGTGTGTAGTAAGTGGAAGACGTGTTTTCCCCACGAGGGTGACTCGAGGGTTTAATATCGAACTCTCGGGGAATCAGTAGTGAAGATTTATCTTTTTTATCCTTCTTTTGGTTACCTACAAAACAAAGTAAATGTTTTGGTCCTCAACCTCACCTAGTGGTTGTCAAGCACAAGGTGTTAGAATGATATCAAGATATATGCAATGCAAACAAGAAATAAACATTCAATGGTGATAAATAAATATGTAAGGATGGTGGTAGCAATGATAAATGATATTTTTGGGTTTTTTATGATGAATGCAAGATGTAAAAGTGTTTTTGTATTTTTCGTTTTTAAATGGCAGAAAATGGAAAGTGGATAAAAGTTGTTGGAAAGGTGTTCTTATGATTAAAATGGACCGGGGTTCATGGTTTCACAAGTGCACTCTCTCTTTAATAAAGTGGTAGACAATAGAACACTAGAGTTGACATATGAGATTGCAACAAACAGTTTAATGACAAGTTATAATTATATGGGCATCACGTCCTA
This sequence comes from Poa pratensis, assembly GCA_947311845.1. NCBI lineage: Eukaryota > Viridiplantae > Streptophyta > Magnoliopsida > Poales > Poaceae > Poa > Poa pratensis. Next base: position 3,411,552 of record CAMZMU010000065.1, read on the forward strand.
ACATAGAGACCTTTTGGTTATTAGTCTCTCTTATACTCCACCAAGATGCGAACTAAATCATAACACCTCGGTAATTAAGATAACTCAGAGTATAGCAATAAGTATCATGACATGAAGTTAAAATAAGAACATGCTAGATCTAGTCATGGAGGAAGTGGCAATGGTCACACCCACATCTCCGGTAGCATGGTATTTCTTTTTATCCCTAGTGAGGCAACAAAAGTAAGGTAAAACACCCAAGTGGATCGCAGAACTTTCTCTCACGTTCTCTGCACTAGCCACCCCCCGTTACTCCAACTAATGCACACGTTCCCCCTCACACGCTCTCATAAACATGCTTGATCATAACAAGTAAATAAGAATGGGGTACATAATATGCATCTACTTTCATAACTGAAACAAAACCATTGCAATCTCAAACATATATTAACTCATAAAAAGATCCAGCACAAAGGTATTACATAGATGACCGTAATCATGTTCAGCAGCTCATACGGTACTAATTAGTGAAACTCGAGAGAGAGAGAGATACATAAGTTACTTCCACAAACCCATAGTTCAGAGGTGGACTACTCCCTCTTCTCATGGAGACGGTGGAGAAGTCATTGAAGAAGATGGAGACCACGGGCGGCGCCCCGCCGGAGTTTTCCCCCTCCAATCTGCAGATCCAGGTCTCTGTTTCGGTTGTTTCTGTGTTTCTGCGGCGCTCTTCCAGAGAACGTCGGGGGATAATTTTATAAGCGTTTTTAGGTCAAAACGGAGTCGGTGGAGGAAAGATCGACGGCAACGGAGTCGGGCCAAAGGGGGGGTCCCATGCGGCCAGGTACTTGGGCCGCGTGGGCCCACTCATCTGGGCCCTCGGGCCTCCTCTTGTTTGCTTCTTCGCTCCAGGTCTTTGTTCTTCCAAAAAATGATGCTCGTAAATTTCTAGGTCATTTGGACGTCGTTTGGATCCCTGAAACATTAAAATATAGAAATAGTGTTTTCTGCCTGCGCAGGGTTAATTCCATAAAAATAGGAAACATATTAAATATTCTCAAAATCATTATAAAACAGTGATATAACCCTTATATGATGCAAATATGACTGGAATATAAGTAAAAATAATGCAAAGTTCATGTATGCATTTTACATGCATCAGTTGTCTACGCAGAGAGCACCAACAACACCAACGCCACCTCTCTACTGGTCCCTCCAGCAGAGTCGAACTCCAGAACGATGCCCCCAGGAGGGACATGACGACAAGCCGCCAACATCGTCTGATCGGAAACCCGAATCGAAGGTTTCTCCCCGGAGCATGGACATGGTGGAGGCGAGCGTAATACCACGACAACGCCTTCATGAAGGAGACGACACCCGCGGGCGCCGTCGCTGTCGGCTCCAGCCAAGGCAAGAGCAAGCCTTCGCTGGGTACGTGCTCGCACCACCGGTCTCTGGTCCACCCGAGCTTCCATCTTCCAGCAGACCGCGCCGCCACCATCTTCAAAGGAGCATCGCAGCCACCACCGTGACCAGCCCAGCGGCGTCGGCCCTCAAGGCCGAGGACGCCAACCAACCTCCACCACCGCCAATACCTCCCCAAAACGCCAGCCCTAGCAGCTCTGCGCTCCCACCGCGCCGCCGACGGCCGAAGCCCATCCGGCAAGGATCTGGGCGGGATCCAGATCCACAGCCTGCCGCCTCCACCCACCACAGAGGACGGAGCTCCCTCGCATGAGCGACGATGGGAGGCAGACGCCGCCGCAGGCCGGGGGCGCCGCCACTACAGCCGCGCGCATGTGAGCACCACTGCCACCGCCCCAGCACACAGAGGGCCTCCACCGCGTCCACCATGCTCCGGCGCCTTTGCGTCGCGGCCCGCCGCCACCGCGGTCCTCGCCGGCGGCAGCGGCGGCAGGGAGGGCGCCGGGGTCGAGCTTGTGGCGGCGCGCTGGGGTGCGTCCCGGTGTCGCCCTGGGGGACAACACGGGAGCGGGGACAGGGGAAGGGAGGGGAGGGGTGGTGAGCGGCGGCGGCAAAGACGGCCGGACAGCGGCGGCACGGGGTGGGAACCCTAGGGAGGGAGCGGGTCGCGCGCGGGGTGACCAATCTGGAATGTCCACCAAAGACAACTCCACCTAGTTAGAGCATCTCCACTCGCAGCACGCAAAGCCCCCCCCCCCCCCCCAAGGCCTTTGGGGTGTCCAAACCGAAAAAGTCTTCCACTCAGCCCCCCATAGCCCCACTTTTGTCCGGGCAAACCCAAATTTCGTCCGGCGCTACGATGCAAACCCAACCTTGGGGGCTCCTTTGGTAGCGCCGGACCAAATATTTCCTCCAGCTGCCACTCGAGTGGTGGCTCCACGTGCCCCTCACCATTTTTCCTCTCTCTCTCTCTCTCTCCCATCGTCGTCCCACCGAACCTCCCCAATCCCTTTTCTTCACCGGCACTTCCGCCGCTCCCTTGCGCTGCTCTGGCAGCTCCGCGGTACAAGAGAGCCGACCTGGCGCTCGCCACACCCTCCTTGCCTCCCTCCCTTGCCCTCCTCACTCGACGGCATCCTCGTCGCCTCTCCTTCACCTGCGTCCGCGCGCCCCGGCGCCATCGGTGTCCACCTCTGCTGTTCCCGGTCGACGCCCCTGCCGCGGGCACTTTCTTCGCGGGACTCGCCTTCTGCGGCTCCGGCGCGGCGAACCCTCCCGCGAGCTTCGGCGCCAGGCCCTGGGCCAGTTCCAGGAGGGGCTAGCACCGATTCGCGCTCATCTAGCAGCTCGCTGGCCGTCCTAGCAGCCCGACCAAGCCGGCGCCCTGGGAGATGGCGGAGGCGGGAGAGCGCGGCAGGAGCGCCATCGAGTCCGCGTCGCCCGGTGCCGAGTGGGTGGCGAGCAGGCGGCGAGCAGCAACAGGAGGAGGTGGTGGATGGCGCCGAGGTGAGGGGGGCGAGGAGGAGGAGGAGGTGGGCGGCGAGCAGCAACAGGACGGCGAAGTGGAGGAAAAGTTGAGGGCCACGAGTGGAGAGCGTCCTCCCCATATGACTACTTTCGTGGATAGCCCAAAGCACACCTCATAGGATCAAAATCCGGACACATTTAGGGAGAGCGAGTGGAGATGCTCTTAGTCAGTTAGATTAAATGAATAATTACAAATAAAAAAACATGGGACTAATGGGCCAGATGATTGAGGCCCGAAGGCACAAATAGCCCAGTTCGCAGTTTACTTGTGATTGTGCTTCATGGTTGGCCAATCGAACTAGTTTCTCTTTACTTTCGTGATAGAGACGGACACGATCACAAGATACTTATATATTCCACCGGACGGAGCAATCGCAAGAACCGACGTACAGACGAGAAAAACAAGAACCTAGGTCGATGGCAGCGCTTCGACACGCAGCAAGAACGCTCGTCGGCCGGAGACCACAGGCGATTTACACGGCGGTCGTCCGCCGCGGCCGCTGCCGCCGAGGTCCAACGCCGCTCCTGCCAACAAGATTCATCCACAGCGGCCGGACCGTGAGCCCACCTCCTGGAGAGAAACCAAGGTACGCACAACTCGATCTACTGCCTCTCCATCGATCGCCTTCCATGATTGCTCGATTTCCAAATTCTAGCTAATTTCTACTCCAAATTGAATGTTCATATATGTGTTTCTGCGAGATAGCAGAATCCTGTTGCAAAACTTGACGTGTGCCCTCACGACGAGGAGAAAATACCTCGCGACGCAAGCCAAGAGAAGAAAGAGGAGCTATCGACATGATCGTCAAGGAGCTATGGAGTGACGACTGGGATCTTGTTAGCGGGCCACGGCGACACGAACTCAGCCGGCTGCTCATGCACGTTTCTAAGCACGTCTACCCTAGGACCAACGGAGCGCACCTGGTAATTAAATACTACGGCATATCTGTGCTTGCATGCATGTTCTCCTTTTCACTTTTTTATTTATTTTGCGGCTTTGAATAAATTTAACTCGTTCATCTGCTTTCTGATCTTCAGGTGGATCTTTCGAACAATAAAAGGACTTAACTGTGGAATGAGAAGAGTAAAAAGCCCTTTTGTTAGTACACTATGTAGCGATGTAATACCAAAGGCGGCCAAGTTCTTATGTTTAGGCGATTTGGGCCAATCATGGATCTTATAATGTGATGAACTCTATTTTCATGTCAAAAAAATCTTAACATGAATGAGTTAAATGCATGGGCGGTTTGAATTATTTTCTAGAAGTGTCAAGTAAATCCTAAATCTTTCAAAATACACATCTAGGGTCCCTAATCTTGTTCAAGTGGTTCACGCGAGGTTTTAAATTGGTCTGACCTGGGACAGATGGAAAGTTGGGGAATTCCGTTTAGCCCCTCATAAAATGGGAGCTTCTAATTTGTGCCCCCTAGAGTTTTTCTACTATTCTACTCGGAGACCTTGCCATTGGCCTGTCCAGCGGCAACCAGACGGGTATCCATCGCCATGCCTTCTGGTGCCGCGACCTGATAAGCTGAAGGCACTTCCTTTCCTTGTCATATAATCGGTTGATAAAGAAGAAAAAAATTTATTATACTGCTCGCAACCCCTCTGTGTAATCACGATCATTTGGGACCTAGATGTATGTCCGATCGCCACCACTTTCCCGCTCCCCTTCTATCTGCCCCACCGCGGTTGTTGCCTTCGTCCCGCCGCCGAGCATGCACGCTCCCACCCCTGCATGTCTCAATTTTAGGGGGTGGCGACGCCAGTTCATAGTAAGCCTACTGTCCTTGCACTATAGATATGCCGATCACCATAAAAAACGTGTGCACATACTAGGATAAGTTGTGTCCTGTGCCATAGCACATAGGTACCTGGAGCTGGAGTACTCCATCTTGGGGAGGTAGGAGAAGGGGCCAAATCCGGCTGCCTAGACCGGTGCAGAATACAATCGTGGCTGTGAAGAAGTAGAGCCCTAACTCCACGAGGCAGCTGATGGTGGGATCCCCTCCATGAGACGTGCGACTCGGAAGGTGGCACAGCTGTCGATGGGACAAAGAGCTTTGCCATGCGCTGTGTATGCGGAAGCTTATCGTGTCGGACTGTAAGTAGGTTGGTGTAGCACGTTCACGATACGTTTTAACTACCAAGCGAAAAGCAGTCTTCGCATCCGTCCTATCAAACGAAATTCATCCCGATAGGGTAAAATGGAAGCCATATAAACTACTTACATCACACAATCCAGATATTACTTCTTTGGAATCCAAGTGTTATCAATCCCATACGACCCAGTCCTCGGCGTCATCAACGGGGTTTGGAACTGTCGCCATTGATTTGTCGTCGCAGCTCTAGTCAACCTGTCGCACCTCC